>VWZO01016431.1:18963-80796 GCA_013396975.1 Bucco capensis | reverse complement strand
AGGAGTGGAGCATCTGCCCTATGAGGACAGGCTGAGAGAGATGGGTCTCTTTAGCCTGGAGAAGAGGAGACTGAGAGGGGACCTCATTAATGTTTATAAATATGTTAAGGGCAAGTGTTGGGAGGAGGGAGCCAGGCTCTTCTGAATGTCATCCAATGTGTAGGACAAGAGAGAACGGGAGCAAGTTGAACCACAGGAGGTTTAGTGTTAACACGAGGAGCAACTTCTTTCCAGTAAGGGTGACGGAGCACTGGAACAGGCTGCCCAGGAGGGCTGTGGAGTCTCCTTCTCTGGAGACATTCTAGAGCCATCTGTACACATTCCTGTGTGACCTTGTCTAGGTGATCATGCTCTGGCAGGGGGGTTGGACTAGATGATCTTTCTAGGTCCCTTCCAACCCCTGACATACTGTGATCCTGTGATTTCCATTAGAATTTATTTTTTTGGATGTGGTAAATTCCTATTAGTGTCAGTCTTCAGTGGGAGAGGAAAGCAGAATGGACAAAACAGAGACTATAAAAATCACTTGGTGATAGTTGTTCCTGTTGGAAGCTGAGGCACATCTGCTGTAAGATGTTGAGCTGCTCCACTCAGTGCTGAGTTGAAGGAGAGGCTTCTTGCCTTCCTAGGGAGGGACTTGAAATTATTCTGTGAAGGTTTTGTGCTTCTGGATTTCTGTTGTAGTGGCAACGTGAAAATAAATCTGAAAAGCACTGCAGCATCCTTTGATCTAGGAAAACTTGCTGTTGTGGACATTTGTGTGTTTCCAGAAGTGGATAACTGATGGTTCTGTATAAAGTTCAGAAAAGGTCCCCAGGAAATGTACCTTTCTCTGTAAATGTGTCGTTGGCCAGACAGGTAGCTGCTGGAGTTGAGCTATTGCAAGGTGTTTCACAGGAGCCCATCAGGAAGTGTTAGTTCTTTTGACTGAACCCTACCTCGGTGCATGCTATTTTCACATGTGCAATTAGCAGTGTTTATAGATTGCTGCTTATTGAATTAACAACTGTGCTGGCCCTATCAACTCACTGCAGACCTGCCTTTTTGCTGCCAGAGACAGTGCCAGGGTTATCAACTGACACAGGCTTGGCTCTGCTCCAGCTCTTTAATTATGGTGTCATGCATGTTGCTTTTTCTAGTTTCATTAGTTTATAAACCTAATATGGTATCTTATTTCTGTGATTAACACTTCATTTTGGCAGGTTAAACATGCTGGCAGAGCACCATTGATTCCTGAAATCTATTTTGTGTTCTTGGGGGGATTTTTTTTTTTTTACACCCTTTTACTGATTTTTCAATTATCATTTATTTGAAAGTAAGTAAAGTAAAAGATGTCAAGACTTCAGTATAAATTGGTTGGTTCTTCTGTTGAGTTTTTAACTAATGTGAACAAAAGGCCTCCTGACTTTGCTTTGGGCTCCAGAATATTACTGATACCAATCAGGGCAGCATAGCCAAGCTTATTCCATTGCTTTGGAGAATATCCTCCAGCTTTTTGGGTTGCTTACCAAACAAGCACAGTGTGGAGCAGCCCTTGTTTCACAGCAAGTGTCTACTCAGACGCAATTCCACATGGACCATGGGAGAGGTAGGAGGGAAATTCCCACCAGTTCCTGTCTGACTTTGGCTGATCTTTGGCTCTGGACAGTGAGAAGAGGAGATGTGCTGGCAGCCTGGAGTGGCATTCGTCCTCTGGTCACTGACCCAAACTCCAAAGACACGCAGTCGATATCCCGGAATCATGTTGTTACCATCAGTGAGAGTGGCCTTGTCACCATAGCAGGTACTGGAAATTCTCTCAAGGTTATAGATCTAAAATCTTTTCTAGTTACAGGATGATCCTTCAGCAACTCACATGAAACATATATAGTTCATGTCAACTTCCTATTCTGCTTGCTTTCCCCAAGTAAAGAAGTAAATGTGTGATTCCAGGTGGGAAGTGGACAACCTACCGTTCCATGGCCCAGGACACCATCGATGCAGCTGTTCAGGCACACGGTCTGAAGGCAGGTTCCAGTAAGACCATTGGGCTGCAGCTCCAAGGAGCTGAGGACTGGAGTCCCACTCTCTACATTAGGTTGGTCCAAGACTATGGACTGGAAAGTGAGGTGAGTCCTGGTTGCTGTTGATGCTCTGATGTTCCTGTGTTGGAGGGTTTTGTTAGGGGACCCAGTGCTGCTTTAACCTGTTCACCACACAAGCAGTTTCCTCCCACACAATCAAAATCTAATATCTTATTCAGCCTATTTGTTACTTGTGATAAGAGAACAGACAAGAAAAACTAGCATCTACTTGATGTGCTTTCAAAAGCAACTTCAGTTGTTTTTCAACTCCCCAGGTGGCTCAGCATCTTGCTTCAACGTACGGTGACAAGGCTTTTGAGGTGGCCAAGATAGCCCAAGTCACAGGGAAGAGATGGCCTATTGTTGGAAAACGACTGGTATCTGAATTTCCTTACATTGAAGCTGAGGTATGTGGAAAAACTATCATGTCCTTGGATTCCCTTCTTGGGACAAGCAGGTTCTAGAGCAGGTTGGTCTTGCTCTGTAAAACATCTTCTCTTTGGTGAGGTCCAGATTTTTTTCTGTTCTTGTTTTTCCCCTTCCCCAGAGCATGCTTTATATGTTAATGTGTTTATATATAAGCATTTATGTATAATTAAACATTTATAATTACATCATGTCTATTTGATACGTACATGTCTGATTCCAGATGCATTCTATAAGATATTCCAAGTTGCAGGGAGCTTTTCCAACCCTTGTCTTGGTCAAGTGGGGAATAGCTGCAGCAGTTGGGTTTACGTAGGCACCCCAGCCATCAGCAGTGGGGTTTGGGATGTTGGGATTCTTCCCAACAATGCCTGGCTGCATTTTCTTCCTCTCTCCCTGTCCCAGGTTGTCTATGGTGTCAAGGAGTACGCCCGCACAGCGGTGGATATGATTTCCCGACGCACGCGCTTGGCCTTTCTGAATGTGCAGGCTGCAGAGGAAGCCTTGCCAAGAATTGTGGATATAATGGGGAAAGAACTGAACTGGAGTGAGCAGAAAAAAAAGGTACAAAGGGCCCTTTTCATCTGAAGCTGTGTTGTTGTTCTGAAGTAGTTTCCATGTTAACAATCTAATTTAGTTGGATAGAGGACTTCAAATGATGCTTTCTTCCTGAGAGAGTGATTCGCTTGGTGTGTTTCATTGTAAAGACTTGATCAAAATAGCTGTGAAATGAGCTGGTATTGTCTGGAGAGTAGAGGGGGAAGTGAAGAATCAGTATCCTGCTCCACAGCTTTAAAAGGGAAAGCAGATTTGGCATTCCTACCCTGTTCCTGTTCAAGTATTGTGTGTACTGACACTTCTCAACATATCTGCCTCAGAAAAGGAGGTTCTTGAAAGTATTTGTGTAAGCACTTGCTATTCTTCAGACACACAGGTTCTCTTTTTTTGTTGTTGTAGGAAGAACTTGAAGCTGCTAAAAAATTTCTCTATTACGAAATGGGCTACAAAGTGAAATCAGATCAATTAACAGACAGCTCTGAAATCAGTCTACTGCCTTCAGATATTGAAAGGTAAGTAAAGAGTTCCCTGTGCTGCTAGGAATTAATACCTGTCATTCTTCTGAGGGCAGTTTTTCCCACTGATAATCCTTATCTTGCAGGTACAAGAAGAGATTCCACATGTTTGACAAGGACAAGAAAGGGTTTATTACTATACTGGATGTGCAGCGTGTCTTGGAGGTAAGGTTGTCTTCTGTTCTTTTGGTTTCCTTGCTAAGGCTCTTATCTGAATTTCAGAGTGTGGCATAAAACAGTGCTGAGCAATCCAGCTGACACACTGCTGTGCTTTTTTTGTTTTGTCTAGAGCATCAGTGTGCAAATTGCTGAAAATACACTCCATGACATTCTCAATGAGGTGGATCTGAACAAAAATGGACAGGTGGAGCTCAATGAGTTCTTGCAGGTAGGTGTTTCTTTCCCACAAGAGGTGTAGCTTTAATGAATTGTTTAATTCATTTAATTATTTTAATTCATTTAATTGATTTCATTTTTAACCCTGTTTGCTGAGGGGGGTGGGTTGGAGGCTAGGGGAGTGTTACTTGGGTAAATGGTGATCACAAGGTGAGTGACACACACAATTGTCCTCAAGCAACTCTGAAATTCAAGGATTGGATTTTTTCACATGCAGAAACAAGGAGACCCAAAGAACAGGCCTGATTAACAAAGTATACCACACTACAGACCTGAATTTGGCTTTTGTAGTACAGAAATGCTGTTTAAATCTGTTCCAAATGATACTGAAAGAGGAGAAATTCAGTCTAGAGAGAAGGAAGAAATTTTGTACACTGAGGTGGTGAGACCCTGTCCCACAGTGCCCAGAGAGGTGGGAGATGTCCCATCCCTGGAACCATTCCAGGTCAGGTTGTCTG
This sequence comes from Bucco capensis, assembly GCA_013396975.1. Classification (NCBI taxonomy): domain Eukaryota; kingdom Metazoa; phylum Chordata; class Aves; order Piciformes; family Bucconidae; genus Bucco; species Bucco capensis. Next base: position 76,380 of record VWZO01016431.1, on the reverse strand, counting down.
GGGCTCTGAGCAACCTGCTCTAGTTGCAGATGTCCCTGCTGACTGCAAGGGGGTTGGACTAGCAGACCTTTAAAGGTCCATTCCTGTAGTGGCATCAGCAGAGAGCAGAGAGCACACACCACGCCGGGTAGCAGGAAGAGAGAGAGAGTTTATTGTTACCTGGTCAGGTACTTAAAGAGTTGGGGAAATTTGCATACAACCAATCAAGGGGTCCCTGGGCATTCTAACCACTGCCCAGGAAGGTCAGGTTTCACTGCCAATAGGGAGGGGTAGCCAGGGTCAAATATACATAGTAATTTCCCAAGGGGCTTCTGGGAAACAGAGTTCCTTGTAGCACTTATACAGGTACAGGTTTGTTAATTCCTTTATCAGTTTCAGAAGTCCATCTTTGACAGGACTTCTTCCACTTTACATATTGTAGGTCCATCGCTACACATTCCAACCAAATCCAACCTGTCATGCTATGATACAGTTGTCTATTGGAATATATATGGCACAGTTGCAGTGATGTTTATGTGGGTCAGCTAAGTGACAAGGAGTTTCAAACTGTTTTGAGTATTTGAAAGACTGTGCTTGTGGTTCAAGCTCATCCAGTCCCCATAATCCCATTTTAGCTCTAGAACTGGCTGATATTGCCTCAGTTTATATGACAGACACTGCAGTGACAGCCCATCCATCTGCTTTTTTCAGGGCTTTAGGATAAATTGAAGGGTGCTGCTTGACCTCCAGTTTTGCCCAGCTCCTCTTGCACACACAGCTTGCCAGCCGGCTTTGTTTTTGTGGAGCCTTTCTTGGTGTGGCATTTGAAGTGCCTGCCATGTCTCTTCTGCCTGGTGGCAATGATGAATGCTGAACATGAGATAAATTAATGCTGAGGATTTTGGTCAATGTCAGCCCTTTCTTCACTGTGTCAAGTTAAACAAACAAGATCAAGGCAAAGGAAATGGTAATTGTCTCTCTCGAGATGAGCTGCAGATAGCAGCATTGTTGAATCTAAATGCAGGAAATTTTCACAGGTTGTGTCCAGCATTAGAAAAAAGGACTATTTATTTTCCTAAAATGCAGTGATTTTAGCTGAGTAACTGAAATACACTTGGGGGTAGGGGGGGAACCCCAAACAAACTATGGTAGGGGGAGAAGACATGACAGCTTGGGGAGTTTGTTCTTATGTATTCAAAGGTAAGAGGAAATCACAGCTGCTTTTCTGGCTGTTGGAAAGGATCTCCCTGTGAATGTCAAAACTCTTAACTGGGAGGGGAACCCATCATTTCCTGCAAAGGCTGTCTTCTACTGTAATTTGGTCAGTTTGGCTCCAGTGTGGTTACGCAGTTTAAACAGCTATTATCTCCTCTGTGGGTTTTGTGGGGGCTTTCTGGGGCTTTTGCTTTACTGTGCTGAACATTCCCACTGGGGCTTTGCTGCCCTAAGTCATGATGTCCAAAGACAAGTAAACCATGTAACTCTGCAGCTCCTGGCTTCTGTCCATTTCACAATGCAATCTAAATAATTAACACTGGTGATTGGTATGGCAGTAATGATCCCTGGTGCCTGTGCAGCCCCTTCCATATGGGCTGAGAGCAGCAGACAAGGAGCTGCTACTGCACAGCAAGGGCTAAGGACGAAGCATGGCAGTGAAATTAACAGGAGGTTGCCATGGAAGGAACAAAATACATTAAATGTTTGTTTAAATTTTTTAATCTTTTTAATGGATCAGTTAAGTCAGTTCCTGATACTTTTGTGTTTGCTTTCTGTAAAACTTCCAAGTAATTGTGTTTTACCACAGAATATTTGTGGTAAGCCATGGGCAAATATTTGTGGACATTTGTATTTGACTCTAGGCACAGGAGGTATCAAGGTGACTGTGTCACTCTCCAGGTGGAAGCTGAGCCAGGCCAAGTGCTTTTGCTTGGCCAGCTCCAGACTGCCAGTGTAGCTCAAATCATGGTCTGGTGAGAGCTGGTCCTGCAGGCAGTGATGCTTACAGATGTTTCTGAAGTGCATTGTTCAGTGTTTGATGCAAACAGGTTGTTCCCTATGACAGGGAGGCAGAGCTCTGGCTGTCCTTAGTTGTGCATGGAGCTGTCTTAGGGCAGTGATTGTTTTTCTGAACACTTGCATACAGAGACCTAGTGCAACTGGTATTTATGCTCAAGAAAGGGGAACTTTGGGACCTAGTTTTGGTACATAATGCAAAAATAATCCCCATGTTAAATCAGGATGAATCTTTTTTCCCAACAGCAGATTTCTCTTGGGGTCCTGACAGACCCACATGCCAGGAACTCTTGTTTTCATATAGTCATAGAACCATTTAGTTTGGAAAACACCTCTAAGATCGTCAAATCCCATCATCAACCCAACACCACCATGCCACTAAACCATGTTGTGCAGTGCCATGTCTACAGATGGTTTTTTTTAACCCCTTCAGGGTTGTTTCTGTGATGGTGCCAGAGCATCAGCATCTTCTCTGCCATGGCTTAGTAAGGATTGGAAGGAACCTCTGGAGATCATCCAGTCCAACCCCCTTGCTAAAGCAGGGTCACCCACAGCAGGTTGCGCAGGATCACCTCCAGGTGCCTTTGGAATCTCTCCACAGAAGGAGACTCCACAAGCTCTCTGGGCAGCCTGGGCCAGGGCTCTGGAACCCTCGCATCAAAGAAGTTTCTCCTCCTGTTGAGATGGAATCTCCTGGGTTCCAGTTTGTGCCCGTTGCCCCTTGGCATGTCCCTGGACACCACTGAGCAGAGTCTGGCGCCAGCCTCTTGCCCCCTGCACCCTTGAGCTCTTGCTCATCATTGAGCAGATCCCCTCTGGCTCTGCTCTTCTCCAGGCTAAGCAGCCTCAGGGCTCTCAGCCTTTCCTCTCTCTGGGAGGAGAGACCCAGAAGGCTGGGTCTGTAAGGCACTAGGGATTTCCCTTCTGTCCCTTTCCCTCCCAGTTCCTCATTCCAGCGTTGGCAGGCTTGCAGCTGCAGATATAATTAATAGATTTTCCTATGGAACAGAAGAAGTCTGAAGGATTCTTAGTGCTCAATGGGAGTAAGAAATTGCATTTTCTAAGTGCCGATTGCTTTCCATAGCAGCCTTTGACAAGCTGACTGATGTAATTTCAGCCTAATGCTCACTTTATCCATGGGATCAAAAAGAATTAACTAAAATCTTAGCACTAGTTTGTGTTCGTTAAGATAGAGCCGAGCCCAGCTTGAAGGACTTAAAGGCAAATTAGTTTTAAAAGTCTATAAAGGAATTTGGATTTGAAAGAATTGTGGAAGTCAAGTACCCTGTCTCTACAAAGAAGGGCAGTGAATGAAAGAGTGTGGTCAGGGGTCAGTGGTACATCAGGGATGGTGTTCTTCTGGTGGTTACATCTGTCAGATACTTACAACTAATTAAATAAATTCAGAAGGAAAGCACCCATGCAATAGGTAGGTTCTCCTTCAACCTTAAATATCATTGCAAAACCCTGGTGATAGGGGTTGCCTGCACCGTTACTTCCAAATGGATTGTGTTTGGGAATCTACTCTTCCTGCCACCTGTGTCTTGCCCAAACCTTCACTGGTACTGCTAGAAAATGTAAGTGCACTTCAAGTGAGTCTTTGAAACCATAGTGCTTTGTGTGGAAGAACAAGTTCTGTGTGTTCCCTAGTTCCTTTGTGCAAGAGCCAGCAGCAAGTGTTAGCTTGGCCATTCAGACTGGAGCTGTGTCAGTGTCCACCATCAGTAGCCCAAGGGCAGGACAACCAGCTGTGTCCCTCACCTCTGGTGCCAAGGAGTTAGCAGCACCAAGTTGTGTCTCTGCTGTGTCCTGTAAGCCACATCAGTGGAGACCTTGTCTGGTGTCTGCTCAGGGTTTTTGCAGTTACCCTCCTGTCCCCCTGACAGGTCACTGAGGTCATGCCATGAGGGACTCTATCTCTGCCTTTGTTCTTAGTCTCCCAAATGAGCTAACCTGAGGCTCTCCCTCTTGCCCCCAAAGCTGATGAGTGCCATCCAGAAGGGCCACATCTCGGGCAGCAGGCTAGCTGTGCTCATGAAGACTGCTGAGGAGAACCTGCATCGGAGGGCAGTCATTCCAGTGGACCGGAGCGGTGGGGGACTGTGACTTCTAAGAACACCTCTGCTCATGGACATACACAGATGCATCCTTCTGCTCAACAACATTCCAGTGCTTGTGACTTTGCTGCTGTCTTCAGGATGAGCAGTGTCTGTCTGTTGGTGTAGCTCTTACCAAATACATTGGTGCATTTGTTTTCCTTGTTCATGGTCTTTTCTACAGCTCTTAGTGCTCCAGCATGTGGCCTTTGGGATTGGGTGCTCCCTAGACACAGGGGCTCACTCACAAGAGGAGTACAGCCTGGAAAGGTTTGGGTGCTCATCCAAGCACCTCCTGCCTTTTTGATTAGCTTTTCCATCACCTTTAAAGCAAATGATGCTCAGAAATGAATCCTATCTTGTGTTGAGTTTTGCAAATAGATGTTTGGGATTTAAAAGCTACTGCTCTGTCTCCTTCAACCAAGAGAAGGAAAGCTCATGTTCTGGATTGGAGATGGTACCACCAAAGGAACAAAGCTAACACCTCCTTGAGGGAGTGCTTGCGGCTAGGAGCTCTCCTGAGCTTTCCAGAGGTGGTTGGGTTTCCTCTTTTGACTGCTCTCCTATTTCAGTGGCACCACTACTTGGCCAGACAGAATGATCAGCAGTGTGAAGCTGGAAGACTACAGGACATCTTGATTAATCAGCCTGGCTAATAATTTAATTAAAAGCTAGGGGATAGCTTTCCTTTCTTCCATATTAATAACAACCTCCCTTTAATAAATAGGATTGTCTGGTGGGTGGTGTTTATGCAGTAAAATGCTTCATACTGCTCCCAGCTTTGGGCAAACACTGATGAGGTGTAAAGTGTGGCAAGTTTTGACAGCACAAGTCTTAATTGTTCCTTTAAAAATGCTCAAAACACCAGGTGAAACAATGGAATTTGTTTTGCATTCCACTTACTTTTCTATAAAAGTGAAAGGTCTATTTTTCAGCAGATTAATGAAAAAAAAATAATAATTAGGAGCACTCATTTGAACTGTTTGCAGTAGTGTTGGGTCTGGCTCTTTGCTCTTCTGCTGTTAGGCAGACTTTGAGCCTAGTCAACCTAATACAGAGCAAGAAAGGAAAAAACAGGTTCAAAATCTGCCTAGTGCAGAACAAGGAAGGGAAAAACATGAAGATGGTTTGCTGAGGAGTTTGTCATTCTGTTCTGTCCTTTGGGTATAAATACCAATGCTTTCTACAACTCAAAACAAGCTTCAGTTCCAAGGAGGCAGTATTTCTACCTGTGTAAAAGCTGATCTGTTGTAAGTGCTACTTCCCTAATGCAGAACAACAGCACAGGGATGAACAACAAAGATCACTTGGAGATTTTGCAAGGGAACATGATTACAGACAAAAATTGAAGATGCTGAGGAGTGTTAGAATGTGGTGTTGTAAGTACTACAGTACATTGTTTGTGTTTGGCTTCAGAGACAGACTCCTTTAAAAAAAAACAAAAAAAACTAAGAATTCAGGTGTTTAAAAATAGCAAATACAAAGAGAAAAACAAAGGACAAGCCTCCTGTAGAATTCAGTAAATTGTTCATTTTTCTTTCAGCCCAAACACCTGGCAAAATCTGGAGTTGCAGGTAAAATTCCTTTTGGTATGTTTAATGTTTCTGTGACCCCGCCTTGTACCACAATGCAGGTTTGTTAGGGAGCTGTGGCTTCCCTTTGGGTGAGTGAGGCCCAGGCTGTATGTGGCTGAGGAGCTGGCATGTCTGGCAGTATCAGGGTGTTTTTAGGAACAAAAGGTTTGTTTCTGTGCTCCCCTAAACTTCTCTTTGTGAAATATATTCCAGCCTGTTCAGGTAAAGTATGGAATGCTTGGCACAGCCTTTTATCTCCAAACCCCTGCTCAGATCTGAGCACGATAATAGACTTTACTTACACTGCAGAGCTGGAGGGAAGTGAATATACAACACACAGGTTATTTTGGATTAGTGAGCAAGATAAAGAACAAAGGGGTTTAGAATTCTATTATTAACAGTTATTTAAGGGGAAAGAAAGAAAAGGTAATGAGACCCTTTCCAGGCTGCATAAAAATATTCACAATATGCAACATATTTTGTATGGTTTCATGAAAACCTCTCCTCCCCTCCTCTCTAAATGGCACTGTTAAGAATGATTAATACAGGTTTACCTGGAAAGCCAGGATTTTTTGTGCTCTGCCCCCAAAATGCAGCCTTTGTTCTCCCTGTTTTAGTACTCCTGCATAGGTAATGTGACTTTGGGATTTTTCTGGCTCTATGTGCGTCCTCCGCTATGAATTTGCTTTGCGTCTCAGGCACTTTACTGTCATGCTTCTCTGCTCTGCTGTGTGGCACAGCCAGACCTTGTGTGACAAGGGGAGATTGCATGTGTTACTTAAAACTGCTAAATCTCCACACAGGAAAGAAAAATGCACAAGTATTTACTTATCCCTTCACAGCCGTTTTCAGGAATGTTGCCTTCATGTGAATGTACTGTAGAAAGAGTTGTAAAATGTCACTGTCTTACGCTGTTCTGATCCTGGGGGTGGAAACACTCATGGGATTTGGATTTCTGGATTTGGGGGGGTTTATTTGTCAAACTGCGAGGAGGGTGGGAACGCAGATATATGCAGTGTGTGAGAGGAGACACACTGAATGGTTTACATGTTGCACTTAGATATTTCCTTCGGTTCCTGTTCTGGGCAAAACTGTTAAATACCAGATTTGAGGTGATGGTTGTCATTTTTATAACTGTCTCAATGTTTTACTGCCATTTATTTATTACTTTTGATATAGAGAATGAGCTGCATGCATTTACAGAGCAATAAGAGGATGTATTTAATGTGCCTTGTTTTTAACTGAGTCCAAACTGAAAGCATGAATCAATAAAACTGGTTAAAAATGGTCCTTTCCCTGACAGTAACTCCAGTCAGCATGGAAAAAAGTTTATTTCTAAAGGAAAAATGGAAAGACACAGTAATTTTGCCTATGCTTTTCCTATTTTAGCTCTGAATTTAGCACTTCCTAGTTGAGAAGTGAAAATGAGGAGTTCCTGCTGCACTGCCATCTCACACTGAGCTTGCAGCCAGACTACCAGCCTGGGTCCTGTGTGTCTGTGGGGAAAATGCCAGTCTCTAGTGTTCCTCTGCACTCTGATGAATTTGATCCTAACCAAAATCAATAGGAGAGATTTGATAATCCATTTGGATCCCTTGACACGTCAGCTTAGCTCAGGGTTACTGTGGGTTGATAAATGTCCTGACAGAACCAATGCTGGCTGTGCTCATCGTCAGGAAATCAGGGAAGCTGTTAGCAGTTTTAATACAATTTTTATCATCTCCATATTCTTTTATAGGTTTTAATTTACACCCCTAATAGGGATCTTCTACCACTGCTCCGTGGCTGTGTTGAGTGCAGGGGCTGTGTGTCTGCAACAGGAATAGCTGCATGTCCTTCCCCCAAGAAATAAACAGGACTGATACCTCCAGATTATGAATTTAGAGATGATGAATTTTATCTAATCTGTGGTAGGTAACATGTCAGAAAGTATTTGCTGCGGTCATCTTTGTCCCAGATATTTTGCAGCACTGCAAAATTGCCTTGGGTCATGATCCTGGGTTTGCTCCTCAGTGCAGAACTGAAAGGAAAAGGAGTTTTTTTGGGGGTCGGTTCCTTCACTTTGTGCCACTTCTCCACTCAATGCACAGAAATTCAGATGTATTGCAACTTATGCCCACTTGTGCTCTGAGCCTGCCTTAGGAACACCATGTGGAATAGCACAGCACCATTAATATGTCAGCACTGGTTGTTCCCCGTGTCAGATAGCAACTGATCGCATCTGCTGAGGAGGAGAGGAAAACCATGTTCAGCGGGGAGGAATCTCTGCTGGGAAGTAAGTGCTGTACCTCCTCGCTGAAAGAGAGGGGGTTTGGTGTGGTAGTGTGTGCTCAGCCTCACGCTCTTTATCCCCCCTTGCCCTGTTTAAGCAGCCCCCCCTTGGTTCCTGGGGCTCGAGATGACAGGCTGCCGTTCCCAATCGATCTTTGCCTCGCTCTGCTAGTGCAGGCATGCGCTGGGATCATTTCCCCTCTTCTTACTTTGCAAATAAAGGCAGAGATTAAACTGTGCTCCCCGGGGCCAGCCTACAGCTCGCTTGCTTCTTCCACAGCAGCCTGGGCTGGTCCCTCTGGTGGGTTATCCAGTGGGATAGGAGCATGGAGGCTGTGTCCTGTGAAATTTGGGGAAGTTTTGACTGCGCGTTTCGCTCAAGTTGATCCTTAGCAAACGCCAGTGTCGGCCACTGTGCTTTATCTGCCTGTTGCCAAACCATTTCAACTTTGAGTGCCTGGTGTGACTTGGCCCTGCCCAAACTTCGTGGATTTCAGAGATGAGGCTGTTCCCACTCGTAGACAGAGGTGGTTTTTGGAGCCCCAGTGCTGTGGGGCTGTGCAGAGCCCAGAGCAGGCTAATGGGACTGTCGCTGCCTGTGTGTCACTCCTCCTTCTCCACAGGCTTTATTTAACTAGATCAGGCAAACTTAGTTCTGCCTTACCAAGATACCCTAATCTGTTTGTCCAACTGATGTAAATGTAATTAGGTTGATCAGCAGAAGTGACACACAGCCAGCGGGAGGTGGGCTGGGGTGGCCGATGACGAAGTCCCTCACAAAGGCAACCTCCCCCCACCAAGGCAAGCACTTCCCAGCCTTTCATTTTCTCTCCTGGAAATTGTTGCTTAGGTTATTTTCCTGAAGCACACAGCTTCATCTCTTCCTTTTGCACCTCTGCAATTAACTGATTTGCACTTCATTCTTATGCAAGCGGAGTTTTTCCTGTCCGAGCCGCGGAGCTGTAAATCTTAGCTCTATTGAACTGACACCGAGACATATTTCATTTTTCCCCATGAATCATTTGCCATCCTTATTGCAGAAAAATGGCAAAATTACGGTGTAGCATGTTTTCATAAATTACTGCTTTTCTCTCCTCCAAACTCCCCCCACTTTGCTCCCTAATTTGCTCGGGAGGAATGCGAGTGTGGGAGCGGCAGGAGCTGGGTGAACTGTCTGCAGCTCTGCATCATCTCCCTTAAACTGTCCAGACAACTAGAAAAACTATCACAGGAACCCAAAAATCCTCACTGTTGCTGAAGTTATTTTGACTTGGTGTTGGTAGGAGGTTAGCCGCTTCGATTGTTCCTGTGCTACAGAGAGGAGGAAGCAGCAGCAGCAGCACTACTCGAGTGTTATTTTTTTCTCCACAGAGCAAACAGCCGTTCCTTCAAGTTTCTGCTCTCTTGTACCCTGCCGAAAGAGAGAGATTTCCCTGGGGTTAGGGATGGGAAGAATTCCTCATCTAGAAACCTGTCACTTGCAAAACGATTTGTTAATATCTTGGTAATAAAATTTATTCTGAAACCCTAGAAAAACTGCATTTCTTACCATTTGGCTTCAGCTGGTGCCTAATTCTGATTGGTGACTTCAGGAGCTCATTGCATCCAGCAAAGAGGCGGATTGCTAGCTAAAGCCAAGTTCTTCCTGATTTAAAGGAAAAAAAATTACATATATATATCTGAAAATGTTCGTCATGGTAAGCTGTGAAATTGTTTTCCAAATTGGCCATTTTTTAAATGGAGCTTATCCAGCTATGTCAGTGCTTCAGGTGGCACTGAAGCATTAAATAAAAAACTGAGACAAAATGCCTTTGAAAAGGGTTAATTAGTTTTAATATTGATTTATTCCATATAGGGCAGTAATAGACTAGAACATTTATTTCTGTTTTGGATCATTAAAACCAGTCCTTGGTTCTTGAACAATTGGTTTCTAATAATTTTTTTAAATTAAGAAAAGGAGACCAATTAGAGTAATTTTGAGTAATTTGGGTGACGTGGGAGGACTCCTAACAAATACCTAACATTTGGGTTTATTTTCTGTTTGTCTCCATTTGTTTGTTTCACTACTCTATATCCAAGGAAATCTCTCGAAATGCCCAACGACACATCCAGGATCTGGCAGAGGAAGGCTGCCAGTCCCAGCTCCATGGCCAGGTGTGGAGGGTGTGGTGTCCACAAGGATGCTCACCGGGATGTCCTCGAGGATGCTCACTGCCACGTCGTTTGTCCCCCAGGATGCTCACCGGGATGGCGTTGTCCCTGAGGATGCCCACCGGAATGTCTTTGCCTACCCACCGCCTAAACCCGGTACCCGTTACCTAGCTGCACACTGGTTTTGGCTCTGCACCCTCCTGCCTTTCCCGTCCCGCCCGGTGCCGGAGCAGAGGGAAGTTTCCCAGCGGAGCCGCTCCTGTTGCCGTTCCCGTTCCTGTGCTGCCCTCTGATGGCCCCGGTAGCGGCAGCCAGCCACGGCATCCCGAGGCCACCCCACCTCGGTCCCCCAGCTCCACACTGGGGGCTCGAGCAGTGCCCTGCCGCGCCGAGGATACTGTGGTGGTACAGGGGATGGTGAGGTGGGGCAAGAAACAAGCGAGAGGACTAGAGGAAATGGTTTCAAGTTGCACCAGTGGAGGTTCAGATTGGGTGTAAGGAAGAATTTCTCCACCAAGAGGGTCCTCAGATGTTGGAACAGGCTGGCCAGGGAGGTGGTGGAGTCACCGTCCCTGGAAGTGTTCAAAAACCGTGTGGATGTGGTGTTTGCTGCCATGGTTTAGCGGTGAGCATGGGAGTGTTGGGTGGATGGTTGGACTCGATGATCTGAGAGGGCTTTTCCAACTACAGTGATTCCACGATGAGGGGCAAGGGATGCAGGGGGGCTGGAGCCCCCTGTGCCGGGAGGGGAGGAGGGGTGGGTGTTGTGCAGGACTTGACTAAGTGCTGCAGGAGGATGATATGCTGGATGCTTTATCAGCTGCTGGCACCTAGCTGAGAAGACAAACCAGGGAGCGTCGACGGGTGGGGAGCAGGTCCTGAGCTTTGGGTGTGCACCAAAGCCCCGACGGGAGGAATATCAGCTCCACTCACATGCTGCTGCCTGACATGCTCGGCAAGAGCTGAAAACTATCTCTATTGTCCAGTTTGATTGCCTGAATCAAACTGATTTACAGCAAATCCATCTGAGCTTTGATAAATCTATTACAGTTTCATTTCACTGATTTCATTAACGTGAATAAAACCAGCCATGCTTTCTGCATAACTGCCTTTTAATGGCTTGGCCCTGTCACCTGCCTGAATATTAATCCCCCTGACTTATTGCTCCACAGAGGGAATGAGTAATGGGTATTTGAATGTGATCAGCACAGTACAATGCAATTAAGGAAGCAGTACTGTTCTGTGCCTTTAATCCTGAACTAATTTGAATTGCAGTTTGATAGCACAGTGAATCCTGCATAATTATGTAGGGTGCATATTAAACTCTGTGACAAACCAGAGAGGCTTTTAACCATCGCAGCCATGGGAGACAAGTGAAGGCTGCAGTCAGATAGCCAACTGCTGGACTTGAGAGCTCAATTACCAGCAAACTCCCAACAAGAAGGCTCCAAAAAGCTACATTTAGCTCCATTTCTGTATGTCTGTGTGTGTAGGTACACACTGACTCAAACTAGATCAATGACATCCAGTTTTGGGGGGAAAATATAAAATGCCTTGGCAATCACAAGTTCCTTGAAGTTTGTCAGTGTTTCACACAGGGAAGCTCTTGTGTTTCTTGAACTCCTTATACCTGGTGGTTGTTTTTCAGCAGCACATTGAGAGGTTCTACGCTGTGCTGATCCCCAAATCCACCAGATTTTCCAGGAGTTCTCAGAGCTGCCCTACCAGACCCTATCCCAGGGTGTCATCAGCTATCATGGAGTTGTATGTGCAGGAGAGCAGGAGGTAAGAATACCTGGGAGTCACTGTTTGCATTTTGGGAATGGCAATGCCCTCACCAGGAGGTGTGAGATACTTTGATATCCAAATGTCAGAAGTGCTTAAAAAAAACCACAACAAACAAAACCAGGGGAAGCTAAAGGGTTTCTGCTCCTCATCACTGCGTTCTTAGAAATGAGAAAACCATTAGAAATGGATTAGAAATCAGGCTTGTCCTGAGGAGGGGATTGGTTTCATGTTCCTTTCCTAAAGCCCCAGCAAGACAGGGTTAACTGAAAGAAGCACTCACTGCAGAACAATTTTATAGTAGTTTGCTCCTTGACACTGACAGTTTATGTTTGGTCCTTGGCAGTTTGTGTGCAGATATTGAACTCAAAACTCATATCTGACCCTCGTGTGTCCTTGTTCTTCTCATTCTGCACCCAGCACAGACCCAAAGCCTGAAAACCCAAATTTGACTGATCTGGCAGGAGCTAAAGGACCAGTTTACACCTAACGCATCTCCACAAAAGGGAAAGGAGATGAACTAAACATGTGAAGTAGCTGATTGCTGGTAAGGGAAATAATAAAGTAAGGATTGAGTGTGCAGTGTGGTTCTTGCCTCTGGAGAGAGGAAACAGGGAGCTGAGGATAAGCCTGTGTTGGAAGGAGACATCCCTCCTCCAGCACAGCTCTGCCTACCATGGGCAGTTTGGCTGGAATCTGTGCAGGAAGAATTAACAAGGGTTTCTGTCCAGGGTAGGGAGAAACTTCTTCTGAGGTCATTAAGTTTCACCCCACCAGTAGCAGGCGAATTATGGGAAGCTGGGTTTATTCCTCGAGGTCCTGGAGGTACTGGGGGGCTGGTTAGGTGTCTCCAGGCAAAGTGGTGGTGGTGGTCAAGCGCTCATTATAAAGCAGGAACAAAGTGAAGCTGCTGTAGCTACTTTTTCTCTTGCCTTATGCTTCTGTCCATGTTATTTCACTTTTCAAGTGTTGCCTCACCTCAGTCCCTGGCTAAAAGTAATAGTTCCAGTTTCTCATTTTTATTTTAAAGCCCAATAATAGTTTTAATCACCTATTGTTCCTGTTGGACACCTTGACTATGTCATAGCAATCTTTGTTCTTTGATCTATTTAGAGTAAAGAAGGATGTTAATTATGGCTTATCCTTTGTAGTGTAACAAGTACCTTGTGCTAATCCACCACTGTAAGAATACAAAAAAACCCCCAAGATCTCCCCTTTTCCCCCTCCCCCTCAGACCCTAAACCAATTCCAGCCAGCCAGGGTAGTGTGCTGCTTGGGCTAAGGCTGGGCTGTTAGCTAAATTAAGCCATTGTGACTCAAAATCCTCCTTTAATAAGGTTCATGCTGTCTACAACTTCATCATTTTCTGCTGAATGATAATTACTTTATTCAATCATGTTCAAGGTTTTAGTGAAAGCTAGCATTGATTGATTAACTTCAATTACCATGCTTACATTTGCATAGATAAAAACTGCTTTTCAATTTGTGAGTGGCACACTGGTGGAAACCCTGTGCTGATATTTGCATTTCAATGTGGATGGTGAAGAATAAAGGTGGAGGAGAGGTCTGCTCAGAGCTGAGCCCTTTCTGCTTCGCTGCTGAAGCAGTTTTCCATAAACACTCTTGTTATGATGTTAGTTTGCTCAAACCACTCGCAGGGAACCCGAGGAGCCTCCTGTTTACAAGGCTGTGTGACAATTGAGCAGTGTGGGGTTGGGAGAGCTGCAGCTGGAGCTTCCTGCAGAGCTAAGGTACTGCCTCCAGTCAACAAGCCAGGGAAGTTCTTCCTCGGCTGCAGCAACACCTCCAAACCCTTGTGAATTCCTTGGGGACTCTCTGGAGCTCCTCACCTCCTTGCTCTCCTCCAGGGTTTATGCCAGAAGCTGATGGTAAGAGGAGGAAAGAAAGTAAACCCCTTCCTTCCTGGGGGTCTGGTGGTCTCCCTCCCCCTGGGATGTTCTGCTCCAGAAGTCCATTTTTATCACCTAACAGACTAAGTGCTGGCTAACCCTGTTCCTAGCAGAGCTAGGTGCAGTCAGTCAGTGATGTGCCAGGCACCAGAGACTTCTCCTGCCTGATTCTGCTGATGGTTCCTCTCACCCAGAAGTGAGGGAGTGAACACTGCCAGGGATGGGGCATCCACAATCTCTCTGGGTGTGGCAGGATGTGCTTTGCTTTGTGCCAGCCCCCAAGGGGCAAAACTTCAAACAATTGTCCAACTCACAGCATTATTCAAACCCACCCCTGCATGGTGGGGATGCCTCCTGCCAAGGTAGCAGGTGATGCTTTAAGACCAGGAGTAAAGGATTTCACCTAAATAATCCAAGGAATCTTCACTTCAGGAAGGACACAGCTCTTGGCAGTTTGCCTGTGTCAGGTAGGACATCAATTCTGTGCAGATCTTCAGAGGCAACTTGCAAAGCTGTAGAGGGAGGACAAGTGCAGCTTTACCCTCTTTTTGCCAGCTGTGTATGCAGTGTAAACTAAATGTTGGTTGGGTTTTTTTCCCACATTTATTTTCAACACTTCAGAAACCTTCACTCAATTTCATTCCCCACCAGTGTTGATCACGAATGACAGTCACTGGCCTGCTTCTCTTCTTCACCTCTTTCCTATGTCTGATGTTCTTAACCTTCCTAAGCTGTAGGAAACAGAGCAGAGAATTTCCTCTGTTGGGAACAAGATCTGAGGAAGGATTCTGTTAAACAGTCACCTTTAAACTCAGGCGTTTTACCTATGCAATGGTGGTTTAGCCTGTTAAACTTTTTTGGGGGGGTCCTAGATGGTGTTTTCATCTTTATCAGCCAAAGGTCAGGAATGACTGTCCCCTTTGGAAACCAGAGAAGCCAAAGCAGAGATGTGGCTCCTCTGTGGGCCAGCAAGGAACTCCATCCTGGCTGCTTGCACTCTTGGCTATGTCAGCTCAGCAGCCCTAGGGATGCTCTTCCCCCTGGGCTGGGGCTGGGGAGAGGTGGCAGAGGCACATTTAAGGCTGATTTTTTTTGTCTCTCAGGTTATCTTTTGGTTTCCCCCCCTAAATTAGAGAAGGAAAGTGCAGACTCTCTGAACTCTTTGCCTAGTTGGTATCACGACAATTCAACAATGGGAAGTGCTCAGTTTGTTTCCCAGCTCCTCAGCAATGGTTGCCATAAGAACACAAATTGTGTGTACATTTGAATGCATCTATGCTTCGTAATTATGCGTGGTTGTGTGCTGTTATAATTGACATAAAATATAAAACAGGTCAAAGAGCAGCTATTAAAACTATTTTTCATTTTGCTTCCTGACAGCCAGTGATATCAATGCCTGCTGCATTTAATGGGACCAGCCAGGGAGTGGAGAGACACTTCTGTGTAAGCACAGCCATAGCAAAGCCTCCAGAACTTCCAACATAATTATTCCCTACAGTGTCTCCTTGTAAACTGGATTCCTTCATTTGGAATCTGCTCTGATTTGGAATGTGTTCGTTCCCAGGTTAAACATCTAAACTCGACTACTTTAAATTAGCAGGAAGGGGGAAATCAGAAAACTTTTGAATGTGTTTCGTGGAGGTCATTCTGTTAGGTTAAGGATTATCCCAGGAGAGACGATTTTCTGCCACTCCAGATAAAAAATAACAGTGGAATTGCACTAATTCCATGGCTTTATTTTAGTCACTGTTATACCTCCAATCCTGGGTTCAGTTTTGTGTCCCTCACTCCAAGAGAGACATTGAGGTGCTGGGGTGTGTCCAGAGAAAGGCAATGAAGGTGGTGAAGGATCTAGAGCACAAGTGTTGTGAGGAGCAGCTGAGGGAACTGAGGTTGGTTAGTCTGGAGAAGAGGAGGCTCAGGGGAGACCTTCTTACTCTCTACAACTCCCTGAAAGGAGGTTGGAGCCAGATGGAGGTTGGTCTCTTCTCTGAAGTGGTAGGATAAGAGGTAACAGCCTCAAGTTGCACTAAGGAAGGTTTAAGTTGGACATTAGGAACAATTTGTTGCCTGAAAGGGTTGTCAAGGCCTGTCCTAGGCTGCCCCAGGCAGTGGTGGAGTCACCATCCCTGGAGGGGTTGAAAAGATGTGGAGATGTGGTGCTGAGGGACATGGTTTAGTGGTGACCCGGTAGTGTTAGGTTAACAGTTGAGTTGATGATCTTAGATGTCTTCCATCCTAAATGTTTCCATGATCCTTTCATGCCATAATGTCCAAGAGCTCCTCTTTTATTACAGTTGGTTGGATTACTTTTGGGCTCTATGTGGGTCTGTATTTGATCACATTTGAGTAGAGAAGCCTCATGGAGGGCAATGTTGTTGTGGCCACCTGTGCTTGGCACTACTGCTCACCATATCTCAGGTCATGGCTAGCACTGATGGGGAAGAACATGATAAATATTGTCACTAGTGTGTCTCATCTGCTGAGCCCACTCAGCCTACTCAGGCTGGTAATAGGCTGTAGAGGACCTTTTAGTTCTGGTTGGTTGGTTGACTCCAATCAAGTTCCTGGGTGGTGACTGAAAGTTATTGCTCAATTTGTGGCCCATGAGGAGTAAGTTCAATCCAATTTCCCCTGGTGGAGGCAACCACATCCCAGACAGAACCATCACAAATGGCTCTTATTAGCAGCCTGACAGGGAGGGTGATGGCTGTGTGGAGTGAAGGCCAAGCTCATCTGACTGAGTGTGTTGGCTATGGAGCATAGAAAGGTCTTGTGGCCACCTTTCTGTCTCTCTTCAACAGACCAAAGGTCTTTGCTTCCCAAGAGAGACTTCTTGCACTTCAACATCAGTGGCTTAATATGCATTTAGATTCTTCCTCTCTTTAGTAATTTTCACAAGACATTCCCTGCCTTCTTACATCTTTCCAGCTTCTGTAGTGTCATTGATGATGAAGACCCAGCAGACTCCAGACAATACCAAATGACAAGTTTTCTTCATTTCCCATCACCTCCAGGCTCAAGATCAGTGCATCCCAAAGAGTAGGAAATCTAGTAAGAGAGTTAGGACACCTGCATGGTTGAGCAGGGAACTACTGGATAAGCTTAGGCATAAGAAAGAAATACATAGTACATGGCAGAATGGGCAAGCCACTTGGGAAGAATATAGGGAGGTTGTCAGAGGGTGTAGGGAGGCAACAAGGAAAGCTAAGGCCTCCTTAGAACTTAACCTGGCAAGGGAGGTCAAGGATAACAGGAAGAGATTTTTCAAGTGTGTTGGAAGCAAAAGGAAGTCTAGAGGTAGTGTGGGCCCTTTGAGGAATGAAATGGGTACACTGGTGACTGAGGATACAGAGAAGGCAGAGTTACTCAATACCTCCTTTGCCTCAGTCTTTACTGCTAATGCCAACTACCAGGAGTCCTAGAAGTTCAAAACTGCAGGGGAAGATGGGAAAAAGGTATTTTTTACCCCAGTTGATGAGGTTTGGGTCAGAGATCAGTTGAGCAAACTGGACATCCGCAAGTCCATGGGTCCAGATGGGATGCACCCAAGAGTGCTGAGGGAGATGGCAGAGGTCATTGCTAGGCTGCTCTCCGTAATCTTTGAGAGGTCCTGGAGAATGGGAGAGGTGCCTGAGGACTGGAGGAAGGCCAATGTTATCCCACTCTTCAAAAAGGGCAAGAAAGATGACCCGGGTAACTATAGGCTAGTGAGCCTCACCTCTATCCCTGGAAAGGTGGTGGAACAGTTTGTACTTGCGACCATCTCCAAGTATGTGGAGGAGAGGAGGCTTATCACGAGTAGTCAACATGGATTCTGTAAGGGGAAGTCCTGCTTGACTAATGTGATAGCCTTTTATGATGGCATAACTAGATGGATAGATGAGGGGAAGGCAGTGGATGTGGTTTTTCTTGACTTTAGCAAAGCTTTCAATACTGTCTCCCATGGTATACTCATAGCCAAACTTGAGAAGTATGGATTGGGAATTGGTTGAAGGACAGAGCCCAGAGAGTTGTGGTCAGTGGAGTAGAATCTAACTGGAGGCCTGTGAATAGTGGTCTCCCCCAGAGGTCAGTGCTGGGTCCAGTACTGTTCAATATATTCATCAACGATCTGGATGAAGGGGTAGAGTGTACCCTCAGCAACTTGCAGATGATACCAAGCTTGGAGGAGTGGCTGGAACCCCAGAACGCTGTGCTGCCATCCAGTGTGACCTGGACAGGCTAGAGAGATGGGCAGGGAGAAACTTGATGAAATTTAACTACAGGACTACAGGAGGTTTAGTATTAACACGAGGAGCAACTTCTTTCCAGTAAGGGTGACAGAGCACTGGAGCAGGCTGCCCAGGAGGGCTGTGGAGTCTCCTTCTCTGGAGACATTCAAGAGCTGCCTGTACAAATTCCTGTGTGAGCTCATCTAGGTGATCGTGCTCTGGCAGGGGGGTTGGACTAGATGATCTTTCTAGGTCCCTTCCAACCCCTAACATTCTGTGATTCTGTGAAAGGTAAGTCCATCTCTATTTTCATGATTTTCACTGAAACCCTTGTTTTCCCAAAGTGTTGTGTCCCTGCTTGCCTCCACCAGAGTGTTTTGGGGTGTAAAGGGTGTGGTGGATCCATGAAGCTCCCTGACCTGCTCTGCTGAATCCTAGAGCTAGTGGTTCTCCAGATCTGAAGCAGGTCACACTGGTGACAGAACAAGAGAAAACAGCCTCAAGTTGCACCAGAAGAGGTTAATATTGGACATTAGGAACAATTTCTTCCCCAAAAGTGGTGTCAAGGCCTGGCCCAGGCTCCCCAGGGCAGTGGTGGAGTCACCATCCCTGCAGGGGTTTCAAAGTCGTGGAGATATGGAGCTGAGCGACATGGCTTAGTGGTGACCTGGCAGTGCTGGTTAATGGTTGGACTTGATGATATAAAGGTCTCTTCCAACCCAAACAATTCCCTGATTCTATGAGTCTCTCACTCTTGCCAGGGCTGTGAAACTAAAGCATTTTAAGGTGACACTTGATTTGCTGCCCCCCCAACTGGGTAGTCTGAGCTGAGCTGTCCCATAGGATGGGGATTAACTAGGCTTTGACCTCCCTGTCCTCAAGCACAGCTTTACCCTCCCAGTCCTCTGAGTTGAAGATGCAGAAGCATACAAAAGCGTCAGCTTCCATTACTGCAAAATGCATCAGGAAAGTGTTGAGCTAGGTAATTACCTTAATCCAACCGAGATGGTTGGGCATAGTGTACATCAGATGAGCATCTCCAGTCAGGTTTGAACATGCAGTCAACCTGAACAAAATCAGCTCAGCAAGAGTGGGCCAGCTTCCTTAATTAGTTCTCAGTGGCAGCAACGCTTCCATGTTGCCAAAAGTCAAGTGCAGGCTCTACAAGTGAGAGGACCTGGGGAGGGGTGGGTGAAGCCCACGGTGGTACCCTGCTGGTGGGGACAGTGGGGAGGGTTGGCCTCATTCCTTCTGCTCTGCTGGGATGCTTTTAAAGCACCCCCCCATAAAGGTAATGGTATGATTAACTTTGTGCTAATAAGCTATTGCATTCCAAACACACACTGAACTCTCATTTTCACTCAACTACACAGAAGCTGAAAATCTAATAGCCTTTCCCAGTCAGCTGAGGGAACCTTTGAGTGCACTGGAATTGACCCTCTGGGCTTCCCCTGGCTCAGTGAAGGTTTTTTTGAGTTAGGAAATGATTGTTTTCCAGTGGTGATCAGTATTTATGGAATGCAGCTGAGGCACATGGCATGGGGCAGGCTTCTGCTAAGCTCACAAACACTGGAACACCAAACAGGATCTGAAAACCTCTCAGACTGGAGAAAATTTGCATGGCTGAGGGTTTGTTTTGTCACAGAGTGTGGACAGATCATCTTTCTGACAGGCCCTTGAAGTACTGGAAGGCCACAAGAAGGTCTGGCTAGAGCTTCCTCTTCTCCAGGCTGAACAACCTGAACTCTCAGCCTGTCACAGCTTCCACCCCCACATCATTTTAATGGCCTCCTCTGGACCTGCTCTACCAGGTCTCTCCTGTGCTGGGGATGGATGTGGGGAGCTCAGGGCTCTTCTGCCACCCACCCCACTGACACCAAAAATTCTGGAAAATAGGCACTCGGCAAAGTTAATGGAGAAAGATAGAGTTACCTTTAATTAGAAGCTTCCACACCTTCAGGTTCCTGTACATAGACGCGTGTGCACCCCGCCCCAAGGGATTACCCCTTTTATACATTTTATTAGTAATTAACATATTGATATCTATAGCCAACCCTGGCTCTAGGTTTTCCAATGGCCCACCCCTGGTGGTCTTCAGCTTGGCCCCTCAGAGAGGGCCCACGTTGGGCTTGGCCCTCTTCTGCTGTTTTGTCTTCAGGCTGTCTACAGGTGGCTTCTTCAAAACATCATGTCCTTGGCGAGGCATGGGAATGTCCAAGATAGTCCCTCAGGAGCAGGCCTAGTAGCTTCTAATATGTGAACCGCTCAGGAAGCTTCACCTAATTCTAAAAGTCCTAGAAATCTACAGAACACACTTAAATCTTTAGGCATCACCACCACGCCCTTCCTCTGCCTGTCTCCTGAGAACACCCAGCACCAGCCCTGAGCTGGTCTCTCCCACTGTAATTTATATTTTCCAGTTGAATCTCCTCAATTTAGATGAACCCAGCCCTGTGAAATGCCACAGCTCCAGGCACACTCACAGAAACACTTGGGCAGAACAAAGCTCCTGGTTCTTGGCCACTCTCTCATTCAGCAGTGGACTGAGTTATGGCATCTTTTGTCAGAGGCATCCTCCCCCAAAACCACAGCAATTTCTGAAGGAGAAATTAGATTGTCTTTTAAAGTAATGTAACAGTGGTGCAATTGTTTGCCTCTTTGACCCTTCTGATTTCCTGTGGATTTTAAGTAGAAGTCTCCAATTTAAAACCTATTATACTCCAGAGACCACTTCCACCCTCTCAGCAACAACTCGGAGCTGCTGCCTCTGCCCTGTTATTTTAATACTTGTTGGCTTTGCTTTGCATCACCTTCTGCTGGAGAAGGTGGAGGTCTGCTTCTTTGGGCGCGGTAACCACACACATCTGAAAGCAGGGATTGTTTGTTGTGCCTTCCCAGCAACCCACTGTCTCACAAAACAATCAGCACCTATTATTTTTAGCAGAAATAGGAATGCTTCCAGCTCTCCAAAAGAAAAGAAATGGCACTTCTTCTTTATTAGAAAAGAAAGCATCTCATGGATATAAAATTTCTCTGTGCTTGTCAGGAGAAAGTCATCACTGATGAAGTTCTGCCTATTTTGGGTTCAGGAGCTGGTGCTGGCTGGCTGCAGGCTTTGGGGGTGGTTTGAGATTGGAGAGTAGCTCTGAGCTTTACACATGGAGCCTGGTAGCGTGGCCACCAGACGTTTTACCATGGCAGAGCGGACACCAAAAACTTCCATGGGGAAGTTTCCAGTGGGGAGGGGCGGGGGCAGCAAGGTGCACAAGGTTGAGAGCAAATGCAGTGTTCCAGAGAAAGAAGGTGGGAATGCAAGCTGAGGGTTGGTCTCCCAAGAAACAAGAGGAAATCACTTCAGGTTGCACCAGGGGAGGTTGAGGTTGGACACGAACAATTTCTTCCCCAAAGCTCTCTGCCTCAGAAGGTCATTAATCACTGATATAATTTAATGACAGCTGGGTCGTGTCCCACTAACTAAGTACACCTTGTTTGCCTCAAAATGCTAATCACTCTTCTGAAACATTAATGAGGGACAATTAGTATGAAGACTAATGCTCATGTGTGGTCTAGTTGAAGATTTATTCAAAGGAACTCAATTCCTGTGTTGTGGTAGACATCAGCAAAACCTGGTTAGCACCTACCAGCTCTGAAATTTCTGTGCATTGGCCAAAATAACTGGTACAGTTTTCCTGGAAAAAAGTGTGGAATCCATTTTAATCTCCAAGTCATCTCCTTGTTTTCCACAGCAACATCAGCGAAAACATCTATTTTTCAACCAGGGAGAGAATTTGTATCAGGATGGATATCATCATGTGAAGGGAACATCTTCTGCAGAGGAGAAGTTATAGCCCCCAAAGCTGGCAGTGCTGCTGTGTCTGTGCCACAGGCAGCAACTGGGAACCTACCTGGGATGGATGAGGACACAACCATGGGGAACCCTGCACAGATGCAGGTAAGGCTTTGACTTTTCTGCTGAGGATATGGGTGGAGAACTTGAGAGAAGTGTGTGGTGAATGCTGGCTGGGACATGTGCTGTGAACAAGTGTCCTTCAGAAAGCAACAGAAGGAAGTTGAGTCTGTTTCTAAACGTTTTGGGGGTACTGGTGGATGGTTCCAGGGTTCAATAGGATGTAATGGTTCCAGAGATGGGACATCTAACACCTCTCTGGGCAACCTGGAACCATTCCAGGTCAGGTTGTCTGGGGCTCTGAGCAACCTGCTCTAGTTGCAGATGTCCCTGCTGACTGCAGGGGGTTTGGTCTAGATGGCCTTGTAAGGTCCCTTCCCACCCAAACCATTTTGTCATTCTCTGAAATGTTCAACCCAAACCAGTCTGTGATTCTATGAATTCTCTGAGGGCTTTACCTGCTTGGGTTGCCTTGTGTTCAGCACCCTGCTGCCCTGGGCCCCTCTGCTCTGTGTGAGACAGAATGCTCCAGAGGAGCAGGGTCCTGAGAGCAGGTGTCATCCCCTTTGTCAGCCCAGGCACTGTATGAAACCTCCTCCAGGAGCACTGAACTGCTTCCCTATTGGAAATCAAAGGCTCTCTCTGCTCCCAGGAGAGTCATTAGCCAAATTCCCATTGACTCCCGCAGTAAGAGGATGGGACCTGGAGTCTCGTATTCTCTGCACCTGAAATGATCAATTCTATGGGGAAGTTTCCACAGGGGAGGGGGGGGTGGGGGCAGCAGCAGCCTGTGTGTGTCTGGGCTGTGGGAGTGATGGCCATGTGTGCAGGGCCTTGCCTCAGTCCAGACAAGGCCATCTTTGGAATCCAGCAGAATGCCAGCACTGGAAGAGCCCTTTGGAACCATTGGATCAGTGCCCTCTGCTTCAGCTCCCCTTTGAATGGAGCAATTGTTTCCAGACCCTTTCAATCACCTGCCCCTCCAGGGGCAGCTTTCCTGCCCCTGGTCTCTACCCTTCCCCACGAGACAACAGGTTGTTCACAAAGAAAATGCATGGGATGATTCCAGCCTGTCACGGGGACAGGAAAGGATACAGCTGGGCTGGGATCCAGTGGTGGCAGTGCTGCCATGCAGGGTCCCCTGTGCCTAGCCAAAAGGGTGCCAGGCAAAGACACATCTGCAACACAGGCTGATGAGCCTGGAGAAAAGCAGAGCCAGAGGGGATCTGCTCCATGCTGAGTAAGAGCTCAAAGGTACAGGGGGCAAGAGGCTGGCGCCAGACTCTGCTCAGTGGTGCCCAGGGACAGGCCAAGGGGCAATGGGCACAAACTGGAACCTAGGAGATTCCATCTCAACAGGAGGAGAAACTTCTTTGGTGTGAGTGTGCAGAGCCCTGGCCCAGGCTGCACATAGAGGCTGTGGAGTCTCCTTCTGTGGAGAGATTCCAAAGACACCTGGAGGTGATCCTGCGCAACCTGCTGTGGGTGACCCTGCTTTAGCAGCGGGGTTGAACTGGATGATCCCTATAGGTTGCTTCCAACCCCCACCATGCTGGGATTTTGTGACAGTGCTCAGACATGCCTGGGGATGTCCTTCTCCCTCCCTGCTCCTGCTGGCTCCAGGCAGCATCTCCCCTGCTCAAGGTCCCTGTCCCTGGCTGACACAGAACAAAGAAGCTCATCTTTATTTACCAAACTGTTGCATTGTGTTTCACTTCCAAAGAGCAGACTCCAACCCTTTCACCCATACAAAGAGAAGCTCCAGGACTGACTGCCTCTGGTATCAGCTTGCTGCAGATCTGCAGCACAGCTCAGCTATTTAACCACTGAATAGGTTCAGGGGACAATGAGGGGAAAACAAAGGTCCTGGCCACCCACCAGGACCTGCTCCTGGTGCTGGCCCAGCCGGTGCTCAGCAGCCTGACCTGGCAGGGCAGCCCTTTGCCCCAGCCTGGGCACTGGGGACAGCTGGGAAGGGATGGGGTTGGCTCCTGGCACCCTGTTTGGCTCATTCTCTGCAGGAGTAGAATCCTCCTCAGCCTTCATTGTGCTCTACAAAGGCATCACATTTCCACACTGCTTCCAGGGGACCTGTCTTGCTGTTTCCAAATGACTTTTTGGTGGTTTTCCTGCTCATGCCAAGCAGAGATCCTCCTGGGCTTCTCCCTGCTCGCTCACTCCTGCTGCTGCAGCAGAGAGGAGAAGGCTCTGCTGGAGTTGTGGCTGCATGGGAAAGGTGAGCAGGATCCCAACCCATGCTAAATCTCTGGGAAAACAAATTCTCTTCAGGGATTTGACTTTCCAGCTCAGTCTCTTCTCAGTGCTGCACTTCCTGCAGCTCCCAGAATGTTCTCCCAGGCAGTCTCTGCTGTTAGGGCTTGGGCTGCAGAAAGGCTCTGCCTTAGACTTGCTCCTCTGCAGACCAAGGGCACTGCTACAGCTTGTGCCCCACCTTGAGTTTCTGGAAGGCAGAGGTGGCACCTGCAGAGAGGAGGGGACAGGAGAGCTGACCCTGAACTGACTAACAAGGGGTTCCACCCCATGGATGTCATAGTCAGGATGAAGCTGAGGGATCACCAGGGTCAAGCCTCTTCTTCAGTGGCCAGTGTCTGAGGAGGACTCTGTCTGTTCTGCCTTTGATCCTGATCCATGTGTTCCTGAATCCAGTTCCTATTTACCACTGAGTCCAGTCTAGGACTTCCCCAGTTCTGCCACAGCATCAGTGGTGATGGTGAATAGTTGCTGTCAGGGTTCAGTATTGGTTTGTATCTATTTGTGTATATTTCATTTTATTGTTATTATTTCATTCAAGCTGGTTTAGATTTCTTTCCCAACCCCTAAGTCTCTCTCCCTTACTCCCTTTCTCTTCCTTTTGGGATGCAGAGGGGTTCAGAGAGAGCCTCTGTCACAGGCCTGATGCCCAGACCAGCCCTGCCTGGGCTCCAGCAATGATTGCAATACTCTCCTCAGCGAGTGCCAGCCTGGTGGCACAGATTTAGATACCAAAAGAACATCGATAATCTTACTAATGGAGCTTTTAATCTCCTCTGAAACAGGTGATGGCCAGGTTGTGACTCTTGAGCTGATGGAATACTTGCACAGCATCCTTCAGAAGGAAACGGGAGGAAAACCCTGCAGGTGCAGGAAGAAGCCACTCAGGTGGTGTATCACCATTCAAGTGAACTGCTGAGAATGTGCTTGTACCACCCACATGTGAGAGCCATCTCCAGGAGCTTCAGCTGTGTGGCCTGAAGCCCCAGATGTGTCACTGGATTACTGAGCCATGCTTCTGCTGGGTGCTGCAGAACAGAGGGCTGGTCCTACAGGGATGCTCGCTGAGGGCTGATCTCACAGGGTGCTGCCCTATGGATGATCTCTGAGGCAGAGTGTTTCCAGCCTCACACACACCCCCCCCCCTTCCTGCTCCAGAGGTAGGAAAACTGCAGGGACACTCCTGCAGGGTGGCAGAACTGCATTAACCCTGGCAAGGGACTCCCAATCTATGGACACGTCCCTGAGTCAGGACATGACCTCCTGGCCAAGGGTGCATGTTTTTTGTGACAAGGGATGAGCTGAAAACTGGTGTAAAATCATTTCAGTTTGGGCTGGCATGGAAATTCTTGGATTATTATTTTATCTCAGGGATAAAAAGCTCTGTTTCAGGTTGGCTGAATGGTCCATTGAAAAGTGCATCCATCTAATGGTTGGAACTGATGATCTTAAAGGTCTCTTGCAACCAAACCAATTGTGTGAGTCTCTGATTCCATAAGAACAAAAAAAAAATCTTTCTGGTTTCTCTTTTCTCCTTTTTCAGCTGAATTTGACAGCTGACTCGCAAATCATTTTGGCTGTAGGAAAGTCTCCTTTTCATCAACGAGTCTTCCTGCAGAATTGCTTGTGGTACCTATCAGTCTCCATTTTCCTGTCTTCCCTGAGCTAAATCTGGAGAAGGATCCTTCCCAGATCTGATTTTAGGTGAGGGAAGCAGGCAGGGTTCTCCAGATCCTGCCTGAGAGCTGGGATGAGGCTGTGCCTTTGGCCCTGCTAACTGCAGATGGGCTACATGGATGCTGAGCAAAACCAGACAACAGGAAAATAATGGAGTGATGCAGGATTTATAGCACATCCTAGAAAACTCCCAGGAATTTCTGGGGCCCTCTTTGGAGGAGGAAGCATTTCACAGAATCTGACCTGGAAATCCTTTTCTTTAAAATCTGCTCCTTTTTGGTTTTGTTTGTTTGTTTGTTTATTTTCAATAATCAAAATTCTTCTGGTTTTAATTATGCAGATGGAAGTGGCCAAGGAACAAATGCTTGATTAGACCAATTCCTACTGACCTAATAAATTATTTTGAATATTTTTCACAGGAAATTGATTTAATTGAAGCTTCGGTGAGTCCCTGTGAATTGTGCTGGGTTCATGCCACGGCACCCAGGCCTTTATAAATGGGCTCAGAATGTTGTTCAGGCAGCAGAAAATAAACCTCCCAGCTATTTACTACCTCTATGATATATAAAGTTTGCAGTTTTGATTTTGTGTGATTATGTTCAGCAATGGTGACCTTTAGAGGCAACAATATTGAAGTGTAATGAGGAGATGTTTGATCACTGGTGTACAGTGAGGAGCTGGCCTGACTTCTCCATTCCTTCCTGGAATCTGTGAAATCCAGCTGACAGGCTTTAACCTTTAGAATGCTGAGGGTTTAAAATGGAAGGGGATTTACCCTGTTTATACACCAGGCCAGCTATATGAAATTTTATATCATTTCTCCTCTCACTCCATGCAGGGATATTGTATGTTTAATAACAGCCACACTGGCCAATATTGTGCTGTGCAGGGAGCTTTGGCAGAGTCATGGAATCATAGCATGGCTTGGAAAAGATCTTTCAGATCATCAAGTCCAACCATTAACCAGCACTGCCAGGTCACCACTAAACCGTGTCTCTCAGCACCACATCTCCACATCTTTTCAACCCCTCCAGGGATGGTGACTCCACCACTGCCTGGGTCAGCCTGGGACAGGCCTTGACAAGGCAAGAAATTGTTCCTAATGTCCAACTTAAACCTTCCTTAGTGCAACTTGAGGCCGTTACCTCTTATCCTACCACTTCAGAGAAGAGACCAACCTCCATCTGGCTCCAACCTCCTTTCAGGGAGTTGTAGAGAGTGAGAAGGTCTCCCCTGAGCCTCCTCTTCTCCAGACTAACCAACCCCAGTTCCCTCAGCTGCTTCTCATAAGCCTTGTGCTTGGTGCCAGCTCTGTCCCTGGAGCCCGCCCACCTGACTGCCATTCTATCAGAAATGAAAGCCCTACCTTGATGCTACCATATTCCCTGCTCTCATCTCCAGACAGAAGCCATCTGCCCATCCCCATGTCCCCACCACACTCCCTGAAGAGCTCTGCCTGCTGCTCTCCCATGGCCTCAGCAGCTCCCTGCAGCCAAGGCTTTTAACTTTTCAGAAGTTAAATGGAGGGCAGTGTGTTCCCTTCATCAGGCAGGGGTTTGTCTCTGGGAGGGAAGTTGGAAGCAGCCTAATGGCCCACAGGGGGACTCTCAGCTGGAGAGCGACGGCTTTTGTTCAGCTAGTGAGAGCTCCATTAACTGGGAACTGTGGTGCCATTAACTATATGTTTTTGACAACGTTACAGCTGTGAAAGGAGTGTGGACACCTCTGCAGCCCCTTCGTCCCTGGAGCTTTTCTGGTACTTACCCTTTTTTATGGCATTTTAGAGGGGTTTTTTTTGCTGCTCTGCCTTGGGCAGTGGGGGGAGAGAGGTGTTGTGGGGCTGGAGTGAGGAGGAATGGGGCTGGAGAGCAGGGGTGGGCTGGAGAGCAGGGATAGACAGCAGGGATGGGCAGTGGGGCAAGTTCCACCTGAACAGGAGGAGAAACTTCTTTGCTATGAGGGTGCCAGAGCTCTGGCCCAGAGAGGTTGTGGAGTCTCCTCTTCTGGAGAGATTCCAAAGGCACCTGGAGGTGATCCTGCTTCAGCAGGGGGGTTGGACTGGATGATCCCTTCCAATCCCAGCTTGATGGGACTCTGGGATCTGTGTGGCCAAGTCAGCCTGCTGTGCTGGGCTGTCGGGGTGCCAGGCACTTATTGGTGATGGATGCTCCTCAGAAAATAGTCTTGTCAACTGATGGCCTCTGGCAGTTGTTGTGAAGCTGCTCCTCAGACAGCTTCTGAAGCCAGGCAGTGGTGCAGGCAGCATGGTCAGGCAGGATCTGGCAGCTCTGCTCCCCTCCCCAGGAACACAATCCTGGCTCATCCCTAACAATGCATGGAAGGGTTCAGCTAACCAAACAAAGCAAGGAGAAATGCAGTCCCAAAAACTCTACCCAGGACAGAAAACATCTTCTAACCCTACAGTATTTAGAGGTTTAATTAGTATACTGGGGTCATTAGGACATCCAGTTCGTGTCATTACCCTCCTAAATGCATAATTAGTTGGCAGTTCAATCCTGTCTGCTGGGCCCAGGGAGATATCCTCTCTCTTGCTGGCAGTGGTGCCAGCTCCGTCCGACAGGTTACTTGTGGGGGGAATCACTAGAGCCCCAATTCAAAAGCACTGGAACCCCAATTAGAAAGCAATGGATCCCCAATTAGAAAGCTTTCAGCCCAGCACCCATGGAACAGCCAAAAGCTGCTAAAGGTCAGCCTGAAATTTGAATGACAGGGCTAAACTCTTTTACTCATAATTTTGTGTTTGCCATAGAATTCAGAGCAATTCACAGCCTTAAAGGCCTTAAGTGAGAACAGCAATTAATTGTAATGAATAATCTGACAAATCTGGTTGACATATGGCTGCTAATGCCCTCCTTTCTAGTGGGAGCAGTGGAGGGATTAGATTAACTCAAATGAAATCTGGGACCACCGTACCATCTGCATGTTCGGCGAGGAGCGCTGCATGGTAAATGGTGAGCGGGTAGATACCTGTCTTCTGCTCATCCTTCCCCGAGCTCTCAGCAGATATGGGAATAGCAGCTTTATTATTGTGCCAGCTGCCTGCCAATCTGGGAAGGAACACAGGAAAGTCCTGGGCTACAACCTGGAAAGCTCATGGAGCAAAAAGCTATTAAGAATCAGTCAGAGAAAATGAATATAAACTGATGTGTTCCTCTGTGTCCACAGGGTGTGTTTCTGCTCTGATTGCCCTACTAAGCAGTCCTCTTCCCTTCCCTGTGGTGACAAGCAATGCCTCTAACAGGGATACTTCTCCATCACTCGTCTAGTGTGCTTCAAAGGGTGGACCCTGAGGATGAAGGGGCAGGTCCCACCAAGGGTGACCTTGCCAGCATTATTGACTCATGGTTTTTCCAGCTCAGCCCAGCATCAACCCCATGTTGGTCTAATTGGGTGGAGGTGTTGGAGGAAAGCACTCAAACTTGGCTGGAGAAGATGTTGGGTGCTATCTTGTCTTATTGGCACAGACTTATCTAGGGTTTCTCATTTGCTTTTTCCTCCAAGACAGATCTCTGCTCAAGATGTTTCCCATTTCCAGAAGAAGGACAGTCGCAGTCCTAGGCATGGCAGGCTTTCTCTTCTCACTGTTGAATCACCAGTGTCTTTAAATTTCTAGTATACTGCTGGCGTTTGTCTCCTGCCTCCCACTTATGGAGCCTTTCTACCTCCAGAGAGAGGTCTCAGCTGAGCCTGGTGGCTTTGGTGCAGTTTTCTCTCCAAAAAACAACCAAAGACAAAGAAGAAAAGTTTAAAGAGATGAAGGATGAAGAGAAAGATTGCTGTCCACAGCCCACCTCACCAGGGTGTCCTGGGAAGATGCCATGCCTGAAGGATAGCTGACCTCAGGGAGCATAAACCTTTCTCACTGGAAATCATCTGGAGGTACTAAATGTCACCTGATTTCTGACAGAGAAAGTTTTAGGCCAGGCATAACTTTGCCATCAGTCAGCACAAAGACAAGGTGTTTGAAGTGATGCACAGGTTTCGGTGTATCCCATGGCCACTGGGAAGTGCCACCCAAGCCAAGGGTCCCAAACTGCAGCATCTGTGGCAGGAATGTGGAAAATCTCTCCAACCTGACTCAGAGAGACAGACCAAACCAAACTGAGCTGCTTAAAACTGAACCAAACTCTAAAAAAATGTTGTAGGCCAGCCAGTCCCTGCTTTGCAGCCAGACTGTGGAGGTGAGGAAGTGTGGGGAGAGATGAGACATTCCCAAACTGAGGTGTCTCCACAGCCTGGATGTCTCACACTGTCACCTCTCCGCAGGACCCACCACTGCAACCTTGTTCTTCTGCTTTAGTAACCATCAAACAATCACAGAGTCATTAAGGTTGGAAGAAACCTCTAAGATCATCAAGTCCAACCATACCTATCACCCCCATGCCACTGAACCATGGCCCTAAGCAGAGCATCTAAATCACTTGCCTTGGGATTTATCCTCAAACTCCAAGATGCAAGGAGTACTACTCCTTCTAAATTTACCCAGCTAATGAAGTCACCACATAAATTTAGCACATGATTTTGGGGGGTTATTAATTGCTAACAGTGAAAAGGGCTAAATCCAGAATAACTCTGTTTCAAAGACCTAATTGCCAAGGAGCTAGCCTTAAAGTTAACCAGGATAATTATTATGCAAAGCAATACCCACCCAGAATGTTTGCATAGCTATCACAAGCGCTTTCATAAATGATGCTTTAATTAGTCTTAATTAGAATTTGTTTAAGTCAGCAGGGAATGCAGGGCCCGTGAAATGATGTATGTAATAAGCATCAGGCTCACTTCTGACTTGGGGAATAGAGCTGACAAAATCACATCACGTTAAATTGATTCAGTCAGAATTAACATTCTTATGGTATTAATTAAGTGGGGGATCTCATTAGCAGGCTGCAGGGTGACAGAGTGACTCTTTGGTGACCAGATGTGAGGGAGCAGCCCCCAACAAGAACACCACTAGACCCAAAAAGTGGTCCTGGAGCATCATGTGGGGCTTGGTCTGAGGTGGTGCTGCAACTCTGGAGGTAGGACACCAGCACTTCAGAGCACTCTTCACCTGATTTGGCTCCTTTCAGCCAGCACAGCTCCACAAAACAAGGAATTGTTGGGCTTTGGGAGGGTGATGGCGGCTGCAGGAGCCTGTCCTGCTGATAGGACACCCCAAGCACCTGTGTGCTGCCTGTGGCGGGACGTCAAGATGCCACTGCACCCAAGGGCAGGAGAGTCCTGGCACATGCCCTATCCGCCCTGGCAGCCTCTCTTCAGACCTTCCCTATGTCCACGGTGATTTCTGCAGGCTCTGCAAACCACTCCTAGCAGCCAGTGCACTTCTTCCTATTGACAAGCCAGACCTGCCTTTGCAAGGCTCATCAAGGAGAGATGGTATTTACCTCCAATTAGCATAGGTTTTGTGAATGGTGAGGTGCACCCGCTGCTGTTGCTGCTGAGGAGGAGGAGGATTTTGTCATTGGTAACCACATCCTGGGTTTATCTCTCTATCCTAAATTTCTGTATTGAAAACTAAGCCTGTGACTGAAAGGCGAAACCTCAGCCCCATGTCAGGGTGATGCACCAGTGCTCCCAAGAGAAACCAAGGTATCCTCCTCTGTGTCCTCATCCTAGGACCTCGAACAGGATGGGATGGAATGGGATGGGATTCCAGAATTACAGAATCCTAGCACTGTGGGGGTTAGAAGGAACCTGCTGCTCACACTCTTCTTGATGCACCCCAGGATACTATTGGCCTTCTTGGCCACAAGAGCACATTGCTGGCTCACAGTGAACTTCTTGTCCACCAGCACTCCCAGGTCCTTCCCCACAGAGCTGCTTTCCAGCAGATCAACCCCTAACCTGTCCTGGTCCATGGGGTTATTCCTCCGTAGGAGTGTTACCGTACACTTCCCCTTGTTGAGTTTCATGAGGTTCTTCTCCCCCACCTCTCAGCCTGTCCAGCACTTGCTGAATGGCAGCACAGCGTGAGGGGGGACCAATCACTCCTCCCAGGACTGAATCATCACCAAACATGCTGAGGGCACACTCTGCAACTTCATCCAGCACATTGATGAAGATGCTGAACAAGACTGGACCCTTTTTTCATAAAAAAAAAAAAAAAGTCACTCTAAAATTGAATCACAAACCCCCAGAGATGTTTTCCTCTCCATACATGACCCAGGCACATACAGAACAGGCTTCCTAAGCCTTGTCTTGTTTGTTATTTGAAGCCTCTGGATGAGACAGGCATCACAACTCATGGGACGCATCCTGCCCCTAGACCCCTAGCCCCAGCTGGAGGCTACCAAACCTTGGCTGGTCTTGCCTGCAGCCAGCCCTGCCTGTGGCACAGAAGCTGCTCTTATTGTACCACACTGACCTGTAAGCCTGGGGAGCAACAATACTCTAGGCTAACTAGTCAGATTAACCTCTCCTTCCCAAGCCTAGCTCCTGAACTGCTTGGGACTTCACCAGCTTCCACCTCATCAGTATTCAGCTTCCATGCCAAAGCATGGGAGGGGGAAGGAGAGATAAACATAAGGACAAGAGATAAAAAGGAACTCAATAGGAAATCAAAACAAACACTCCTGGGTCTGTGCTCTGCACCTCTCCTGCCATTTAGATAACCTCTGAGCTGGGCCAGATCTCCTCCCCGCTGCACCCCAAGGCTGGCAGCAGCAGGCTCCATGGGCACAGTGCTGTCCCTGGTCCCCACTGATGCCAGAGTCCCAGTTCACTGCTGACACAAAGTCATGGAATCGTAGAATCATTTTGGTTGGAAAGAGCCTTTAAGATCATCGAGTCCAACTCTTAAACAGCACTGCCAGGTCATCACTAAACCATGGCCCTCAGCACCACATCCCCATGGCTTTTAAACTCCTCCAGGGATGGTGACTCCACCACTGACCTCAGCAGCCTGGGCGAGGCCTTGACAACCATTTTGGGGAAGAAATTGTTCCCAACACCTAACCTATATCTCCCCTGACACAACTTGCGGACATTTCCTCTTATTCTATCGTGTGGAAGAGGAGACCAACCCCTACTTGTCTCCAACCTCCTTTCAGGAAGGTGTAGAGAGCAAGAAGGTCTCCCCTGAACCTCCTTTTCTCCAGGCTAAACAACCTTAGCTCCCTCAGCTGCTCCTCACAGTACTTGTGCTCTAGATCCTTCAACACCTTCATTGCCCTTCTCTGGACACACTCCAGCACCTCAATGTCCTTCTTCAAGTGTGAGACAAGGAAATCCAGTGCAAATACTTTAGTACTTCAAAGTGACCTGCTCAGCCCTTCCCTCTGAGGTCCCATTTCCACTCCTCTATCACACAAACATCTCCATTCCACATGGCAGCGTGTCCTGCATGCTTCTGTGCTGGCAACCAGGATCCTCACACCATATTGGGATTCTGTGATGTGGGGCACAGCAGAGTGAGCAGGGTGATGAGCATCCCATCCCATCCCATCCCATCCCATCCCATCCCATCCCCTGCCTCCAGCATACACAGCTAGAGCTGTTCCAGATCTGCAGATCCTGAGCTGTGCTTTTTTTTTTTTTCCCCTCAGCAGATATTTTAGGACTTTGTTGAAATCAAATACAGGTTTTTTTAATCTAGTCCAAACCTACTAAAACATTCACTACTCTTACTGCCTAATGCATTTATTCATGGCCTCTATATATTCTCCACTATAACTAACCTCTTTTTTCATGTCTTCATTTTTAATAATATTGCTTATGTGAAAATTGCTGGATAAATTATTCAATTCTCTCCATAATCTGGTCTCTCTGCAGGAGAAGGGCTAAGCTGGCTCTGTCAATACCCTCACAATAACTCAGGTTATTGGGCTGTGTCCCTTTCCCCCCATTCCTCCCTTCTTTGCAGAGCACTGCCATGGAGGAGTGTTCTGCTCCTGCCTGATGAGGAGAAGCTTCCATGGTGATGGAGAAGTCAATACACATTCCATGGCAATTCCAGTTGGGTGTGGAATTATGGGGTGAGCCTAGAGCTGGGAGGAAAAAAGCATCTCTTTTGTGGGGTGTGGAGGACACCCTACCATGGGGAATAAGCATGTTTGAGTGCTGAAGCAGTGAAAATGGGACCATGAAGGGAAAGGGTGAGTTGGGCACTCTGAAACATTGCAAGAGCTGAGTGGATTCACAGTGCACACCTCCCTATTTCATCACACATCATGCAAATTCAAAAGGAGACCAAGTGCTCCATCCCTTTCCCCAAGGCTGGATGCAGACCTGTCCCCACAGCAAATACCCACCTCCATCATGCCCAGAAATCCAGGTCACCTCTTCCTCAGCATCCTGCATCACTTCAAGGTGTTGAGCCATAGCAATGGAGCCCTCTGAGTAAAAAAAATGGCTGATTAAGACACCAAGAGCCATCTTGATCTAACTCAACCTTTTTCAAATGACTACACTAATTTCTGACAAATGAATTTAACTGTGTGTTTCCCCCCCCTATAAACAGGATGGATAAACACTACATCATTTTTACATTTGAACTGTACCATGATTTGAATGCAGGCTCAGGTGAGAGGAGGTCAGAGGAGACAATTAAATGGGTTTGGTACCATCTGGAGATTGGGGTCTCTTTAACCATGCTTGGGTGATTAATCCATCAGCAACTCCTGTAGTGCTTCATAAAGACTGGTATCTAGTTACAAACAAAAAGAAGATATTAAAATACAGCATATTTTTAAAATTAGAAGCTAAAGCATTGTGTGGTTGCCGGCAAGCAGTTTAGTTCTTCTCCAGTGAAAGAGAAATTCCTGGATAGAGATAAATCTGCTGACAGGAATTCAGTGTGTTTACTGCTATATATGTGTACAGAGCTTCTTTGTGCAGGGCAGAAGGAAAACAGCCACTAAATCCCAAGCCCTCTGAAGCTAATGCATAATGAAGCAGACTGGAAAGGGCTCAGAATTCCCAGAGTGGAAGGAGATTCCCTGTCTTCCAAAGGGATCCAGCTCTGGGGCTGAGGTGGGAGAGTAGCTTTATGGCAGCAAAGAAAAGTTGAGAGCCTTCAACCCCCTTCCACTGCCTAGCCAGAAATCTTCCTATGATGGAAAAAAAGGGGTCCAAAAAATCAGATATTTAAGCTGTCAACTTTCAAAGCACAGGAATGGCTGAACCTCAGCTTCATAATTGAGCCATCAATGTGCAGATCAAGACCTGGGGCTGAAATTAAACAATTATTTTCCTGAAATTATATTTGATTAAAAATTTCCTGAAAGGAAAAAAAAAAACACCAAAAAAACCCAACAACCCACAATCCAGCCCAGTAATTTATACAGTTTAGTGATCTGGCTGTCAATAATGCACAAATAGCACTAATATATTACTATAATGCTTCATTTTCATTAAGACATCTGCCAACTTCTCAAAAACCTTTTCCATGTGGGACCTGACTTATAATTGCACAATCCCTGGGGGGAGTTTCAATATTATTTTAATCAATTTTAACCACAATACACAATGTGGATGATTACATTGCAATGTCATTGCCAAAGTTCCTGTCCCCCCCATTACTCATTTGCAAGGGCAGAGGACACTGGGAAGGGTTGTGAAAGATATTCCAGGAAGGAAACAAATGACAGAAACACAGGATGAATTTCTCCACCTTTCAGAAGGATGAAAAGACAAATAAAGATGGACTTGTAGGAGCTGAGGGTCTGCAGTGAGCATCTTCAGCATCTCTGAGTGTCACAAAGCACCAGAAATGCTGCTCTCTCTGCTCCTGCCCATTCCCACCCTGCCAAGGTCACATGAAAGGATTAGCACTGATAAAACACGCCTGATTCCTGCTCTTCTCTGGCCCTGGGCTAGCACATTTCTGCAGTCCAGAAAGGCAGAGTCACTGGGGTGGTGTCTTCTGGGTTGTTCTACAACCTTTTTGCCAGTTTAGTCTTTATCTCCAGTGGCATGAGCTGAAAACCTGACTTATTGGTGCCTGTTACCTCCTCCCAGCCCTGTGTTACCCCACGTTCTTCAGATACTGACCCTGCCAGGGTCCCTTCTCTCCTTTCTCCTCTGGTTGAAGTTTACAGAGAAGGTGGGGGAGAGCCATGTCTCTCTCTCTTGTAGTGACATATCTACCAATGCACAGACCAAAAGCTATGGACAAAATTACTCTTCTAACACTGCATCTGATGAAAGATATCCTGAAAGCAGAACAATTCCACCACAACTGTGCCACCAGTGCACCACAGCAGGTCTGAAACTGGGGAAAGGTGACATTTTGGGTGAGAGGTGGGTATGGAGAGGAGTAGGCTTCCATAAGGAGGCCCACAAAGTTCTGGAGAGGATTTGGGGTCCACAAGTTGGTCCACAAGGTTCTGGAGGGGACTAGGGATTGACAAGTTGATTCTCAAGCATCTGGAGAGGATTTGGGGTACACAAGGAAGTCCACAAGAGACTGAGACAGACTAGGGATCCACAAGCTGCAAGGAGGTTGGAGGACAGAGACAAAAGTGCATTGAAGGGAACAGAAGGAGTAAGGAAACAGTAAGGAAGAGTGCTCCAGGTATGCTGCTCCTGCAGATATTGAACATGCTGCCTCCTGCACGGCCCAGACCTGCCTCAGAAGTGACCTTGGCAACATTACAGTGGTAATATTTTCCCAAGCCTGACCTCCTCCAGATCTGGGTCTCCAATATACTCTGAGCAAACACTCTTCCCTCCCTGGCAGGCACACTGTGGAGATATTCTTTCTCCACTTGGCTTTCCCAAATCCTATATATCTGGTTGAAACTAAACTCTTGTTAGTTGTTTTTAGACAGTGGAATTCTCTTTTATTGAGGAGTTCCCCAGATGTGATGAATCACCTTCTTACTGAAAGCAAAAGCCCAGAATGAAGAGGTAGTTGACATACATGAGTGGTGTTTTCCCGCTCAGATTTGTTTATCCACAGAGACTTTGACAGTCCAGAATTTGACAGAATTGATATCAACAGAGGAAAAGAAACCAATATGTGATGGCCAAAGGACCAGTGCTGGTGTGAGGTTCTGCAGCACACAAAAATCCCTTCCAAGGTGTGCTGGTTGGGGTTCAACCATCCTCTGAACTCTTTCTCAGCAGCTTTCCTGCATGTTTCCTCCATGTAGCTCTCATCCACTGGGAGAAGTGGATAGGGATGGTGGGTTGGGCATGGGTAGCACAGCCCAGGGCATTCCCCAGCACCCACCAGTGTGCTGCACCTTATCACGGATTTATCATCCCTGCTTAAACATTAACTCTGGAGAGGGCAGGAAGTGATGAAGCCAACATTCTGACCCCTCCTGGGCCTTTGTCAAGGAGTATTTATAAGTCTTTTTAAAACAGCTTTGAATAATTACTAAATCCCTCCCTCTCACAAACAATTACCATCCTTTCCCAATTATCTGCTCAATTATAATCTACAAAGTCTCTTGCATTAAATTAAACCATATGTTCTTCACACTCACTTCTGGTGGGAATGCACCAGGCTGCCTGTCCCCCTCCCTGAAACAGAAACTTTTTATCCCTCCTGGAAAAGCTCCTCTCCAATGTGTGCACCCCAAGACCCTCACCCAGGAGGTCCAGGAGGGTCACAGTCCACCTGAGCTACACCTGATCCAATTCCTGAGGCCACCAGCCTTCTTTATCTCCTTTTCCTCAATGGCCTTGGCTGAAGTGGGCACTGCAACTCAGTAAGACAGTGTGGCTCTTGGGTTCAAAGAGCATGGAGATGCTGTTTTAGGTCTCCATCTCTGATAAGACTTCAACAACTACAATTATTAAAGCACTGAAGTTCTTCCATCAAAATCCTCTGTCCACACACATAGACATTACTGAAGTCACGGCTGAGGGTCTTCCTAGTCACACCAACATGGGCACTGGAGCCCAACACATTCCTTGGTCACCACCATATCTACATCCTTTATAAGGGTAAAGAATCATCACCAACCCAAAGCATCTCCCCTTGCCCCTGAAGAGGTCACTCTCCCTGTGGTTAAGTGCCTCCTCCAGGTGCTATCAGGAGAGCAGCACTGCAGAAGCTGGGTTGTAATAATTAGGTGTAGAGCCCCTCAAATACACCCTGTTATCAAATACAAAGGAATTACTTATGCATTCTGCTGTGAGACCCATCACTAATTAGGAGTTTTACATACTAATCACAACACAGGGGAAAAAAACCCAACCCTCATTTTGACACTGTGTGAGAAGGCTGGGTGATGCTGAGGGTGTGCAGCTTCTGCTGCTCCAGGCCCCACTAAAAAGTCTCTCCCCATCTTTCTTATAGATCCTCTTAAGTACTGCAAGGCTGCAAGAAGGTCTCCCTGGAGCCTTCTCTTCTCCAGGCTGAACAACCCCAATTCTCTCAGCCTGTCCTCACAGCCGAGAGCTTCCACGCTCTGATCATCTCTGTGGCCTCCTCTGGACCTGCTCCAACAGGTCCAAGCCTTTCCTGTGCTGAGGACTCCAGAGTCTTTCTGTGCTGGGGAGCATCAGTGATGCTCCACCTCACTGGATGCTGATCACAGCTCACACTCCTCACCCATGGACCTCTCCAGAGTGGTGGCCAGCAGAAGGCCAGAGATTACAAACCCAGCACACAGCTGGCATCCAGGAAGCCAAAGAAAAGGTTCAATATACTTTTCTTCCAAAGGCAAGTGGTGGGAAGGCAGAACAAAACACCCAGTGTGTCAATAAGGATTTGCACTGTATCATCTCTGCCAAAATAATAACTCAATCTTCTCCACTTCAGCACAAATTAGAATTTATATGCAACTCCCCACTTCAGGTGGGCAATCCAGAGAAATTAACCTCAGGAGAAAATTGCTTTTTTCTGGCTTAACACATAGCTTATTAACATGTCAGGCAGAAGAAGCAGTGGGGGAAATGCAAAACCACAGGCACAACACAAGAGTGCCTCCATAGTTCACAGCTAAGGAGCGACTTCTTAGGAGAAATGTCTGAGTCCCGAAGAGCTCACTCTTCTTGGCAACAGAGACTGACAGAGTGATTTTCCCCAGAGGTCCCTTCCCACCCCCACCATGCTGAGATCATCAGTGGGAACAGCAAGTTTTGCCCCTTCCTTAGGCAGTGTGGGACAGAGCTGCTGCCATGGCCTATTCCTGTCAGGGTTCTGCAGCTGGAAAGGGACACAGGCTGGTGGGATGCTCAGCCAGATGTGACTTCCCTGCTTGGTGAGTGATGCCTGAAGTCCGTCTTCAGAATGAAGAGTGATAAAAAACAGAAGGGAAAGCTTGTTCTCCAGGGTGCTGGTAGAGCTTGTTTATCCTCAGCTCTGTTGGCAATGGCCACAGAGTCCATCCCTACTGCCATCCTATCCCACTGCCATTCTCACTACCATCCCAATGTCATCCTATCCCACTGCCTCTTACTGCCATCCCCACTGCCATCCTCACTGTCATCCCAATGCTATCCTATCCCACTGCCATCCTGCTTCCATCCCACTGCCATCCATGCTACCATCCCCACTTCCATCCCCATGGCCATGCCCCTGCCATCCTATCCCACTACCATCCCTGTTACCATCTCCACTGCCATCCCACTGCCATCCTATACCACTGTCATCCCACTACCATCCCTGCTACCGTCTCACTGCCATCCCCGCTGCCATCCCCACCAGCCCCAGCCACAGTTCTCATCTCCTCCCTCCTGGAGGCACCTTGGCAGCAGAGCCAAGAGCTCAGCAGAGGGAAGTTGTCAGACTCACTGATTCATCCTCTCTCCCTCCCAGTAGCAGTACCTGTGCCATCTGTGTCGAGCACTGGGAGAGAAACCTCCCAGCACCTGCCATACAACTCAGGGGCAGAGCCAAGGTCATGCTGCAGGGAATTTCGGGAGGCAAGGAGGATGTGGGGTGGGAAGCGGGAGCAGCATCTCCTGCCTGAGCCCTGCCACATCCTAGTCTCTGGCAGCCCGGGCCCCGCTGGGAAATGTGTATTATGCCTGGGTTAATTTACTGATTAATCTCCAGTCAGTGGTTTCTGCTTTCCCCAAATGGCCAATTAAAATGTACAACTGGTAGAACGGTGCCCTGTTGGCAGGCTGCTGTGGGGCCACGGCTGGAGTCAGCAACAGAAGGCATGAGCCCACTTCTGACTTTAGTTTTTTTGGGTTGTTTTTCCCATTTCTAGCTTTAATCAGAGGGCAGAGCATCCTCTGCCCTGCCACAGGCACAGCTCTGGAATGGGGCATGGGATACAGCCAGAATTATAACACCGGGGATGGACAGCACCTTCCTCCTCACCCTCCCATCAGTGTGCAAAACATGGAGAATTGTTTGCACACCTCCAAGTGCTGCTGGTGATATGGATGCTCTGATACCTACAGAAGGTAATGCATCAAGATCAGGGGAAAAATCCCTGCAGAATCTTGTCCTTTGGCACTGGACACAAACCACACCAGACCATCCACCCCAATAAAGCAGAAAGGAGAAGCAGCTTTTGTGCCATTCTTTGTTCTGAAAGAGTTAACACCTTGGGAGCTGCCCAAGCTAGAAAACTCCAAAGCAAAGGATGAATGGAGACCAAGTGATTTCCTGAGGAGGTCCAAACAGAGCAGTGTGAGGACAGTTTGTATTTGCAGGAAGTGTCCTCCAAACTCAGGACAACACTCCCAGAAATAGGCAGTGGAAACAGAGTAGGGAAAAAAAGCAGCCTTAACAAGCTCTCCCAGAAGGTATCACACTTCTCTGCTCTACAGCAAAACCTCCCTGTTGATCCTTTTCCTTTTTTTTCCTTCTTTAAGAAGACTTCATGAATATTGATGGTAAACATAATAACAGCAATACTCAGGAGTATAGTCAACTCTTGCTGTACAATTCACATAATTCCCCTTAAATTAATGGGAGTTACACGTGCGCCCTGGATATGACTGCACCCCCTTGGATGTGATGCTGAGCTGGCAGCTCCGGGTGCATGGACACAGCCATGGAGACTCCCTTCCCAGGAGCAGAGCTGTGGGGCCAGGCCCTCTCTTTTCCTTTATTTTTAAGGCTGGATTCAGTTGGGTTGGACTGCTGTCCTCGTGGGTGCTTCTGCACCCTGTACTCATTGTCTTTTGGAAGGGAAGCACCAGAGGTAAACAAACTGTCCACCAAATTATGAATTCCCAAGTGACCATCCTCTTCTTGGTGCAGGAGAGACATGGACCTGTTGGAGTGGCTCCAGAGGAGGCCACAAAGATGTTCAGAGGATGGAAGTTGTTAGAAATGAAATAGTTTCCTAGTTTGAGACAGAACAAGCTGTTCTATGCCACTTATGATTCAATATAAAACTGAGGGTCAGTCCCTGAAACTTTCACACCAAGCTTGGGCCTTAGGGTCTCTTCCATAAAGCCTAAGACCCAAACAAGGCAAGTGCATGATTAAGCTATTTAGCACCTAATTAACAGCAACTACAAAAAGAAGAGGTTTGGTCCTTTGTTCTCCCTGAAGATTGAGCACTTGAGCCATCTGGGATGGTGGAGCTCTCCTAGTGTGGATCAGCAGCCTAGCTCTGCTGCTGGAGTATGTGGTTTGGTTCTGTTTTTGTTGGGTTGTTTTGGTGGGGGTTTTTTTTGGTTGGGTTTTTTTGGGGGGGGGTTGGACTTGGTGATCTGAGAGGTCATTTCCAGCCATGAATGTTCTGTGATTCTGTGATTCCTGAATCCAGTTCCAGGATCCAGCCCTGAGTCCACTTCCCGTCTACTGGTGAGTCCTTCTGCTACAGCATCATTGGTGATGGTGATGTAGTTGCCATCAAGGGAGTTTGGGTGTGGAATTGGTTTTCTATATATTTGTATATACATTATATTCCATTTTGTTGTTATTATTGTCACTGGAGTAGTTTAAGTTTCATTTCCAATCCATAATTCTCCCTCTGTTAACTTCCCTTTTTCCTTCCTGGAGTGGAGGAAAAGGGGATAAAAGAGAACATCTGTCCCTGGAGGAGTGGGAGAAAAGACGGTAATAGAGAGTATCAGTCACTGGGTTAGTGGCTGGCCCAGCCCTAATCCTTGACAAATAGGATTATCCTTAATATGAGATAAAACTATTTTCCTCCCAGTTTCTCACTCTTTGGAGGGACCAAAGGGCACCTACAAATGGGTGCAGTGACTAAACAAGCTATGCCATGCCACAACAGCAGAGACAGATGTATCATGTTTGGAGGCTGTTGTGTTTCCAGAAGTGTTCATTTCCAGCTAATCAGAGAGGCTGAACAGTAATTTTGATTTATATTTGTTGAAAAATCATCCTTCCTTAGCCATATCTGACTGGGAATCAGCTGGGAGAAGAAGGTGCCTCCTCAAAGCACAGGGCTAGCTGGGGGAGGATGCTGCAGCAGCCTCAGAAATCACCAGGGCTTGTCCACAAACATCATGTGCATTCACCATCATGTGAAGGGTCCAGAGCACAGTGTTGTGAGGAGCAGCTGAGGGAACTAGGATTGGTTAGTATGGAGAAAAGGAGGCTCAGGAGAGACCTCATCTGCCCGTGCAAGCCTGCCACAGTAGCAGGGATGCTGTTGGATGTCTGAGAGCAGTGCTGCTTCTTGTCCTTGTACCTTCAAGTGAACTGTTTCCAGATCCATTTAAACCCTCCAGCTGTTTGACCAAGACTTCATATTGCATTAAATCGTAAATGTGTTTATTTTCCATTTCCCTGAATTCCCATCCTTCCAGTGGAAAGCCGGTGGGTGTTTAAGTATTGAAAGGCTGCAGTAAGTTCTCCCTGGAGCCTTCTCTTCTCCAGGCTAAGCAACCTCAACTTTCTCAGCCTGCCCTCATAGGGGAGGTGCTCCAGCCTTCAGATCATCTTCATGGTCTTCTCTGGACCAACTCCAACAGGTCCATGTCCTTATTACTCTGGTGGCCCCAGAGCTGGATCCCTCATGCACCACAGCTGATGATGTCCTCTCCTCGCACTGCAGAACCAAACTGCAGCAGTAAGAGCACCCCATGGGTGACTTTTGGGGAATGGAGGAGCATCTCCCCTCCCCAGTGGAATCATGCTGGAGAATAGAGTAAATCACACCTGCCAGTGCTTTATCATTAGGAAAAAACAATGCAATGGAACATGGAGTTGAGTCAGGATATAGATCTCTATCCTCTCAGTCATTTTATGTGCTGTTTTCTCATAAACTTGGCTGCTTCTAGTTTGCCCTCCAATAATTCTCTGAAGGCTCATTTCCCCTGTATAACTCTGTGCAAACACCAAGTTAAGGAGAGGGCATTTAGACTTCATCCAGCAGGAATGCTGCTGCCCAGGAAATGCTTGTTTACCCACACCAGTAATCCTCAAAAATATAGTGTGCCTTTGAAGATCAGAGATAATCAAGTGTGGAATCTCCAGCATTGCCACTAGCTCCAGTCTCCTGAGAAATTGTCTTTTCCTGGCTGCTCCATGCCTATATATCCTGGAAACAATGAACTGGAGATGCTCCTGGCACCAGCCTGTGTGAGTGATGTCCAGGTGGCTCTGCAGGAACCCACTTTGCTGCCCAAAGCTGCTGGTGGGCGACTGAAGGGGGCAAGGAGGCTGTCCATGGGGACAGCTGTAATGCTCATGCACCAGCACATGTCCATCCTCACATTAAAGGTGAAAGTTTCCCCAGGAACATATCTTGCAGCCAGGAGAAGAGGTGGTGTATGGTCCACTCCACCCCTGCCCTGGCCACCCACAGACCATCTCACACCCATGGAACATCCCAGCTCTCTTGTCACTCTGCTCCATGACAAACCTGGCAATGGGACTATTTCATCCCCTGCCAAGCTGCCTTTGTCCCCTGGGGCTTCAGAGGATACCTATGGACCCTATGGCATCTTCTCTGTGCCCTGTGGAGCCTCTGGCTCACTGTTCCCTCATCCTGCAACAGGCATTGGGGTCCAGAGAGGCTGATGCCCTCCCAGCAGCCCATCTTGGGGTGTTGGGGATATGCAGGTAGCACCTGGGGTCACTGGGGCACAAGGTGGACAATGCCCTCCCAGGAGCCCAGCTCAGGGTGTTTGGGGACCTGCAGGTAGCACCTGGAGTCTCTGGGATGCAGAGAGGGTGATGCCCTCCCAGGAGCCCAGTTTGGGGACCTGCAGGTGGAACCTGGGGTGCCCATTCCCAGGTGAGGGTGGGAGCGGGGATGGGGCTGGATGGAGAAGAGGAAAGTTTGTAAAGAAAGTAGTGAGCACAGACTTCCCAGGGTATCCGAGGGAAAATTTATACATCGCCTTTGAGTTCAACTTCTCCATTAAAGCTTTTTTCCCTATAATCTAGGGAGTTCTTATCTTGGTGACTTATGATGTTATGGAGGGGCTCATGCATGGAAAATGTCAATAGAAATAGTAACTCTAGAAGGGAAGGGCCTCCTAATTAGTCCCCATTTAGATTTTATGATGGCTTTGAGATCTGCTCATCCTGACAGTGCGCACTCTGGTTACATATTGTTCTAGCCTGAGGGAACCATAGGAAAATCCAGATTTATTGTACCTATCATACCAGCATATTTCATTTGCCATTATGAGCAGCCATCTCCCAATGATGCAGGAGTATTTATTACAGATTAAATTGTAGGACCTGGATGGTTTAGTGAGGTTCTTGAGGTATCATTTATGTCATTAACTGGCTCATTATCAGATCTGCAAATCTCAATTCCCTCTTTTTTTTTTTTTTTTTTTTGGTGTGTGGCTTGTGTTGAAGAATGTGGGGGCCTGGGCTGGGGCTCTGAGGGGTCCTGGGGTGGGTGTGCATATGTGTGTGATGCTAGGGCATAGAGGGAGTACAGGAGCATCCTGGGTGTTGGGATGCTCTGGCTCCCCAGGGACCATTAGTAATGTCATGGAATTACAGGACACAGACCTTGAGAGCAGGTGGTGGTACCTCACCTTGTCCTCCCCCACATGTTCCTGTACCAAATCCTCCCCTTGAAACTGCAATGTGGAAAGGAAGAGCTGAGAAATGCAGAGGTAGGAGAGGGGGTAATTTAGCTCTAATTATTGAACAAGTCTATTCCAGGCCTAAGCTTATTACC
This sequence comes from Bucco capensis, assembly GCA_013396975.1. Classification (NCBI taxonomy): domain Eukaryota; kingdom Metazoa; phylum Chordata; class Aves; order Piciformes; family Bucconidae; genus Bucco; species Bucco capensis. The sequence continues at coordinate 31,531 of VWZO01016431.1, read as the reverse complement.
AGTGGTGAAAGAATACGTTGGTTTTTTTCTCGCTCTTGCTCTCCTTTATGCTTTATCTCTACTTCGAAAATTATTTGAAGAGGTTTAATCCAGCCTTGATTGCTGTTGTTAATGGGAAAGGAGAATAGGCTGCTCTTACATGTGCTCAGCTCTCCAGAAAACTCATGGAGAGGAAGGAGCTTCAGACCTTGCCTCAGCTCTTCCATTTAGTGAGCTGATTTGAATGCAGTGTTATATTCCTCTCACGTGTCCTTCCTTGTTGGTATTTGCCCTATTTACTCTTCTATATTGCTTTTTCATAAAACCAGGGAATGGCATTTAAGATGTTGTGTTCTTTGGTATTAAAAGGCACTTGGTACAAGGCCAGGAGCACATCCTGGATTGGGGGTTCAGGGCAGGAGGTGACCCACTGCTTGGGTGCTCACATTAATTAATTCCCTTGATGGCTAATATTGGATGGCGAAGCTAGAGTCTGGGAAGGGGGCAACAGCACATCAGAAACACCTTCTCTTCTCTCCCTTCACTTTGCAAAGCAGAGGCAGTGAAAAAGCCTTCAGAAGGTGTTTACTTTGGTTGATTGCACCTGAGAGTTATCTCTCTACAAGTAATAATGCTTTAAACTCCTGGCATTATGAGGATCAGTGTAGGCAGTGGCCTCCCCAGGACTATGTCCCACAGGGCTGGCACACTAGGGCCTTTTGGGTGGCTTTAGGATCATGGAACCATAGAATGGTGGAATGATTTGGGTTGCAAAGGACCTTTAAAGGTCATCTAGTCCAACTCCCAAAGCTCCATGGGTGCCTGGACAACATCATCACAAGGGGAACACCTTCAGGGTGATGCTCTGGCACAGAGTGAGGACCAAGGGAGGTAAGAGTGGGATCAAGCTCAATCAAAGCTGGGCTGGGATGTCTCAAAAACGGATGGTTGGCACCCAAACCTTTGCTGACTGAGCCTGAACACAAAGCAGGCTGCTCTGCAGACATCTCCCATTCAGCTTGTTTCTCATGGCCCAGGTAATAAATAAGAACTAATAAAGTGGTGCTGAAAGGTCCATGGAGAGAGCCTCAGCCCCTTCCACTGACCAGAGCACCAAGTGCTTCCCCACAACCCTGTCCTTATGCTGACCAGAGACATCTCTCCCCAAGAATGCCTCCAATGTTCCCCTGTAAACATATATATCTGTACTTTTTAACCTCCAAAGACCGTAACACATATTAGAGATCTGTAAAAATCAATGCTTTTGATTTCTTTGGTGCCATGCTAATTTTGAGGTATCATTGATGTCATTAACTGGTGTTAACAAATAAACCTGACATTTTATTTAACATTTTGTACTTCCCCTTTAACAGAGCTCTCTGCTTCGGAGTTACAGCATGCAAATGGGGTTGAAAATATGAGGTGTAAGTGCTGAGACTCTGCTTTTCCCTTGAAAAGCATTAGGATCCCCTAAGCATTAAAAAATGTTTAAATTGGGTGCTTCTCTACAACTTATAAATAGCCCTTTCCTCTTTATTTCATTTATTTTGCATTTTCCTTTATCAATCTCCAAATGAGGAGACTTTTATAAAGTAAAAGGAGAATTGTTGGATATTAATCTCAAATCACTCTGCTAATATTTGCCTTCAGTGTTCACCCTGGGTAAGGAAATCCTTAAAGAGAAAGTAAAGAAAAGTGGGTGTGTCTTCTGCTGACGGATCTTCTCTGCTCCAAGCAGCTGTGATGCCATGAGGTAACTCAGATACTTTGGGTGCTCCAAAGTACAACTGCACCACTGAGGAAAGCATCTGTAGATTGAAATGTTTGGGATATCACTTGGATTTCCTCTTGGTGGGTGTTTTAAGACTAAAATAGATTGTAATTATATATATATATATATAATTTTATATATATATAAAAATAAATCCCTTTACTGAAGTTGATCACTATCTACAGAGAGCTGAGTGCCAAACCAATTGTCTCTCCCAGCCCACGCTGCCTGTTGGCAACACAAACCTGCAACGTTACGAAGAGCCTCCTTGGAAGAGGAGTGAACAGAGCCTGCTCTGTTTTGCTGCCCTCCCCAAGCTCAGCCTTTGCAGTGCAGTCGAAACACTGAGCTGGCTTCTTCATCTCCATCCCTTCTTGAGCTTGGGCTAGGCTGTTCTGGTAGCAGTGGGTTGCCCTAGGAACCAGGGATGCAAGGAAATGTGCTCATGGAGAAGGAATGTCACCTAATCAAATAGGAAGAACACTGATAAGGGGTCAGGTCTGGGAGAAGGTAGACCATAATATTCTTCCACCTAAATCAGCAGGAAATATACACACATTTATACTGATGCACATACACATATATACTGATATACAATCATATATATACTGATATACACACATATGAGATGTTTACAAGTATATACTTGCGTATATAAGACATGTATATTATGAACACACTTCTTTGTGGAGAGGGCCACATATGTTGAAAGCAACAGCATCATTTTTTTATGTAGAAGTGACTGTATTTGGGTTGGTTCCTTCTGAGGCTGTCAGTTCCCTTCTCTGCCATGTGAATCCTTTCATTGCCTTCCTGTAGCAGATGAAGTGATTTGGTTTGCTGTGGGAGCCCTGATGGATGCCTCACCAACACCTCATGTCTTCTCCACTGCTAGGGTAGAGTTGAAAAGCAACCTGGTGCCTGTGCAACTGGGGGGTTAGGGAGGTGCCACCCATCACATCACCCTGCACACCCCAGAGGTCATGCCAGCTGGTCCTGTCACCTCTCTTGGGGAGTTCCCTGTTGGTGTCCCATTGACCCACTGTGGCCAGATCTGTCTGTGGAAGCTCCCTACCATCATGCTTTCCAATCTGTGGCAGCCATGGTCCTCAGCACCCAGCCACCCCCTCAGCCCCCCCCAGCCCCTGGTGGGCACACTGCTCTTAGCAGTGCCTGCCCCCATTGCCAGCATGTGGCTGGAGGTGCAGATGGTAGGAAGCAGCTCCACTGGAGGAGCAACTGGAAGCTGATCTTCCTGCCCCCCACCATTTACAATTTATATGTCCTTGTCAGGTAGGGAGTTTGATGACTCTAATGTCATGTTTGTCCTTCACCCTGAGAAAATATTCTTTTAAAGATCACCAGCCCATCTCTATATTGACAGTAACTGTGCAGGTCAGGGGATTAACACCTGCTGGATTTTACAAAAATGCTGATCTTTTCTGATGAAAAAAAAAAAAAAAGGAGCAAAAAAGAACCACAAACCTGTGATTCCCAAACTGGATGGGGCTCAGAGCAGGTCCAGCTCTGGAGGGGCATGGGGCAGGGAGTGGGCGAAGCAGCAGCCCACGCAGTGCTGAAGCCTGGTTTGCTCCAGGGTTTGCCATGCAGTAGTTTTTTCCTCTACAGAGAAAGGCTCTCAGAAATGCAGATATTTTCCTGCCCTATAAGAAGCCCTCTGCTCAGCCCTGCTAATGGCAGTGATGGCACTTGGGAAAGAGCAGGAGCTGCTCCTGCTATCACATCTGCTCTTGTTCCTGACCCGTTCCAGATGCAGCCACCAGGAGTTGTTTTCTCTGATCTTCACTGATCACATGGATCCTGCACTCTCAGCCCCCAGGAAGCTGTACCATGTTAGAGGAGGACTAGGTCTACCAGATAGGCTCTGTGGAACAGCAAGTCCGTGTTTGATTGCTTTACTTCTTCCCATGTTCACAGCTAGGCAGTGGCTGATCTGACAGAAAGGAGCAGATTTCTGCACCCTCCCTGGGTCTTCAGAGAGCTCTAAATCAGGCCTGGTGACATGATTCATGGCTCAAGAGAGACAAAGAACTTGTGGAGAAAGTCCAGCAGAGGCTCCCAAGATGCCGAGGGAATTGGAGCATCTCTGGGATGAGAAAAGGCTGAGAGCCCTGGGGCTGCTTAGCCTGGAGAAGAGCAGAGCCAGAGGGGATCTGCTCAATGCTGAGCAAGAGCTCAAGGGTGCAGGGGGCAAGAGGCTGGGGCCAGACTCTGCTCAGTGATGCCCAGGGACAGGCCAAGGGGCAATGGGCACAAACTGGGACCCAGGAGGTTCCACCTGATCAGGAGGGGAAACTTCTTTGGTGTAAGGGTGCCAGAGCCTTGCCTGGCCCGGGCTGCCCAGCGAGCTTGTGGAGTCTCCTTCTGTGGAGAGATTCCAAAGGCACCTGGAGGCGATCCTGGGCAACCTGCTGTGGGTGACCCTGCTTTAGCAGGGGGGTTGGACTAGATGTTCCCCAGAGATCTCTTCCAACCCCCACCATGCTGAAATTCCGTGAAAGTAAATAAATAAATGAGCTGAGTGTGTGATGGCAGTGAAAAAGAGTGTCCTGGTTTGGGAGGACAAACTCAGAAGGAAGCCCCTTTAGAGCCTCCCCCTTCCAAAAAGGAAAGAATTCACTGAACACGGAGACTGAGTTATAAAGAATAACTATTTAACATAGGAAAATATATATAACAGTGGAAAAATACAGGGTGTTACACACCCTCCTGGTTCCCACCCCTCTCACGCCACCGGCCGCCCCCTCACTTGCAGTAAAACCTGCTAGGGTTCAGTCTGGTCAAGATGAGGTGGCAGATGAGGTGAAAAGTGAAGGAAGCCCGGGTACTAGATGGTGATGGTGAGGAGATGGAAAGGTGGTCCGGCTGCTCCGCACGTTTCTGCAAAGAAGAAGATGGAGTAGCTTCCTCCTCCTTCTTCCCAGAAGCACCACGGTTTCGCGCCAGTTTTCTGCAAACGCTCCTCCCCTCCCAGCATGCCGTAGTCACTTCGCTGCTGTGATGCCGGTTCATCTGTCACTGCTTACAGCTGCTCCCGGGTGCAAATTGTCACTGTTCACTGCTCCAGGGGAGCTTGCAGATGTTGCAGGCCATTGTTGCTCTGGGGCTTGCCGCTACTCGCCACTCGCCGGGGTTTGCCACTACTTGCTGCACACTGCTGCGGGGTCCGTGTTGCTGTCCGGACGCTGGTGAGGTGTGCACCAGCTTCCGGCTCGGGACAACCCCGCAGATACTGCCACTCCGCTACAGCCCGCACGTCTCCCCGCTTGGCGGGCACCACCTGGCGGGGGCGGAGATCACCCTGCCAACTCATCGGCTCCACTCCTACCCGTGCAGTTCAGCCGATGGGAAGGGCTACCACTCACCAAGTTTACAAATAAACACATTAACAGTCGGGGGGGTGAAGGGGGAAAAGATGGATACCTCGGGCAATTTTTACACACACTATAACAAAGAGGAAGGCTCAGAGCAGAAACAGAGAGAGCCCATCACATTAAAAACATCACTGCTTTGGAGTGAACACCACAGATCTGGCACCCAGCTCCCAGGTTTTTGGGTGTTCAGACCCCTGGGTCACTATTACCCTATGACCTGGTGTTTTGGGATGCCTGGAACAGCAGCAGTTCAATCCCAGGATCTATGAGCTGCAGGCAAGCATTTTTGGCACCAGCCAAGAGCCTCAGCAAGCAGCAGCTGCCTCCCAGGGTAGGAGGCCACCAGGAGCCCCAGTAATGTGCCACACAATTGCAAAAGAGTGGGGGAAATTGGTGTTGCTTAGCAATTTGCTGCAGCAGGCTGGAGGAGCATGGAGCAGGCGAGAGCTTTGCAGGAGCTCCATCAGGATGATGATTATTCCTATTTAAAGAGCATCCTGGATGTGCATGGCACTTTACAGACACAAATAATTGATGGGCAATGCCCCCTGAAGCTGCAATAGCACAAACCCAGCCCTGGACAACAATGAGCATAGCTGCAGAGCGCTGGAGCACGACGACAGTGATGGCACTTGGGAAAGAGCAGGAGCTGCTCCTGCTATCACATCTGCTCTTGCTCCTGACCCACTCCAGCTGCAGCTACCAAGAGTTGTTTTCTCTGATCTTCACTGAGCACCCAACAGCAAGGACAGCGTGCTGGGGTAAGTTGGTGTGTATCTGTCTCTCTATAGCTGAAGATGTTACCTGGGCAGGAGTCATCTCCATGATGGTGGAGAAGCCTCCCCAGGCAGGGATGAGCCCTGTGGGGCTGGGACAGTGCTGGTGGATCAGGAAGACCTCATCTTTGCCAAGGTGGGCAGAGTCCCTCAGATCAGTGGGAAGCTTCTCTCTGCTCTCAGCTTCTGAGCCCTCCTGACCTGCCCCAGGACCACAATGAGAGGAATTAGTGATGTTAAGTGGCTGCACAGGGTCAGCAAATCCAACCTTACCTACCACCCAAAGNTTCGTTCGCGAAGCCTAGCCACGACGACCACCCAAAGGCAGCATCCTGAAATATTTAGAGTTCCTATGCTGGCTTTGCAACCACCTGAGGGTGCACAGTTTGATGTTGGTACTTCTCTACAGAAGGAGCAGACACACCTGCTGTTGCCTTAGAGCAGTGAGGCACAAGACTGCTCCCCATACCTCCAGGATTGGGACCCAAAAATACAACAGAAACCTGATCTAGAGCAGGTGCAAGGCAGGAGAAAGCTTTCTCCAGCCCTTAACAAGTTCTGGATGAGGACCAAGGTCACTCTGGTGCTGCTTGATGAAATGACTTTGATTTATGTCCAGTTATTGAATATCAATCTGGAAAAAAAATACTAGAAAAAGGGGGGGGGAGGAATAAGACTTTTTTCTGCTCAGCTCAGTGCTTGTCTGCTGCTGCTCCATGCAAAGACTTTAATTCTTCTTCTTGTCCATTCTTTTCCTCTTTGCACTGATATTTATTTCTAATTTGGTGATCTTGGCAAGATGTTTGGGATGCACTTGACAGAGCCTAATAGAACACCTGTTGAGAGCTCCTGCCTTCTGGAAGTGGGGAAGCTAGGGGTGTAATTGCAGAGCCCAGGGAAGGCGAACTCCTCCCTGCCCTGGTGTGCTCCAGGAGCCTTTCCCCATCCGGCTCTGAGGTGCTGATGGGAGCCTGAGAAGGTGTTGATAGAGCAGGGCTGCCCTGCTGCTCCAGGAGGCTCCATTCCTGATTGTTTTAATAGCAAAGTGACACCAAAGGGGGGGTCAAGTAAATACATATGCATGCCTCACCAGTTCAAAATCATCAAATTCCAGTGTGTGCAAGCCTGCTTGTTGAACATATGTTTGCAGCACAGCTAAGCCATCTGGCTCAATGTCAAGCATTTACACCAACTGCAGCCTTACACTACCTGACAGCAGAAAAGCTTTTATTCCCTTGGTGCTTGGGCACAAATGGAGAAATATTATTGAAATGATTATCTGCATCAAGACTTAGATTTGGTTTGACATTTAGCTGGCTCTGTTTAATCCAAAGGGTTGTCTGAATGAATAAAGAGAAGGGTTCCTCTAGAAGATGCTGTGAGCAGCCAGGGAAAGCCAAATGATTAATGAGACTGAGAGGCTGGGTGGACCCTGCCCACCTCCACCCAGACCTTGGTGCCAAGAACTGCATAGGAAATTAGTCCCAGGCCTTTGTAGCTTGTCAGGAAGATGCTCACCAGTGAAGGGGCTCTATTTTTGGACCTTAAGAAAACAAAAGGAATCATAACACCATTTCCAGCCCAGCAGGAGAGCTCTGTGTCCTCATTAAAAACAATCTTTGAGAAGCCAGAGGTCACCATCACACCTTGGTTAGAGTGAGATGTTCTTTGGGCTCATGTCCTTCCCACTCACTGCACCCCAGGACAGGGGGAGTTCCCCAGGGATGGCAACCAAACCCAAAGGTGGTGGCCCAATGCCTTTTCACAGAGCAGCCTCTGTAACATGGGAGGGAAGGAAAAAACACAGCTCCTGTGAAGTTTGCAGTGTGCAGGAGCAGGATTTGTTTGACTCCACAGGGCTGCTGAAGGCTCTGTCTGACAAAGACAAATTTACCTGAACAGTCATACATAGTGTACTTTAAAATACAGTGGGATGGAACTGCAAGGCAACAGGCTCTGATCGGTGTTATGGTCCAGAAAATCCTCCTCTTGGGGAGCACCAGAGCACAACCTCCTTCCCTCTTCCCTCTGCTGCTGCCTCCCCTTTTCTCCTCATATCTCCACCTCTGATTGCTGATTTGGATTTAAAATTAATTTGGTGATTTGAGTTTAATAAGAATGTTAGACATGATTTCTTTCTCACTCTTATTTTTAATTAACTTTTTAATTGAGATTTAAATGAATTCTAATGAACAGAATTGGGAGCCTAATTGATTTGTTGCTGCAGCTTGGGGAAGGATCCGGATGCTGGCAGCATTTTGATGTTGTCAGAGAGTTTACAGGTTAATTTTTTGGCAGAGGTTACTTAATTCCACAGAAAACATTCATTTACTTCTGTTTTATTAGTAAACAGTTCCTCATAAGTATATGGTTCACAAAGCCAAAACAAACTTGTGTTTATGAGCAGTCACCTCTGCCACCTACTAATGTCTCGTTAGGAACTTGTCCTGGGGCTGTACAGGAACAAACTGATGTGCCTAGATGTGCCCAGAGGTAGCAGCTCAGCAGCAGCATGGTCAGGGATGAGGGATGGACCCTGTGGACCACTGGCTCTACTCTTCCCACCACAGTGGACCTGTGTCCAGAGAAGGGCAACAAAGCTGGTGAAGGACCCAGAGCACAAGTGTTGTGAGGAGCATCTGAGGGAACTGGGGTTGGTTAGTGTGGAGAAAAGGAGACTCAGGGGAGGCCTTCTTGCTCTCTACAACTCCCTCAAAGAAGATTGGAGCCAAGTGGACTTTGGTCCCTTCTCCCAGGTGATTAGTGATAGAACAAGAGGGAATGTCTTCAAGTTGCCCCAGGGGAGGTTCAGATTGGACATTAGGAACAATTTGTTCACTGCAAGAGTGGTTAGGCATTGGCCCAGGCTGCCCAGGGCAATGGTGGAGTCACCATCCTTGGAGGGGTTCCAAAACCACACAGATACAGCACTTGGTAATATGGTTTCACAGCATGGAGGTGTTGGGTCAACAGTTAAAGGTATTTTTCTAAATTACTCTATGATTCTATGATTAATGATCCAAACCCTTTGACCCATACATTTTGCTTCTGAGTTGATATCCCCTCTGTGGTCTTTCTAAATCAATCCATGATAAATTCCATCAACAAATGAGGAAATGCAGATGAAGAGCAGTGAGCAGATGAGGAGCTCAGGTACCACAGAGCCCAACCCAGGCTGTAGTTGCTGGCCACACAAGCCTGCCCCCTTTCTGATCCCGACATTCCAACCACCCAGGTCTGAGGGAGAGCCACCAGCATCTGATTCATGGTGAGCTCATGGATTTTGCAGCTCCAGGAGTAAATCAACTGCTAGGAAGTGCTTACTTGCTAAAATATAAACTAATTCTGGTCTCTAGATATTAAAATAAAATCCATCTTCTCCTCCACAGGGAAAGCACACTACAAGCTGTGGCTGGTGTTGGGAGAAAGCCAGCACCAGGCTTTCTGCAGGACCCCTGAGCTGGGGAAACACTATGCAGCTTCTCCTGCCTATCCCAAGCCACCAACACCTGGAGCATGCCCAGGGCTGCTTCCTGACAGCTCATACCTGTGCTTGGTTCCAAGAGCTTGGCTTCATTCCCACCCTGGGTGTAAATCAGAGTGAGGTTGAACCTAGGTGGGTGTGAAGGTAAAGCTGCAGAGACATTGCTGCGATTAGAGGGTAAAGCAGGATGGATGGAAAAGGAGAACAGGGACAGTGAGGGAAAATGGGATGGAAGATAGAAATATTACCAGCAACTTCCAAGGAGACTTGAAATACAGAGAGCATGGAGTGGAGAGGAATCAGTTTTAAAAGTTCCATTTTATGACTCCTAAGGAATTTATGTGAAAATAATATCCAAAGGCTGGCACTTTTTATTTTACAAAACACTGAGCTGTTAGCTGAGAAGGGAGATGCCTGGAAAACCTTAAATTCCCATGTTTAGATGGACAGAGGTGAGCAAACTGGGCTGGAAGGGGGAGGGCAGAGACCCCAGCATCACAGACAATCTCATCTCAGAGTACTAGCCACCTGCATCCCCTTCATCCTGCATCCCATAACATATGGGATGCCCCTGTATCCCATAACAGGACAGCAGATGGTCAGGGTCAGGGGCTGCAGCAGAAGGGTGGACTGGGGCTGCAGGAGGATGATGGGTTAGGAGCTACAACAGAATAGTGGATCAGGTACACCTGGCACAGAGCAACCTCACCTCTGACTTTGGAGAGGCTCTTTGCCAGTTAAATTATGTCACTAAAGAATGGAATATCCTTTGCTCCAGTATGCTCCATCCAGAGCCTTTCCCACATTACAAACATGAGATTAAAGGCAGAGCCTTTTGCAAATACAGATTAATTTTGTTTTTCAACTTCTTAAGCTCCTGTTGCCACCTTTCCTCCAATCAGTACAGTATCTTTTACATTAATTAGTTCTGGAGAAGAATTACCAGCATCATTTTTGATGAAACCTCCCTCTCTCCCTTTCATTCAGCAGCCAGAGCAGCATCTGATGGAGATAAAAGGACCACTGGAGGCTCCTCTAGTGAAGAGAGATGGTTAGAGGTGAGCTATGATACCATCTTCAAATCATTTATCCCCCTTCAGCTCTGTAATTGGGGAGGGCTATGGTTTCAGCTAGCATCAAGTGTACATTTCCTTAACCTTTCCTCCTGAATTGTTTGGAATCCTAAACATTCCTCAGGATCCCATGCAGGAAAGCATCTCACATAGCAGGTGGTGCCCACTGGTCTTCTGCTGGGAGTTCATCCATCACTGGTTAGCCTTGGTCCAACTGTTTCTTCTTACTATCAGCTTCTACAGCATGGAAATCTCAGGGTTTCTACCTGCTAAACTCCTGCCTCCAGCAGCTTCATCTCAGCTTCTGGACAGCTGTTTTGGGTGGCTGCTGCCCACCTAGTCCAAGAGGTCTCTGACCAGAGGTGAAGCATCGAATTCTTGTGTTGCACTTCTAATTCTCTCAGCAAACCACAGTAGTTTTCCATGGCTCCTTGGCTGTCATAAGGTGCTGACTCCAGATTCTGTAACTGGAACCTTTGGTTACCACAGTTCTGCTTGAAAGCTGTTTGTGGTCACTGGCAAACACAAGCACTGATTGTGTGATGAATGATCTGCAAGAGGTTCTGCGAAACCTTCTGTGAAGCTGAGCTGAATTTTGTCTCTACATGGACCTGAATGGAGTTTAAACAATTACAATGAATCATGCATGTCATTGCTTTGCTGATAAAGGTGGAGGTTGGCAGAGCTAGAGCTCCCATACCACAACATCACTGCTAGCTTCAAGGAACTGGCCCTGAGTGAGTGATGGCCACAGGTCTTATCAAATTGTGGTGTTGATGTGTGTCAGTGTACTTCAGCACACAGGAACCATCCCCACTGAACTTTCACAACATCTCTCTGACTCACTGTCAAGAGCAATAACATCAGAGATCAATTGGCAGTGCATAAATTTACCTTCCAAGAAGCCCAAAAGCTGACACTTTCAGATGATTGGTGTCCTCCTCTGGAACAGTGCTTTATCTTCTCATGGGGAATGGGAGTGACAGTGGAAATCTCCTGTGCTTCCCATCCTGAAGGAAGCCCAGAGACAAGCCCAGGCATGGGTATAAGGAAACAGCTTCTGGATGCATCTGCTGCCTGGAATGGTGGATGAGAGCAGAGACAAGGGAGCTGTATGAACCCACCCAGCTCAGCCTGGTCGTTGAGCATTACAGAGGTGCTGTTTAGTTTATTTTTTACCTTCTGCAGTTAATTACACCATCACTGATTGTGCTGATCACTTTTGCTCCCCTTCAGCCTGGTAATCAACAACTACTCTCAGGTCTGGTGGCAATGCCAACACACAGGACATGACAGCTTGATTTGCTCTTGGGGTGAAGCCAAGTTCACGCAGCTTCTTTGGGGTCTCTCTCCTGTATTCCCTTCCCCAACAAAGGGATGTGATGTTCCGATCTGCCCCATGCCCCTGAGGTACTCAGTCTCGGAGAGCAGAGGACTGAGGGGTGGCTGGGTCCCTGCCAGGCTGATGGTGGCCACCAGTACTGCTTGGATCAATGCTGCTCCCATGCCCTCAGCATCCTCTATGACTGGAGCTGCTGGTCCACACCCAAGGTGCTCAGGAGGTGTTGATGTGGGCATGTGGCACCCTCACCAAGTGCTCAGCCCAAAGGTGGGCACTCACTGGGGCTGGAGATTGGAAGCCTGCACATCCAACGCTCTGCAGTTCATGGCCAGCACAGCCCCAGCATCCCACTCAGGAATGGTGGAGGATTTTTTTGGACGTGCCTTTGCCAATGTGTGAGAGCTCAAAACTGTGACAGATACCAGGAAAAAGTGAGGCTGGAAAAGGAGCAGAGGCAAAAAGTCTCTTGAGGTGCCTGGTTTTTCCTTCAACACAGAATTATTTGCCTCCACAACACTTCCAGCTTGCTGTGGTGACTGGAGCTGCTCACCAGGAGGGTTTCCTCTTGGAAGGAGTTAGGAAGGCTTGGTTTCACAGAATCACAGAATCACAGAACAGCTACAGCTGGAAGAGACCTTGAAGATCATTGAGTCCAGCCTTTTTCCTAGCCCTATCACCCCACTAAATTATGCTCCCCAACACAACATCCAGCCATCTCTTAAACACCTCCAGGGACAGTGACTCAACC
>VWZO01016431.1:0-18954 GCA_013396975.1 Bucco capensis | reverse complement strand
GTTGTTATGGCCAAGGTGCAGTACCCGGCATTTGGCCTTATTGAACTTCATGGCATTGGCCTTGGCCCAGCCATCCAGCCTGTCTAGATCCCGCTGCAGAGCTTCCCTACCCTCAAGCAGATCGACATTGCCACCCAGCTTGGTGTCATCTGCAAACTTACTAAGGGTGCACTCTACCCCCTGGTCCAGGTCATTAATGAAGATGTTGAACAGGAGTGGCCCCAGAACTGAGCCCTGTGGGACCCCACTCGTGACCGCTGGTGCTCGTTTCCTCTTGGTGCTGCCTTTTTCCTCCCTTTTAAATTATGTTTTTTGAGCATCTACTGCTATGATATCATCTGCCAAGGCCTTTCCACTCCTGCTTTGCAATAAAGACAAAGAAATCCTCACCATTCACTGTGTTGTGAGGGTTTCCTGTCTCAGTAATGTGTTTAACTCTTTGCTGGCCCAACTAATTCCTGCATTTTAAGAAGTAGCCTGCTAATAACCCAAGTGGAGCTCTGGATCCACAGGATAGCCATTAGCCACCACAATTACTGTCAAGGAATTGCACTGGAAGCTGCTGCTTGTTCCCAAACATGAGCATTAGTCATTAAAGGCCACTTCCAATAAAACACAATCTATGTTTCTAATGAATATTTGAGGAAGAAAATGCAATCCTGGCTTCAGAAAACAGCACTATTGTTATTATTCCTTTAATAACAGACTTTCTTGTGTGCAGCTGCTGACAGATGTTGGAGAGGAAGCAGAAATGAGGTGGCTGCTGTCAGAGCTTTGGCTGGGGAAATGAAAAGCAGAGTTCCTGGTGAAGTGGGTTTGAGTTCAATAAGGCTTTCCTGAAGCCACTCCCACCCCGGCAGGGACAGCTTCTTCCTGATAACCCTGGGCTATGACATTCTCCTTGAACTTCTCATTCCCAGTTAAATATAGGAATATGGGCACTGGGAGAAGTCCAGATGCCCGCCAGGTCCCTCCCTGCAAAGTGAATCATCACCTCCAGCACTGCCGCATCCAGCCCCATCACCCTGTGTTCAGGACAAGAGTAGGGTGTCAAGGACCTTCCATCCCCCTGCTTGGAGAAGCAAAAACTTGGATTATCCCATCATAAAATTCCCTGTTTTCCCAGTGAGCCCTGAATGGCTGAAAAGCAGAGATTTTAGTGGGGGGTTAGTGACTTTTTTGTGGGGTTTCAGCAGGTTTTAGAAGGTTTTAGTGGGGTTTTAGCACATTTTAGTGGAGTTTAAGTGGGGTTTAGCAGGTTTTAGCGGGTTTTTTATTGGCTTTTAGTGTTTTTTTTATCGGGTTTTAATGGGGTTTAGTGGGGTTTTGGCAGCAGAGCACTGCAGGCATTGCAGAGATGTGCACCAGAGGCACTTGTTCCGTTCCCTCCCATTCCTGCTCCCATTCCCGCTGATCACACCCGTTCTCTCCGCAGCCTTTGCTCCTCGCCGGAGCAGCGATGGGGCTGAGGCCGGGGCCAGTTCCGGGGGTCTCTCTCCTGGGCTGCACAAGGGCCCCGGGCAGGCTCGGAGCCAACCCGACGGCCCCCATCCCGGCGGGACTGACTGAGCGCCAGTGGGAGCTGCCGGTGCCGCTGGACGCTTCTGTACGGCAACATTGCCCTCTGTCGGCGGAGCACCAGGAACCGGGCACCGGTCAGGGGGCATCGAGGGACACCAGATGGGCACCAGGCAGAGGTCAGCAGGCAGCAGCCGCTTCTGGCATCACAGCATCCCTTCTCCTGGTGTGTCAGCACCCTCTGTCCCCACAACACATCCCCCAGCCCTTGGGAGATGCTGCATATCACAGGTGCCTTTGAAGTCTCTCAACAGAAGGAGACTCCACAAGCTCTCTGGGCAGCCTGGGCCAGGGTTCTGGCACAAAGAATTTTCTCCTCCTGTTCAGATGGAACCACCTTATGGGTTCCAGTTTGTGCCCATTGCCCCTTGGCCTGTCCCTAGTCACCACTGAGCAGAGTGTGGCCCCCAAATATAATTTGATGTAAAACAGCCTTGGAGTTATACTGTGGATTTTTATCCTTTTGGATAAGATTATAAATAGGTTCAGAATTTGTTTCACCAAGCCTGTCCTCCAAAACATAAGCAGCACTTGAAGGTGGCACCCTCTCCCAGCAGCTGGTTTCAGGTGGGCTGTGGCTGTCCCAGCCAACAGGAGAGCACCTAAAGCTTCACCAGGCAGGAACAACAGCGGAAAATACATGCCCTTGCATCCCTCTGGGACTGAGCAGGGTCTGGCTTTCCCAGTGTCAAGCTGGGCTTGAGGTGAGTTGGGAACAGGCAGACAGGAGTCCAAGAGTCCTTGCACACACTGAAAAGTAATAAAAGCTGAGTTGGTGAAAAACCTCACTACTGGTGCCATGGAAGTGCACAGCAGTGTTTGTACTGCCCCAGGGAAAGCCAACCAAATTCCAGCAGAGGTTGGTACCAATTCCTGTGCAGCAGTTTATAGACTTGAATATGCAGAATGTCCCAAAAAGAGAATTCCTGAGACCTCAGAGAAATTACACCCTGGGGAGGTAAAGAGTAACCCAGAGGACAAAAGAAAGCCTGAGGGATGGAGCAGTTTTTCCTGCTCAAGCTAATAATTCTCAAAATAACTTCTGTTTCTCCATAACAAAACTATATTTAGTTAAGATTTTACAAAAGAAATCACAGAAAAGAGAAATAAAAATATCACTGACGTTGTTAAATCCTAAGGTGGTTATTTAACTTAATGGCACCACACATGCTGATAAATCCTGAGGGATCCCTCCCCCTCTCTCCCTAGTGGGATAAACATGGTTTGTCACATTCTAGAGCCCAGGAATAATCAGAACATATTGTCAGGTCCAATTTTCTATAATTTCCTTTTTGATGCCAAACAAGAGCAAAGCTCAGTACACAATTTAGTCATGGGTAGAAAGCGGATTAGCCATATAAAGCCAACTACTTTTGGAGCTAAAAGTTGAGGGAGCTGCAGCTTGCATTAATCCACATTGTTTCCTGCCCTCACTGGTGCCATGAGAGGGGTTTTGATTTTCATGATTATGTACTTTGCGTGTTGCTTGTATTAAATCAATGGGCTCCTCACCTCCTTGATTTTCCTGCAGCTGATCTAAAAGGGCTTTTCTGAAAGTGAAGCGAGCTGGCACGGACAAAGACTGATTCTTCATCCATCTGACATGTCACGCCAACAAATGGGGTTTTGTGCACTCTGTCAGTGTCTTAATCAGAGCATCACGCCAGCCCCCAGCACCTTCCCAGCTCCCAGATCTCTCCCAGCACTTCATCCTTCAACCTGTGTACCTTGTACAGACATTCAGATGGGGGCTGATAACTCCAGAGATTTACATGTCTCTGTCATTGCTGGATTTGTCACAAGTCACAAGGCAACAGCCTCCTGCCCTGCAGCAGGAGCAGCTGGTTGGGGAAGGGGAAGGGGATGCAGCAGCTTCTCCTTGCTCTGCACAGTGATAGGACCTGAGGGAATGGCAGGAAGCTGTGCCAGGGGAGGATAAGGTTGGATTAGGTTGGGAGAAGGTTCTTCACCCAGAGGGTGGTAGAGCACTGGAACAAGCTGCCCAGGAAAGTAGTCACAGCACCAAGGCTGACATCATTCCAGAACTATTTGGACAACATCCTCAGGCACATGGTGTGATTTTAGTGGTTGTCCTGAGCAGAGAGACAGGAGCTGGGCTCAGTGATCCTCCTGGTTCCCTTCCAACTCAGGACTTTCTATAATTTTTTGATCTCTCCCAGTGGGTTTCCCATGCTGTCACACCAGGATGGATGGGGGTCTTCCAGGTCATGAGGAAAGAAGGGACCTCCATGTGCAGATGACCAGGTTGGATGGACCCAAACATCCACCAGGAATAGGAAAATAAAGCACTAAGGGAAAAAATCTTCCCAGCTGAGCACAGCACTTTAAATAAGACTCCAGGTGCTCAGTAGAGAAAAGAGCCCTTCTGGAGGGAACACCTTGAACTCAGCTTTCATTTCCTTTATAAGCATCCCACCAAATGACCTATCAGGGCCCTGCTTTGTCCATCCTGTGTCCCACCAGCCTTTCAGCACATCCTGGACCATTATCTCCTTCAACCTGTCCATGCAGCCAGCTCCAAGCCCACACAATGCTGGAATCACTGCTGCTGCTCTTTGTCCCACATCCAGTTTGTCTGGCACCTTACATTAGCACTGCTGAGCACTGAACTGCTGAGGGCTTCTCAGGTCCGGTATTGTCCCACCATGTCAGTGATCCCCTGCAGCAGCCAAAAAAACCAAAAGGGAAAGCCAAGAAGGGAGAGAGACTTCCTAGACAAAGGGATGCTGCCCAGAGAAATCAAATATGCTAATGCAAAGGATGCAGAAACAGGAATGCTAGGGGAAAAATATTCTGTAGAGGATAAGGCAGAGAGAAGATTCCAACTTTAATCCAGCCTGGTTCCCAAATGCCAGAGTGTCAGCAGTGAGGACTTTGTGCTGGGCATGATAAAAAAGTTGTAATTCACAGCAGCATGAAGCACAGCATCTCCTGAGTGTGACTGCCCTGCTCACACACCCTCACTGCAGCATGTGTGTTAAAGTACATTATGCAATACATAAAAAATAATGATTTTGAGGCAAATTAGGCTGTAACAGCCTCAAATCAGTTTGCCTACACAGTTAATATGTTGATTAATGTCCTGTTAGGACTGAGACTCTCATTTTTATCTCATTATTCAACTCACTGTTTTCCCATAGCTATTGAATAAAAATGTAATTATTGCTCTAAATTATCAGAGAATCACAGAATGATTTGGGTTGGAAAGGACCTTAAAGATCATCTAGTTCCAAACCCCTGCCATGGGCAGGAACACCTTCCACTAGAGCAGATGACTACAAGCCCCATCCAAACTGACCTTGAACAATTGCAGGGATGGGACATCTATAACCCCTCTGGGCAACATCTTGTAGTGCCTCCCTACCTCCCAGTGTGAAATTTCTTCTCTACGTCTAGTCTAAATCTCACCTCTTTTAGTTTAAAACCATTATTCCTCATCCTTTCCCTGCACTCCCTGATAAAGTCCCACTTCATCTTTCTTATAGATCCCCTTAAGTACTGGAAGGCTGCAAGAAGGTCTCCCTGGAGCCTTCTCTTCTCCAGGGTGAACAAGCCCAGCTCTCTCAACCTATCTTCATAAGATAAATGAACAGGAAACCAGTGGTCAGGAATCCATTCCCACCATTCCCCAGCATTGGAACTTCAGTGCTGAACCAGCTGAAGCCCTGGACTGGGACCTGCTGGCTGCCCAGCTACTATCCTGCCCTGGCACTGGGCTGGGACCAGTGCCCCCAGCCTGGCACTGGGCACAGGAAGCACCCTGCAGAGGGCTGCCTGCCTTTCCTCTCCATGCAGGCAAGAGATGGGTGCACAGCTGTTGTGGAGGAGGTATAAGGGATGCTTAGCTTGATTGGGAAAGGTTAATTACATGTGAAATGAGACTGGGATTCGGACTCTGTTTGCTCTAGATTTTGTGTAATGTTATATCAACACTGGGATTCTCTGTTATTCTATTAACAAAATAAACTCATTTTGGTTTCATTTTAATCCCACTGAACATTTATACTGTTATTTAATTTTACTAAACATGTGTGGATAGTAAAATACCTACAGAATTAAACTACCCAAGGATATTAAAGTGATCCAGTTCTCAGAGAGATTTGATCTGCTAATTAGCCACACCAATTTTATGGATCATTGCAGCGCACTTAAAATGTATTGTTATATGTTCATAATCTTTCCTTAATGAGGTTTTATGGAGAGGCCAGGCCAGGCTGGGTGCAGTGCTCAGCAGAGGGAGACTTGCAAAGCCTCCATGCCTCTGCCTGCCTAACCACAGCACAAGACTGACAGAGGAACCACCAGTGAAGGTCTGAGGAAATGCAACCTTGCGTGAGGTTGTTGGTCATGCTGGTCAACAGTGGTTGAAGATGAGGCAGCATTGTGCCCAGGTGGCCAAGGAGGCCACCAGCATCCTGGCTTGGAGCAGCACTCCTGTGACCAGCAGGACTAGGGCAGGGATTGTCCTCCTGAACTGGGCACTGGTGAGGCCACATCTAAAATCCTGGGTTTAGTTTTGGGCTTCTCACTCCAAGAAGGACACTGAGGTGCTGGAGTGTGCCCAGAGAAGAGCAAGGAAGCTGGTGAAGGGTCTAGTGCACAAGTGTTGTGAGGATCAGCTGAGGGAACTGGGGTTGTTTAGTCTGGAGAAGAGGAGACTCAGGGGAGACCTTCTCACTCTACAACTCCCTGAAAGGAGGTTGGAACCAGGTGTGAGTTGGTCTTTTCTCCCAAGGAACAAGCAACAGAACAAGAGAAAATGGGCTCAAGTTGCACCAGGGATGGTTTAGGTTGGACATGAGGACAAATATCTTCTCTAAAAGAGTGGTTAGGCATTGGCCCAGGCTGCCCAGCCTGGGTGGAGGATGGTGGAGTCACCATCCCTGGAGGGGTTGAAAAAATCTGTAGATGTGGCACTTTGCAATATGGTTTAGTGGCATGAAGGTGTTTGGTTTATATTTAGGGATCTTTTTCTAACTAGATCATTCCATGTTTCTGTAATTCTCTGAGCAACTCAGCTTATCTGGAGGCAGCAGGGGTGTTTGACTAGATGATCTACAGAGGTGCTGGGATTCTGTGGCACAGAGCACAGAGAACAGGCGCAGTTTTCAGGAGTGTTCTCTGTCCCAGCACTGCCCATCCCAAGCCCTCATCCTGCAGGACTGGTCACCATGGGCACACTGAGAAATGGTGCTGGAGAAAGAGCACACACAACATGTGGGTGTTTGTTCCTCTCCAGCTAAGCTTATTTCTGCAGAGAAAGGACTGGAGCAGATCTGTGGCAGCTCTGAGTCACTCCTGGAATTTCTGCTGACTGGTGCCAAAAGAAAATGAACATTCATGAAGCTGCTTGGGGAGTCCACTTCCACACCACAATGGGAGATTGTGCAGGAAGAATTGGAAGAAAATAATCTGGAAAATATTTAAGATAGATGAGAACAGAGCTGTGGGGGTTTGGTTTGTTTGTTTTTACCCTGGGAGAGCCCTGAGCAGAGCATGAGCAGGGCCTGAGGCTTCCCAGGGAGCTCTGCATCTCCAAGGTGGAGGAATCCCAAGCAAGCTCTGCCTCCAGGCTGCCTGGGCTGGGCTGAAGGGGCAAGGTATCAACCAGCTGGCTGCCATCTCTCTGGGCAACCTAGGCCAGTGTCTCACCATCCTCAGTGTAAAATATTTCTTCCTGAAGAAGATGTTAGGTAGTTCAGCACTGAGTTCAAATGCTGGGACAGTAGATGGTAATCGTTTCCTTTCCCCTGGTGTCCTGTTTATTTATGGGGTAGATGCTCCATCCCTAGAACCATTCCAGGTCAGGTTGTTTGAGGCTCTGAGCAACCTGCTCTAGTTGCAGATGTCCCAGCTCAGTGCAGGGGGGGTTGAACTAGATGAACTTTAAAGGTCCCTTTCAACCCAAACCATTCCATGATTGTCCTGAGGTTGCTGTGCCAGGACACAACTTCCAGCTTATCAGAGACACTCAGAGCCAATGAGAAGACATGCTCAGGTGTCTCCCACCTGCTTACTTGCAGAAGACTGACCAGACTCACCCTTCTTCCAGAAAGAAGAGTCCCAGTAAGCACTCTCCACTCCCAGCACCTAGTATGGTGAAGTCTGGGGACCTTCCCAGTGACTGCTATCCACTCTCAGCACCTAGTATGGAGAAGTTGGGTGATCCTCAAAACATACCCCTGAGCTCAGCAACTGGCCCTGTTGGTTTAAAAATCAGGCTAGGCTGAGCTGCCTGGGCCCTGACGTGAAAGCTAGACCTTTATCAATGTCACCTTTATGTTAGCAAACAGGTGAAAGGCTCCTAATATCTGCCTTAATGTCATTTGGTGTGCGTAGATGACGCTGGCGATAGTGTCTCCGATAGAGTTGTAAAGCTGGGCCACCAAAGAGAATAGCTTTGCCTAGCTTAAACACATCCTGGTTGTGAGTGTAAATCACTTGTCAGTCGATGGCAAATGTAGCAGTGTTAGAATCAGAGGGGGAAAGGAGAAAAAAGAAGAAATAAACTGGAGATAATCTCTTTTCGCCATTTTCCTGGCAGCGCCGGCGTTGGGAGACTGACAGCCCTTCAGTTGAGTGGCAGGTGTCCTTTGAAGCGCCTGTGAATCCCTATCTGCGCAGACTGTTGAAATGCATATTTCCATCCTTATCGTAAAGGAATGGATGGGCAAGATAGGTGCTGTTAACATTGCAAATAGCTCCGGAATTATTCATTGTCAGCTCCCGGGCAAAGAATAGGGGGGGAAGTTTTATTATTCACGGCGCACAATAGCCGGGTGCTTAATGATTCCCTGCTACCTTGGCAGGATTGTCTGCCGACTTCAGGCGCTCGCGGTGGGTGACACAGGTCTGGCCAAGTGTTAGAGCAAGATCATACGTCCCGGGCCCATTTTAATTTCTAATACATTAATCTTTCCCTCGCAGATGCACAATGAATATTCCGGAGCCCCTTGTTTGTCAGGAGCCGTCTGCCTTTCATCTATTCAGGTGGTTTCATTGACTCTGAAAGCGCCTTCAAAAGGCCTGATCACTCAATGACAACGGCGGCACAACAGCGGGGAGCCCGGATCCTCTCCGGGGTCCCACCGTCCCACCGACATGCTGACACCCGCTCCCTAGGGACCTGCCGGGGGCAGAGCCATCCCCCGGGGACGCTCCGGGCGTTATCGCTCAGGGAAGGGAGGGTGCCGGGGGCTCTATCTAGGTTCCCCAGCCGCTGACCCCCTCCCTGCGTCCCGCCCGGAATGACAAGGGACGCAGTGGGCCCCGTGCTGCTCGACAAGCCGGGCCGTGCGCGCCGCGCAGAGTGCCTCTCGCTTTAATCCTTTGTCTCGGCCTGCTAATTACGATTGTTTTAAGTTCATTATCCCCAGGCGCACATTGCAGCCGGCTGGATCGGAGCGCGTGTAAAGCTGTGTCCTCGCTTCTGCTGGGAGTGACCCTCGGTTGTTCGATGAGCTCACGCCGGAGCCCAACAGCACACGCCGTGATCTGAAGTTCACTCCTCAGCTCCTCGTTCTTGCCTTTCTAATTAAGTAATTAGCAACCCCTCGGTAGCAGAGGGGATAAGGACCTCAGAAGCCCCCAGCGATTGTTGGGACCCCCAGGAGCAGCTTGCTCCAACACCATCACAGCTCTCCCTCATGGTCACATCCTCGGGGTGGCTATGTCAGATCCATATCCTTCCCAGAACAAAGCTGAGCCACGGACTCAGCACATGCCACTACATGTCCTGCTAGGACACTCTTCCATGGTCCCTGCCACCCTGGAGGAGATCTAGAGGCCACCCAAGCTAGGCAGACCCAGGGGGAGCATATTCGTAGGATATATAAATCATTCCTTGGACTGGGGATGCTTTCCTTGGCTTCTCATAGAATCAAAGAATTCTTTTGGTTGGAAGAGACCGTTGAGATCATCAAGTCCAGCCGTTAATCAGCACTGCCAAGTCACCACTAAACCATGTCCCTCAGCACTGCATCTCCATGTCTTTTCAGTCACTCCAGGGATGGCGACTCCACCACTGCCCTGGGCTGCCTATTCCAGGGCTTTCACCCATGGGTGGGTATCCTCTGAGGACCATGGCTCTGCACACAGGGGCTTGGGCCCCTCACTGTGGTGAGGTTCTTCAGAATGATAGAATCCCATCATGATGGGGATTGGAAGGGAACTCTGGGGATCACCTAGTCCACCCAGCACATCCCCACAGACCTCTCCTCTCTGTGAGAGGCACCATCCTGGTGTAAGTCCCAGACAGCTCCTCTGCAGGACAAAGAGGGCATTTTGTGCCGCTGTTGACAATGCCAGTGCTGGGACTTCTGACTCACAGGGTTTAACTTGCAGGCAATGTTTGTGCCTGGCCACCCCCACCCAATGTAGTGGCCCTCCTGGCACAGCTCCTCATCTTCTCCAAGCACACCCCAGCCACACCCAGGCCCCAGGGATCATTCAGCTTTTTCCCAACAGCTCCACATATGGATTGTCCCCAGCATCAAACCCAGCCCTCCCCATCATTAACACCTGGCTGCTGCAGTTACCTTGCAACACAGTAAAGTCCATTCTCCATTTTGCCACAAAAAGTCGTAAACTTCTTTTGTAGAGCCAACAGAAGCTGAGAGAAGACCAAATTTAGCCACCATTGACTCCCATCAATGCGTGGCTGCTTCTTGTCTGACACAGTAAACTTCTGAAGCCTAGTAAGGGCAGGGAAGCCACTCTGGGATGAAGATCAGGCATGTGCTTTACAGACACACAGCAGCACAATCCTGGCTGAAGGCAGCAGGTCACTTTCTAACTGGTAACAAGGCAAAACTGGGGGTGACAGCAGTGACAGCATCAGTGGCAGTGGCACAAGCAGCATAACCACAGGGTTTTCTTGTGCCAACTGTTGTTCCCTGGGGCAGGGCTCCAGGTAAAAGTGGGGGGTGAGAAGTGTGGAAAGCATTAGCTAACTCCAAAAAATGGACATCTTTCATGTGGCCAGTGGGGCAAAGGGAGGATCAACAGCGTGGCTGTGGAGACTTTGACCCCAGTGCAAGGGAGGAGAACACACAATTTCAACTGCAGCTTGGCAAGTGGAGCACTGACACGATGTCCCACCAACGGCAGTGAGGACCTTGTTGGGTTTGCAACACACTGATCCCACTCCTAGAAGTTCAGAAGGGGTTGCTGGAAGCTGAAGGGTTCTTTGGCACTCACTGCTGCTGCTAACACCTCACCAAAGACCAGATATTAGCTGTGCAAACAGAGGGAAAACTCTTTAGCATAAGAAACCTCCTTTAGAAGTTGCAGAGCTCCCCAGCACCAGCGGTTGGGAGGCATTCATTGTGTCACAGGCATTAATTCAGTTGGCACATTACAATGTTAAACTAAATGACATTATTACAAAGCTGTGCTAAGAAGTGTTGACAGGTCCATATGGTAATTTTACAATGTATAATGAACACACAGACTCCTTTCTTGCAGAAATTTATAGTTCAAATCTATACCCTGGATATCCAGTTTTATTTCCAGAAACTTAAATTGACTTATTACGATGTAGTGAATGTATAAATTAGTTCCAGTAGTTAAACTGAAGCATTTCCCCACAGACTCAATTAGATTCATTAATCTACTGTGTAGACCTGTAAACGGTCCATTGTTCTTTTCCCCCCCAAAATGTCAAAAACTATTTCTCTAACTATAAAATATTCCCTACAAAAACTGTTTTAAATGGTAAGAATTATTTAGGATGAAGAACTCAGAACCACAAATTATTCCAGCGCTCTTCTTCTTCTTCAAAAGAAAAATAGGGCTCAGCCCTCGCTGGATAATTTATTGCGACAGGAGCTGAATTCACTCTTCCGCTCTGCTGAGGTCCTGCAAACACAAACCAGATCACTTCCTGCCCTCATCCTGGAGGAGGAATTAGCTGCAAAGAGGATATTTCTGTCTGTGGCAACCTACAACAGGTGTTGCTCCAAATGTGTGTGTACAACCAGCTGCTGCCCAGGGACTGTGACAGGAGAGCAGCAGGATAGGCAGGAGCCTCCTACATCCCACAGGGAGCAGCAGTGCCAAAACCTGCATGGGGAACAGAGTCACTGTTTGCAGTTCAAAGAGATGATCTTAAAAAACATCGTTTCCTAGAACAAAATCCACTTTATTCCCATCCTCCAGCTCGGCTCCACCCTGATTCCTGGCTCCTTCCCTTCCAGCTCTGCTGCATGACAGGCTTGATTATGTGCTGCTTTGTGGGAGGGACACAGAAAAAAGATCCAGGCCACCCAACAAAGTGGCCTTTTATTGATGGGGGCCTCATGGAGCCATTTGTGCTCTGCAGTGACAATTACAGGGCATCGACACTAAAAAGAGGGGTCAGAAGCATCCTAAGGTCCTAGAAGAGCAGGTGAGCTCTGAGGGCTGGAGGTGAGGAACTGGGAGGAGCAAGTTCCCCATAGCTCTATGCAACTCCCTGAAACGAGGCTGGAGCAAGGTGGGGTTTGGTCTCTTCTCCCAAAGAACAAGCAATAGGGCAAGAGGAAATAGCCTCAACGTGTGCCAGGGGAGGTTTAGGTGGGACACTAGGAACAATTTCTTCCCTAAAAGAGTTGTCAAGGCCTGGCACCATCTCTGAAGGGGTTTAAAATATGTGTAGGTGTGGTGCTGAGGAACATGGTTTAGTGGTGACCTGGCAGTGCTGGCTGACAGTTGGACTTGATGATCTGAAAGGTCTTTTCCAACCAAAATGATTCTATGACAGGAAGGGACAGGGAGGACTTACACAGGACAGACCCAGGCTGAAATCTCCTATTGTGTCAAGTCCTGAGTCCTGCCCCAGCCCGGGCAGAGTTCCCTCGCAGGAGCTGTGGTGGAACCACACACACATATCCCTGATTCCCGAAGCTCCCTGAAGGCTGCAGAGAGGCAAGGATGGAAAGGAAACTCCCTTTGCATGCGGAGGAGCGATCCTGCAGCACTGACTTCTGCTGGAGCCGAGGGCAGCTTCTCCTGGGGATGCTCAACAGAAACTAAGCAGCAGTTTGCCCTTTGTTCTTTTATTTGTCTACTTCTTTTATTCCATCCCCTTCTCCCCATGTCTATCACACCCTCGTTGAAGTGACACTGGAGATTCCATAAACCATTACAGAGGGGAGGGGAGGTGACAGCCTCTTAAAGAGGGGAAAAATAAACTTGCTAATCTGGCTGGAATTCGGCTGCAGGCATCACACTGTGAGAGCTTTCCTCTCGCCTTACGACGGATGGGCGCTGCTCAGCCCTGGCTGCTGAAGCAGCCGCAGCATCCGTGTCCCCGCTGCCCGCAGAGTTGGGCTGGCTCTGCAAGCTGCAGAGAGGCTGCCTGATTTCCCTCCGGATGAGCTCCAAGGAACTAAAAATCCTACCTCAGTGAATGAGCTGAGCGGGCTAATCCCCTCAAATAGAGAGGATTTAGGATGTGCTTCTCGGATCCTTATCCAATTGCACAAATCCACGCAGCCCCAGCCACACCAGAGCCAGAGCTGGACAAGCTTACACGTAACCGGAGCACTCGGGGTTGGAGCCAGGGCGGGGAAGCAGACACGAGTTGGGTAATTGAATATTGTAACAAAGGTTTTGCATCACTAATTACATATTAAAACCCAGTACTTATCTACATTTCTGCGCTCTGATTTCTACTTAAACCTATAACGCTTAATGTCGCTGTTTATGCAAACCTGATGGCATCTGCCTGTAAAAGGACGATGATAAAAGATTAGCATCCTACCTATAAATTCATCTCGGTAATAAGCAGCAGGCTCATGACTGAAAGTCAAAGAGACTTGTGAAAGTAGTTTGATGTTTTATTTCCCTTAAAAAAACCCCAACTCGTCTGATGGCAATCACAGAAGTGCTCAAGAGCGGCATATGTGTGTCGGAAGTGTCAGCTCCACACACTCGGTGACTCTGGATAGAGTGATAAATAGCAGATCCTCAATTACATCCTCTCTTTATTCCCCCTGTGCCTTGTATTTGTGTTGATATACAGCCCATGTGATGGCAGTTGTTTCCCAATGCAAGGAAAATGCCCTTCGTGGTGGAAACATTGTTAATTACAGGTTGCTGAAAGTGTGGGAGAGCTGAGAGGGAGGGAAGCAGCTCTGGGTAAACAATGCTGCACTGGGTCCCTCTGCCAGGGTTCTGCACCTTCATCAGTGAGGATCAGAGGGGATATGGGAGGGAGGATCATGGCCAGTGGAAGAAGAAAGCTGTTTGGGACCCTCCCCCGTCCCATGGCAGCTGCACTGGAGTGACAACCTCGGCAGAGAAGCCCCAGTCTCTGCCTGTGCTGAGCTGATGCACATAAGCCAGTCCTACCCAGGCAGCCCTTTCTCTTCCCAAGCAGGGTTTTAACACGTTAAAAACCACTTTTTAACCTGCTCCTCACCCACTGTTCATCCTCCACTGTGACAGGGGAAACATCTCCCACACAAGGAGGGAAACAGAGCAGTATCAGAGCTGTTCCACACCTTCAGCCATGATGGGACAACTTAGCTGGAGCTCCAGGGGCAGAGTCCCTACTGACAAAGGTTTGGCTCTTTTTGAGAACACTCTGTGTCCATAAAAGAGGGTTTTCCCCCATTTATCCTAGGGTCCTTGTTTCCCTTTAACAAACCTGTAATTGTACATGCTCACGGATATTTGCTATGCTTCACGCTCTGACATCTCCTGCACCAACCTTATCCAGGTTGAGAGGTCACCAGGCAGTAATGATTTCCCAATAGCCCCAAACCAGGATCTACTTTTTTTTTTTTTTATTTGGACTATCTTTTATTTAATTAAGTACTGATTAAGGCAGACAGTGTTACCTGCAAACCCTCCTGGAACAGTGAAGAGTTCACTGCATTTCCAATAGTAGACTTTCCCCTTCCCACTGCTAAGTCACCCCTGTGGGCAGTACCCACAACAACAAGCTCCTGCTTCCTCCCCTACACTAGCCCCCCCATCTTTTCCTCCCTTTCTTTTTAATTATGAAAATCAAGGAACCCTTAATTCCCATGGCAGCTGTGACTACATTCAGACCTAACCATAAACCATGCAGCAAATGCTTGGTTTGTAGAGAACCATGTTATAACATATGTTTCTCATTATGGGGTAAATTTGCTGCAGAATCAGGCTGGTTCCTCCCACAGGTGCAGGGTGAAGCCTTCCCTTCCCTCCCCTCCTACCTGCTCTGCACCTGCAACCCAGGGCTTGGAGCTGCCCTTGAAGAGCAAATCCTGCCTCCATCTGTCCCTTGCACACTCACTCCAAGGAGACATCTGTGTGATGGTTGCTGGTGGTACCTGAAGTGGTGAACATACTGAAAGTGAAGCAGCTCCATGATTTGTTGTTGCATGGGAACACTGTGGTGGAAACAATGGGGCTAGTGGGAGATGGGGAGTTCTGTGCTTCCTGGAAGCCCTCTGCTGTAAGGACAGGCTGAGAGAGTTCGGGTTGTTCAACCAGGAGAAGAAAAGGCTCCAGGGAGACCTTCTTGCAGCCTTTTAGCACTTAATGGGCCCTAGAAAAAAGATGGGGAGAGACTTTTTAACAGGGTCTGTTTGACAGGACAAGGGGCAATGGCTTTAAAATGAAAGAGATTTAAACTAGATAGAAGGAAGAAATTTTTTCCCTGAGGGAGGTGAGACCCTGTCCCAGGTTGCCCAGACAGGTGGTAAATGCCCCATCCCTGGAAACATTCCAGGTCAGGTTGTTTGGGGTTCTGAGCAACCTGCTCTAGTTGCACATGTCCCTGCTGACTGCAGGAGGATTGGACTAGATGACTTGAAAAGGTCCCTTCCCACCCAAAGCAGTCTGTAATTCCATGGTTCCCCAGAGCCACCCGTTGCCCACTCCCCAGCTCCCTGTCTGCATGAGCTGGTGGCACAGCTCTCCCTGCAAGGACAGGAACAGGAAGCTGCTCCCAAGCTCTCCTCTGAACCACCACCCCGTTCCCATCCCCCCGTCCCAGCCTGAGGAGGAGGCATTTCTTTGCAGGTATTTCAGTGAGAGGTGGTTTTCCCTTCAGAAAGAGCTTTGTCTTTCTAAAGATACAGGGTCAAAGCCTGCCTGATGTGCAGCTAGGCAGGGCTCAGCTCTCAAGTCCTGCTCCATCTCCAACCCCAAGTAAAGAACACTTCCTCCCCCTCCTGGCTGCTCTGATTTCATCCTTCCACGGCAGTGACCGTATTCTTGCTCTCCCATGAGCAAACCTTTTCCTGTCTATTCCCTCCCCACATCCATCCTCCCCACTTGTCTCGACCCAAAATTCCTCTCTCCATAAAAAGTTGGGAAATTTCCTGTGCTGAAAAAAAAGGTGTAGTGGCAGCAGCGGCAGATGCAATTGTCTCTTCTGCACCACCAGCAGGGATCTAACCTCTGCCTGCCCTGCAAGAGCCTCTCAGGATCACACATCTGATCTGCATCACTCCATTGTTTTCAGCTGAAATCTATGCAAATTTGGGATTAAAAATAAAGGAAAAGACAACAAAGTATTAGCTCTAGATAAGTACCTAGGCTATAAAACAGCTGTGAGAGCAGAGTTGCCATTAAGTATTAACTAGACAGGTATTAGCAATAGCCCATGTCACTGTGCTAAAGGAAATCAATACACAACATAAACGCAAAATCAAAAGGTTCTTCCCCGATGGTATCATCTCACCACCACTGAGCACATAAACACCACATTGTCTTTCACTGCTTCCCCAGCCTCTTAACCTTACTTGACTGCTCCCAGACACACAGGGTGGACGTCAGCATGGAGAATCAGTGGCTTGCCATCCATACTTGGATGAGCTCCAGCAGATGCACCCAAGCTTGGACAGGGCCAGCCCCAGACCCCACTGGAGAAGCATGGCCACCCCAACCACATCATCATTGCAGGCCATGGGCATCTTCTGTAAGGATAAGTGGTTTTAGATGTCTTACAGACATTTGTTCCTGCACTTCTCAAATGGGTGATGGTGGAATTCCAACAGTCTGAAAGGGAGAGCACATCATCTGCTGTGTCTTCTAGAGGTGTGGGAGGGCTGAGCTGCCCCAGGCTGTCCCTCAGGAGCACCCCATGGAGCATGTCAGAAGAAAACCCCCACAGGCACCAGCCAAGCTGGGGACCGTGGCTGCAGAGCCAAACACTGACCCTCACCAAGGTCCACCAGCAGGCTGAGTGGAAACAGATCTCTTGGGTGGATGTGTAATCTGGTGTTAATGACTAAGGCATGGGGGTGTGCTGCCTCCCCTGCTAACTGCTCCATATGTTGAATTATGCTCACTAGGAAATTGCGTTTTCTTTCCAGGCTGAATTTGTCTAACCTCAACTTCCAAGCACAACTTTAAGTGAAGAATGAAGATTATATTTTTAGGATGTGTGATCATTTGCTGGGAGAAAGCACACGGAACGTACCGAGAGAAGTTGCCTCATTAGATTAATTAACTTGTGCAGGCAAAGACTCACACACCAGCTCTGAAGGAGCAGGAGCCCTCAGCTGCCATCACTTCCCAGGGAGGGGGAGCACCCAAGGAATGTTTAGCTTCTCATGGGCTTGCAGAGCCAAAGTCTGAAATCTGTGGCCCTTGTTGGCAGTATAAATGAATATATAACTTCTCCTTCAGCCCACTTGGGACATATATAGAACATACATGCCCAGCAATGTGTCCTCATGCCCAAGAAGGCCTGGGGTGTGCTCACCATGCTGAGATTCTGGGATTAAGGAACAGAAGGAAAGGATCCATCTTCAGGAAAGCATCCCCCTGCCATGCCCTGTAGCTGGAGGAGCTGGCTCTGCTGGTCCTGGCCCTACATCCCCTCAAGGAGGACCACTGCTCACACAGCACCTCCAATGCCATTTTCTGCTTCCCTGGCTCCATCCCACTTTTCCACATCACACAGCCATCCTCCAGTCTTATAAGTCAATGTCAAGGGCCCTTATGTAATATTTAGGTGTGTATTACACTTAATTAATCTTAACATGAAAAATCTTTTGATTACATAGTATGTTTTTGTCGTTGATTGATTAATTCATTTATTCATATAGTAGTGCTGGGTCCAGCTTGTATTTATATTCAGTTGTAAGAGAAAGTTCCTATTCATGTCATAGGAGATGAATTAAAATAGTTATCACTGCTATTTGCTAGCTCCTATTTTGTAAGGTCCCTTTACAGCATGTCCTTTCTCTCCCCTACAAGCTGCCTGCCATGAATCCATAAAATTCCCATCCTCCCCATCACAGCCCAAGGGTCTGGACATGGGCAAGGTTCTGATCCCTTCCAGCAGGGAGGAGCAGGGAGCCAAGGGTAGCTCCCAGGGCTGATGCATCCCCAGGGATCACAGAATTATAGGGGTTGGAGATCATCTAGTCCAACCCTCCCGTATCAGAGCAGGTTCATCTAGAGCAGCCTGTACAGGATGGAATCTAGATGGGTTTGGAATATCTCCAGAGATATTGCCCAGACTCATCCAGAAAGTCCACAGTAGAGGTGAAGGCTGAAGGCAACACGACCCTAGGTGGTCCACAGGACCATACCACCAGCACTCTGGCATCTCCATGCCACCTGCTGCCACAATATCCATTCCCAGGAAGCAATCTTGCATGGCTGAGCAATGAGAAATTCCTGGTTGCCATGGAATGAGGATGCCCTGACAAAGGAGAGATCTCAATTTGTAAATAATGCTTAATTAATCATAACTTTTTAATGAGTTCAATCAAGCCATTAAGGCAGAGCCTCCAAGGGCCCCACAGGGCAGTAACAACAGCAAAATGTCCATTCCCTTGCTCCCCGCCCCAGCCTCACGTCCCCTCTCCATCCTTCCTAGGGCAGACTGGCTCCAGGGAGGCACCTCCCACCCTCCATCTGCAGTAAAGCTGGAGGACCCTGGCTGTCCCCTGTCCCTTTGTCAGCACAGGGCTGAGGAGCAGCAGGTCTAGCAGCCCTCTCCTCATTCACTAACCATATAGCAGGCTAAAATTATCCCCAATATGTTTTTCTGATTTCATACACAAGGATGAAGCCATTGGAGAGGTGGCTGTGAGCACACAAAATATACCTTCTGCAATTTATATGTGTTTCTCTAAATTAAAGGGAATATCAAACTGGTGAGAAATCAACTTGGAAACATTCCCTTTTTGGGTAGAACAAAAAACTCGAGCCAAGAAATATTAGCCAGGAGAACTCACTGAGGAGCAGCCCCAGAAAGGAAGGCTTAGGCTGGACATGAGGAACAATTTGTTCCCCAAAATGGCTGTCAAGGCCTGGCCCAGGCTGCCCATGGCAGTGGTGGAGTAACCATCCCTGGAGAGATTTAAAAGCCACGGAGATGCGTTGCTTACTCCCCTTGGCAGCAAGGAATGGCAACAAGTT
>VWZO01016430.1:0-15115 GCA_013396975.1 Bucco capensis | reverse complement strand
TCTGGTAGGAAATGAGGCCCACACACACAAAAAGATGTTGGGATCAGTAGCTCATCTGAAGTGCATCTATACCAATGCACATAGTATGAGCACCAAACAGGAGGAACTTGAAGCCATGATGCAACAGGAAAACTATGACATAGTGTCCATCACAGAAACGTGGTGGGATGCCTCACATGACTGGAGTGCCACAATCAATGGCTACAAGCTCTTCCGGAGGGACAGGCAGGGAAGGAGAGGTGGTGGGGTGGCCCTGTATGTTAAGGAGTGTTATGAAAGCTCTGAAATTGAGCACAGTGATGAGAAGGTTGAAAGTGTCTGGATTAGGTTAGGAGTCAACAAAGATGATATTGCTGTGGGGGTCTACTACAAACCTCCCAACCAGGGCAGTGAGGTAGATGAAGCTTTCTATAAGCAACTGGGTGAAACCTCATGGTCACTTCCAGTTGTCCCACAAATACTCAGAATTCAGGAGGAAACAACAGTTGAAGCTCAGGCCATGCTAAAAGCAACGTTTTTGCATTTAAGTTCTTTCCATTGTCTTCAGTGAAGACAGGTTTTCTTTCAACATTTTCTTCTCGTGCTTATCATCTCTCTAATTTCCCTGAATATCAAAATCCCCAATTCAAAAACTCCTAATAAAAATTAATATTAATTATTAATATTAACAGCAAATAACACGTTTGACTGAATGTAAAAGAAGATGAGACCAACTGGGTCACCCTAATTCAAACAGTGCTTCTATTAACGCATTATTGATACTAGCTAATTGTTCATTTCAATGATTCAGTGGCTTGGTGCATATAGCTGTAAAGTGGTTTCAGATCCCCATCCCTATGACAAGTTAATTGTTTATACAAAGCGGGACAGCTCTTAACAAGCTCCTGAGTACCACAAGTTGAGAAGTGCCTTACTTCAGCATAGCTAATAGCCTCAAAGCCAGGATGCCTTCTGAGCATGGAGAAGACCTAAATTCAAGTCTCTCCTGTAAATCAAACAGAGTTTGGAGGACTTCAGTGCACATGGTCAAGACCTTAGGGATGTATCCTAATGATCCTGTTGCCAATTACGATATTTCTCAGTTTCAGGTCTTTTCTGAGAAAAAGTAATTTCATCTAAATATTACTGCTCTTCCCACAGATACTAGCCCTAAATTTGTATATCTGTCCTGGAAAAAAAGTATCCTTAATGTCAATATTCTTCCTTCCAGTGTTACATTCTTTATTCTTGGTGTCTAGGAGAGTTTACTGAAGACTAGAAGTAGGCTATCATGGAAATCCAGCTCCTTTAAATTCTAACCCTAACAAGTTCCAGCCTAACAGATGAAAAAATTAGTGGTTATCACAGATAATTGTTATCCATAATAGCCATGGGTAATGACTGTTTTCTTGATAGCCACAGACTTCCCACATCTTCATGGTAGTTTATTTGATGATCAAGCAGTATAACATTTTTTAAGGCCAGACTGTCAGTTGCTGAACTAAGATTGAAGGTCTCTTTGCAGACTCCAGATCAATCAGTCAATTGCATTTTGGCACCAGTAGGGATTTTTCCCCAAAAGCTAGAATAATCCAGGCTAAACAGGTATTTCCTTCCTGGCATCCTCAGATTTGATGTCATATTTGGTAATTCAACATCTCTGTCTGAATTTGTCATAGTAATAGCCTGGTTACAAAGATGTAACCAGATGGCCAAAGATGAACACTTGTCTCCACATTCATTATTTCAGTCTGGCAAACCATGAGTTGTGTGAGAGATCAGCTTTGGATACCTGAAGGCTGGATCTTCTTCTTTCACAACAGGGTCCTTAATCCAACCAAATAGCTAATACTCCCTAAGTGCAGGTATGTGATCCTGGCTCTTTATCAGCATTGCATGTTAACTGTACCTGCATATATTTTAAAAAAAAAAAATCAAGCTGCAGCCCATAGCTTGCCTTACAAATTCTAAGTCCTAAAAATTAATTCCTAGGAGCACAGTGTCTTATCAAGTCTCTAGAGGCTTTCAACCACAGATAGCCTAACAGTGACTAGGCATTTGCTTCTTTCCCATGCACCAGACTTAGTCTTGTATAATTCAATGCACTTTTTCTAGATCACAAGGTGATAAAAATCAAGCTCACAGCATGCTGCAGAGATCATAGACATTTCTGTACATGATTCAGCAGCTGCAAAGATGCAACTACGACAGTGTTTGTGTTTACATTAAGATCCCACTCTTGATTTCAAATGGCAGGATGATGATCTGTATGTATGTANTTGGCACAGTTATCGCACCAGGGCCACAGAAGCCCCCGAGTGATTTTCAGACTGTGCCTGATGGTGATCTGGTACTGAAGTAAATTAGAAAGAATTCAGTTAGAATCACATTGGTTTAAAAGTGAAATAAGTAAAAGCAAAATTGGCTGTATGATCATCTGTATGCTACTCTACCATCTGCCTAGGATTCTTATCTCCAGACCTTTTAGACTGCACTTCCCCAACATATGTTTGTTCGTTCATTCGTTTATAAAGTATACACATGTACATATATTATGTACATAAAAATGGAGATTAAAGAAGATAAGATAGAGATGAAATAAAGACATTAAAAATATTATTTTGTACAATATTGGTACAAAATATATTTTCTTCCCACACCCCTACAGATTGTCTTGTCCATCTCATGGGGTGCACACACCCCACTTGGAAGACCACTATTTTAGATTAAAGTTCTGTCATTGCTGTTTCTTTTCCAAAGCAAAGACTGTCCCCATGTAATTTACAGGTCACTATCAATGACAATGGTTTTCTGCACTGATGGTTTAACTGGCAGGAAGCATTCAGCAGTTTAAAATGTACAAGAATAATGTAGCAAGCCCTGCCAGCACTGCCATCGTATTTTCTATAGCTAAGACTAAATGTCTTCTTTGATCCTGGGACCACAAGGTTTCCACAAAGACATTGTGTCTATTGCCAAAACACAATTGTTATGAAAATGTAGATACCACTGTTTTGAACACTTGACATGATGTAGAAAAGTCAAAGAAAGGAAACAAAAAAGGATTTAGAAGCATGAAAAGAAAATAAAACTCATAGATAAGAACATGAAACTTGTGAATAAAACCCTGGTTTCACCAAATTTAAAGTTCCCATCCACTTTCACTATGTGAAAATTCTGCACAGAGCCAGGCAAGATTTCAAACATGAATTCTGTGTTAGATCAATGGATATCTTTAGAAAGATCAAAATATATTTTATTTGCTTGAAAGAAACTGGGCTGGTGGAATGCATTAGGTAACAATCAGGAGAAAAACTATATTTTGAAGTGCAAAGAAAATGTGCTTAAATTTATTTTAGCTGGCAATAAAAAACTGCAAGTCTCACTGATTTTTTAATATAACTCAGTTGCAAGAAGACAATCCAAATTTTGAGAATTCCATTCAGAAGTGAGCTAATAGCTATGAAAAAGATCAAAGAAGCAGCAAAAGCTATACCAGTTCTCATGAAAAAGGGGGAATGTGCAGATTGAAGTGGTCTGGTAAATATTCTACTTTTGTCAAGTTTTTCAGTGAAGAGTTTAAGCCCACAATTACAACAGCAAGGCACATCCTTTAACTTCTAGTGATTCTAAGGACCTCAGTGTGGCCATTTGTATGCTTAGAGATAACAGCTTGATTCAGTAAAATACTTGAAAAAAAAAGGTTGAAACTAGCAGGCATTTACATTCTTCAGTGCTGCTGAATGAAATCACATAGTTGCATGTTTGCTCTAGGACACAGGTCAGTACTCTACTCATTTCAGTGGTGTTTCTGCCTCAGGGAAGCAGATAAATCTGTCAAATCTCTAAATCAGATCAACACATTAAATGGTGATATGGACACAAGGAGGAATTACTAGAGCATGCAGTCTAAACCACAGATAGGTGAGAATGGCCTTTAAATATATGTGTACAAACAGTGATCAGAATAAACCAGCCAGCCTGTGATAGTACTCCAGACAGGTATGCCTAAATTTTTTCTTTTAGCCATCTGTGATTAGGAATTAGTTAGTAGGTAAAATGCAAGAAACCTTAGAGTGTGTAATACATAATCCTCAGCAGCACCAGGATGAAATCACTCAGTTTTGAGCCCAGCAAATAGCATTTTATAAGCTTCCTATAGAGCTTGCTGGCTCTTAGTTGCCATTCCAGTTCAGGTTAACAATCCTAAAATTAAACCAGATCTCAGCTTCTGCCTAGGCTGCAATGAAGTATAAAGAACTGCCGGAAATGTTGCCAGTACCACCATGCATACCTGAAAACACAACAACGGCTTCAAAATGATATCAGAAATTTCACATGCTGCTTCAGTTTTAACAGAAGTGATCCAAACAAAGAAGTACCTCTGACATAAGTAGCTCTAAACATCAAATTATCTCAGTTTATATTATATTCTTTTGCTTGTTGGGGACTGGGGGGGGAGGGGGGGGGATTCTGATGAGGAAGTAACAAATATATTTCGAAGAAATGCATACAGGACCAAGGGAACATAGCTTAGTAAGTGTTTAAAGAGAAACCTAACCAATTGCTTACAGACCTCAGGAATTCAATTGTGCAAAGACAATAGAAAGAATAAGAATAGTTTTCACATTGTAGAATAAAAAACTCATCATCACATGAATGCAACAAGTCAGTGTCCTGGCTGACTGGGGCTGCTAAAAGTCATCGTTTAGCTGGCAACCTGCCGAATGTTCCTCATATACACAGGGTGGATATGCTGAAAAAAAAGCATTAACAAATACGAATTATTATGATATCACTCTGTTATGAAAAGAAGTCTTTGTAGCATAGTAGAATAAGTCAGGGAGAAAGCTGTCACTATATTATTGGTAGCTCAACTTTTAATACCCCTGTCAAGGTTCTATGTTATATGCTTTTTATAGCTAGAGTTGAAAGAAGTACAATAAAAATTATTGGCTGGAATGAACATATTCCACCATGAAAGAAAGTGGTAGTTCGAAGAACAATCCTTCCTTTAAAGGAAAATGATGGATTGACTCTACTAGGTTATAGTGATCATATAGTATATATGCAGGTATTGGATCTTGTGAGGAAAAAAACAGACAAACGATAGCCGCTTAGTAATCTCTCCTCCAGAAACTCTTTATGCTCACACTTAGTATGTTTCTCATTCCCACAGGCACAGAGGTAAAACACTGCAGAGCCTGGCTATGTGGAGGGATCAAGGGACAGCAAGATCACATGTACGTGTGCTTTCCAGGATCATCTTCTGTTAGCAATCCAAAATAGTTTTGATGAATGGTGAGAAATTGGACAGAATTATGTCTGATCAATTTGTAGCTATACACATCCATTATTTATCACTCTCAGATATGGGAAACACTTGATATAAAGTAAAATATATATTTTGTAGATGCTGCATATTTATGGCTGGTAATTTCACGGACATCTGGACAAAAAATAGGCTAACACTGAGTACATTTGAAAATATATCCCTAATGGAAAGAAAGTAGTAACAGAATAAGTATGCATTGTAATTACTGTTTCAGTTATTATTTTCTATTAATAATTTAAACAGTGTGGGGAACATCAATAATTGACAGCATTTAGTTCTGCAACCACATACAGTAAAGACCAAGGCAGGAAGCTCACACTTTCTGTTATAATCAATTTAAAAGGGAATGCTCTTGGGCACTGAAATGAGTTGTGTGAAAACGCACACAACTATACTAACAAACTGTCATAGCACCCAGAGCATAGTAGTTGCATGCAATACGTCTTTAAGTAATTGTCCCATAGAATGTACGGGAATTGACTGAAAGTGACAAATGACCACAACTGGAGGAGTCCTAGGAAAAGGTTGTGCTGTATCAAAGGAGATGTTCTGGTGCTTGAGCACATTTGGGCAACTGCTTAGCAATTCGAGAAGCTGAAAACTATGGTGGCAGCTGTAGTTGCAGAACTCAGATGTATCATTTAATTTATAATTTCATGTCTGATCTCACATACACATACACATATGTGCAAATCTGGGCAGTTGCAATTGCACACTTGAAGTTCTGTGATAAACTGCTCAGACTCCAGAAAACAAATAACTGTTTCTTTGTCTAAATAGATACAAATTTCACATAACTAAGATTTTTTAAAATCTACTTTGCTTCCACACCCAGATTTTCTTCTGTTCTTTTTGTTTGATGCTGGCGCTGAACTAGACTGCAGTTATTAGCTTTTGGCAAAGGATTGCTGAAATGGGATATTGCTGAAATTAGCAATATCCATAAAATGAGAAAATGTGCAACAGCTGGTTATGCAGGATCCTTAGCTAGTGAAAGGGCAGGTTTGGCAGTAGCAAAGAAGGAATTTTTGCACACATTGATAAAATTAAATCCTGAATTAATTTCTGATCATGTAATCTAGTCTTCTACATGGTGCAAGCTATTTTATTTCTGGCACTTACCCGTATACTTATCCAAATAATTTATTATCCAATTTTTATTTAAATGAATTTGATTGCTACAAAACAAAATAAAACCCAAACAACAAAAACACCCCAAACCTTTGATAGTTTGACACTTTCATTGTTAAAACCCATGCTTAACATCCAGTTTCAATTAGCCTCTGTATTGTCCCCATAGTAGTTTTCAGAAACACTGTGCATTGGGTTGAAGAGAACATGTGATGTTGTGACTGCTGCAAGGCTGGCACAGCACCATGGGGATGGGGTGGACAAGATCTTGGGAAGGAACACAACTGAGACTGCTGACCCAAACTGACCAAAGGGCTATTCCATACCATAAGATGTCAGTTCAGTAATAAAAGGTAGAGGGGGTGGAATATCTGTGGGAAGAAGACATCTGCCCCCCAAACAACCATTACACATTTCAGAGCCCTGCATCCCAGGACAGAGCTGGACATTGTCTCTTATGGGAAGTGGAGACTAAAGCTCAATTTTGCTTCACTTTGCTTTGCACCCATGGCCTTGCCTTTCTTTATTTGCTTATTAAACTGCCTTTACTAAAACCCACGGGGTGTTTTCATCTCGTTCTCTTCCCTCTTGTTGTGCCATGGGGTGAGAACATGGTAGAGAACTTTGGTGGGTACTTGGCACTCAGCCAAGGTCAACCCACCACAGCCTCATTTCAGCTTCCAGCTCTAACTTGCAGGAAAAAAAAGGCCTAATTGTGCTTTTTTTTCTTTATAGTCAGGGAAGAGAGTCTTTAGCCATAAGATGTTTCAAAGCAAAAAAAATGAAAGGATGGTAGTAACTGTCAACATAACCATCTCTCTGAGTTTGGAAGAAACTCTTTAGAAAATTGTGGTATATTTTTTTCACTCTACCTGTCCATTTAAGAGTCATATTCACTAGCAGTTTGGGAGGTATTTCAACACCTGTTCATAAGCACTCAGCTGCTTCCACTGATACATTGTTTCAACACTAAAGCAGTCATTTATTTTGAAAATAAATATACTCAAAGTCACTGTTCTCTTTTCAAGGAAAATTGAGACCCTAACAAAGCCTTTGATGCATCACAAAGTCTGTGAACCTATCATCACTTGTAAATGATATTCACACTGACTAGGTGTGAGAAATGCTAATTTAATACACAGAACTTCTTACATTTAAAAAAAAATAATGAAAAAGTAATGTTCAGTAATTCAGTTATGCTGATTCCACTACAAAGCATTATTTTGGGTCATCTGCAGAGTACTGGTCATTTGAGACAACTGAATAATCATCAGGCTCAGGGCAAAGCCAAGGATTTTGCTACGGTCAGACTCAGAAGTATGATACATTACCCCTTTTTTTCTTCTTTCCATGGTGATTTTAGCTATCATATATAGTTTTGCTCCTTTGTCCCAGATGAAACTTCTTTTTTTTATCCAGAAGATCTTAATTTTATTGTGGGTGATATTCTGTGCACATTTCCCTAGGTGACAAATCTAACCCAAGTGACTCCTGTCTCTGCTCATTCCTACCTCATGACACAAGGTATCCCTTCTCAGCTGTTTCTCCACAGGTTAGTGGAGTCCCAACATAAATTGAACCACCAAGATCACCCAGTATAAAAATAAAGAATAAAAAAGCAACAACATTTTGGCAGAAATTTCCTTCCCATGGCTCAGGGCAAAGCACAGCTCTGGCATTGCTAAAAGTGAGGTCATGACAAACTGCAATGGAGAAATAAGAACATGCATGTACAAGCAAAGCAGAAGGAAAATTTTTATACTAGATGGGATATACTTGGGAAAATACTGCAACTATACCATCAGTCTGTAGTTCAATGGCACAAAAAGTCTGGCTTTATAGGGCTCCCAGCACCAGGTCAAAATCACATGACACAAAAGCACTAGTGATCCAGCAGAAATTCATTGCAGAAATTGCATTATTTTTACACCTCGAGCTCATGTTTTGAAGGGCTGACTTTGTACCATAAGACAAGGATCAACCTACCTCCTGTATCTGGCTTTTGGCATAGAACCATTCATGAATTTCACAGTGCACTCCAGCTAAAGCAATGTCAGCCATAAACTGCACGTTTTATTTGGGTCACTTTATGAAAAATGAGTGATTCAATAATGTGCTAATTTGGTATTGATGGCTGTAAAACTATGGCTTCACTCCGGAATGAGACAGTTTAATACAACAGCAATTAAAGATGTGTCAATGGTACAATCATCTCACTAATTTTCTAACTGATAACTGATGTGAATTTCCAGCAAAAGCTGGGAAAAGCTTCCATTATACTGCAGGGTGGTGGCTGAGTCAAATATCACCTCTCCTCCTGTATAGACATGCATATACCTCCAATATCCATGCCTTTGCCTCCTTTAGTACAAATTGGGTGTAATAAACTTGAACTTTTCTTTGAGTTAAGGATTGTGTAAGCAGGACAATATTCTGCTCCACTCTTCTGATCTCTCTTACCACTAATTAAAATAACAGATTCTTTGTATCCTGCAATAAAGAATCAAGTCATCTTTTTCTGATAACCACTGTTCACATTTTTCAAAAAAGAGGAGTGTCACGGAGTGGTTGAAGAAAAGTTTCTTGCCACACATCTTTCCTGATCTCAAATCACTCTACTTGCCCTCACAGGAAGGTTTACAATTAAGAAAGTAGTTAAGGTTCCACCAGTATCTCATTAGTATCTTCATTCAGATTACCCAATTTTGTGAACTTTCTGCATATATTTTGCATGTGTTTATGCTTGACTGCTTATTCTTAAATGTTCACCACATTTTATTTTATCTATCCAGCCTGGTTTGTTTCTCTGGGTTAAGTACAAATAGCTTCTAATTGCATCATTTGCTCAATGAAGTTTGAACATTTTAATCATATATTGCTCAGGAACCACATACACTTCCTCTGTCGTTTTGTATGTTTTGGTGCAGTGAATTCCAGGGTCACTCAACTCTGCAGAGATCACTGAATGCATATTAAGATATATTTGCATGGTGTTTATATACTCCTGGTACCAACTTAAAGAAAAAGATAACCTTTAAAAATAGAATCTATGCACATTTGTTGCATTTGCTTTACGGATGTGATTCACAAAAGGAATATTCTTTTGAGTTTGGACTCTTTGTTACAGTAAGGGCACTCTGAATTCCAGTCTTCCTTTCTCTCCTCCAAAGAATTTAAAATCTGATGTAGTCCAGCAGTATCTGTAGACTTTCTCAATATGTTCTTTACTTCACCATTCAGGCCATTAACAAAGTTCTGTAACAGAAGCACACCCTAGACAGATTTACATAGTACTCCTGAAATGACCTCTCAAATTGAAAACTGCATCCTCTTTCCCCATTGGATGACTACTTCATTTCACCATATTGGACGATATTTCCTTAGTTTGCTTATGACAATGTCAGGCAGAACAGAGACAGAAGTCTTACTGAAGCCAGTATATCATATAACCTTCTTCTCCCTCATTTACTGGATTGCTTCTCCTACCAGGAAAGGACAAATCTACATTGGATGCTTTCATCGTCATTGTTATCCAGCAGATGCTCACAAAATTTGATTGTTCTAGCACTTTAACCTATACTGACATTAAGTTGACACACCTATAATTCTCCAGGTCCTTCCCTGCTCCTTTTTAAGTTATGTGCAGTGTTTACCTTATTCTTTCCAGATTCAAAGAGATAATCTCTACTTATTCAACAGTTGTTCAGGATTTCTTTAACAAACCAAACTGAGTTTCGCTAGCCCTTGTGACCTGTAGTCATACAGGATATATATATTTTTTCTTTTGTATTATGACCTGTTTACCCTTGTAAAAAAAAGTTAATTAATCAAGTCATAATAAATGTCTCTCTGAGGGAAGAGACATTCTCTTCAGAAGAATAGACATTTATCTTTCAGAATAATATCTGTTTCTTTATGGGGTTTTTTTGCATCATTCACTCTCAGGCTCAGTTTGTTTAATTTTGTCCTTACATATTTGTGCTTGCACAGAATGGCACATGCATCCATGTTTCTCCCTTCTTATGTTACCAATTTTTTTTCTCCATAGGAGGTCAGTTCTTTCACTAATTACTTTCTCTCATGTATTCCTTGAAATGATCACTCTAAGACTCCACTGACCACTCACTTGCATTCATTCAGATCTCCTTTCAGGAACACAACAGCTGAATTCTGTTCTATGTTAAAGCACTCCCAGTTTCCAAAGTAATGGACACTTTTTTACACCTGCCTTTATACTCTTTAGAATCATAAAATCATTACAGTTGGAAAAGACCTCTGAGATCATTAAGTCCAGCTGTTCACCCAACACCACCATGCTCACCACTAAACCGTGTCTCTAACCACCATCTACATGTTTTTTGAACACTTCCAGGAATGGTGATTCCACCACCTCCCTAGGCAGCCTGTTCCAATACCCTTTCCTGAAGAAATTCTTCCTAATACCTAATCTGAACTTCCCGTGGCACAAGTTCAAGCCATTTCCTCTAGTTCTAT
The DNA here is from genome assembly GCA_013396975.1 of Bucco capensis. Taxonomy (NCBI): domain Eukaryota; kingdom Metazoa; phylum Chordata; class Aves; order Piciformes; family Bucconidae; genus Bucco; species Bucco capensis. Next base: position 4,176 of record VWZO01016430.1, on the reverse strand, counting down.
CACCTGTTATTTGGGAGAAGAGACCAAGTCCCACCACACTCAGGTATGCCTTGAGCTTCTTCTTCTCCAGGCAAAACAAACCCAGTTTCCTCAGCCACTCCTCATAACACTCATGCTCTAGTTCCTTCACCAGCTCTTAATTCTACATGCATGATTATGACCACTAAATACGCAAATCTAAAGAGTCTCTAAGAGTTTCTACTTGCTATGTACCCTAAAGAATTTTCATTTTCTTCAATTGTATTGTTATTGCCATTAGTTCTCTGATACAACATATTAGTAAACATGTTCTTCTAATTTTTTTTATGGTTATCTGCTGGTTTCTTCTACATAAGACTCCAGCCACCAATTCAGAATAGTATCAGATTCTTTCAGGATCGTATAGTGAATGAAAAGCTACACACGAGGCAGCAGTGCACACTCACAGCCAGAAGGCCAACCATAGCCCAGGCTGCAGCAAAAGCAGCATGGCCAGTAGGTCAAGGGAGGTGATTATTCCCTTCTACTCTGCTCTAGAAAGACCCTGCTTGGAATATTGCATCCACCTCTGGAGTCCTCAGCACAGGAAAGACATGGATCTTGGAGCAAGTCCAAAGGAAGGCCACAAAAATGGTCAAAATGATGTAGCAACTCTCCTGTGAAGAAAGGCTGAGACAATCGGGGTTGTTCAGCCTGGTGAAGAGAAGGCTCCAGGGAGACCTTATTGCAGCCAGTCAGTATTTCAAGGGGGCTTATAAGAAAGATGGAGACAAAGTTTTAGTAGGGCCTGTAGTGATAGGACAAGGGAAAACAGTTTAAAACTAAAAGAGGGTAGGTTTAGAAGAATTTTTTTATGGTGAGAGTGGTGAAACTGTGGAACAGGTTGCCCAGGGATGTGATAGAAGTCCCATTGCTATGGACACTCAAGGTCAGGTTAGATGTCCCTGCTTATTGCAGGGAGGTTGGACTAGATGACCTTTAAAGTTTTCTTCCAGCCCAAAGCATTCTATGATTCTGTATGTTGGAAGAAAACAAATTAAAAGAAATTATATTATCCTCTATCTCAAGTAGGCATGGGTGATTCCAGTCAAAAGGTGATAGATCTGTAGTCTGTGGGTTATTTATGCATTATGCTATAAATTATGTGAATGATCACATGATTGATAAGTAAGATGCTCTACATTTGCACTTGTGTGAAGTGAGGCCTAATTCAGTAAACTGAGTAAAAACTGAGCTGATCAATCAGGTTCAGAACTGGCAGTGATATCAAAGAGCTAAGCATCACAGTAAGGGCAGTAAGCCTTCTGGTTTCTGTTGAGAACACACAGAATCAAAGTATCTTAAAATCTTTTAATAGGAATGGACTTTCAAAGAACATTTGAGTCCAAATTCTGTCCATAATGTGCCTGAGAGCTTTGTCCAAATACTTCTTGAAATCTGTCAGACTTGGCTTCTTGATTTCTTCTCTGGAAAGCCTGTTCTAGAGCTACACCATCCTCTGGGTGAAGAACCTTTTCCTCATGCCATTCCCTTGGGTCCCATTGCTGGTCCCAGGGAGAAGAGAACAGCTTCTGCCCCTCCACTTCCCCTCATGAGGAAGCTGTAGACTGCAATGAGGTCTCATCTCACAATGCCCAAAGGAATTCAGCAGTGGCAGCTTTCTCAGGACCACTACACATTTCAGCTATATGGATTCATCAGATCAGGACTTTGGTTAGCAGTGGATTTGCTGAAAAAAACATATAGGTATATATATTTTTATGTCATCTGCATGACTAGTTGGAACATTAGTAGCACCCAAGTTTTACCTCACCTCCAAAACAGGCCAATTGGTGAAATCTTAAAACACTACTTATCTCTCTCTGAGGACTTTTGGGTTCTGCTAATGCTAAAAGGATGAAAGCAAGTTTTCATACCTTTATGCTTTGTTTACCTTTGTAATGCTTGTGCTCAAATATTACAAAGGTAAACATATAAGAGTAAAGTGAAAAAACAGCCAAGGCGGCACACACGCAGCAGGGTTTCTATTGGCCGTTTCTATTGGCTGCGGCTGGGGTCTATCACTGCTTGGTTCTTGCAGCGGCCCCCCTTCGGGACCTACAGCCCTCCGGGTGTCTACAGCCTGGACAAGCAGTACCACTGTGGCAGGGCAGCAACAGAGCCGACGGGAACCTAGTAAGTGGGAAGGGGGAGAGTGGGAGGCAAGGAGTCCCCGCCCGCATGGTGCAGCGCGGCAACAGTTTCAGGCCAGGCTGGGTCGGGTCGAGTCAGCCGGGAGTGGGGGGTCTTTGCCTGACAGAGCTGACAGGGCCCCGATAAGTAGGTAGGGGAGAGTGGGGAGGTAGGGAGCCCCTGCACGGCATGGCAGTCGGAATGGAGGTCGGAGTTGGGGTCGGGTACGCCCGGAGTGGCGTCCAGAGGTGGATGCCTCTGCCCGGCGTGGCTACTGGAACCGGGAGCCAGGTTTGGGTGCATGCCTGCTTCACAAACCCAGTACCTACTGCCCAGTCTGCCTGCCTCGTATCAGAGCCCACGGGGTTGCCCGAGCATGCCTGGGCATGCCCGCCCAGTACGCTTGTTTCGCGGGGTTCGGGCTTGCCTGCCTGGCTTGCCTGCTGTGTGGGGCCCAGGGAGTGTGGTGTTGGGTGAGTTGTGGGGGGTCTTTGGCCCAGTGGGCGGGCATGTGGGCTAGTTTTGTATGAAGTCTTGTAAGCAAGCAGTCTGACGGAAGTTGTGTGGTAATTTGGTGACTAGAGGCTAAGGCTAGGGTGATTAGTGGGTCCCTTTAGGGGTTTGGGGACTCTGGCTAGGCTGGGGCCATGGGTGACACCCGTGCCCTGTATGGGCCTGGTGGCCAGAACGGTTTGTTTTTAGCTTTTCTGTGGCTACTGCCTGGTTCAGTTTGTTTTAGTTTGCTTATTTTATTGTGTCACAAAAGTGCAGTCAGGATAAAGGAATATTCCTGGGCATTTCCCTGGGTTTGAGTACAATTGGGTGACAGAAAAGTAGGGAGTGAAAGGCTTGTCCTAACTGTTTTGAGTGGGAAAGTAGCCTGTGTACCCTTATGCGGTTGTGAGCTATGCCCTGTGAGCTATGTGAGGTAGCGTTTCTCATGCCAGACAGGCCTAACCCGAAAGGTTAGATAGTATATGTCTATGGGTAGGATGTGCCCATTAGCCTTCTGGCAGTCATCCTAGGAGAAGGACAATGCTAATTCCAAACCCGGCCAGATGGAGCTCGTTTAGCCCTGTAAGGCCTTCCATCTGAGAGAAGGACACTGTAATTAAACCTACATCCTAAGGACTTTGCTGCCAGTGTCCAAGCTTGCTAGGCCATGACAGATGAATTTTAGGATTAAAGGGTGGGTCCAGCTCTGTGCATGCTGTGTCTCACCTAAAATATCCATTGCACAGTTTCAAGGGTGATATCGACTTTGTAAAGCCCTTTAGTGACAGGCGAGGATTGAAACAGCAGATGTTAAGATGCACTGGTAGCTGCAGACCCAACCCCGCATGCAGGTGGTTCAGGACATTGGTTGCTAGAGATTGACCTGGAGATGACAGTCTCTTTCGGCAGCATCCTGAATGACCAAGCAGCCTTTTTTAAGGAGAGCACTGCTTACTCCATTCGGAGAAGGGCCTAGAAAAGGCAGCCTAATCAAAGCTCATCTTCCTCTCCACCTGGTTGGTTAACAACAGCCAATCGGCATCTTCCTATAATGCAGTCACACGAAGATTAAGAGACAAAGGCATACACCTACCTCTAAAGGTGTACCTAAATTAAGTCTCGCTTGTTGGAATATCAGGGCTATGCTTGATTCTGCAGATAGTGGTTGTTCTGAGTGTCGTTCTGCCCTAATTGCCTATGAACTATCATGCCTTAACATTGATATTGCTGCTCTTAGTGATGTTCGTTTCCACGAGGAAGGCAGCCTTAGAGAACATGGTGCTGGTTACACACTCTTTTTGTCAGGAAAACCTAGAACTGAAAAGCATCTTTCAGGGTTGTTTTTATGATTAAAAACTCCATTGTTCCTAGACTCAAAAATCCGATGGGTCATTCTGATTGTATTATCTCCTTACACCTTCCACTACACAATAAGCAACATGTTGTCTTCTTTAGTATATGTGCTCCAACTCCCAAGCTGAACCTGCTGAAAAAGATAGATTTTACACCAACCTGCACTGCCTTATCCAA
>VWZO01016428.1:36857-75671 GCA_013396975.1 Bucco capensis | reverse complement strand
GGGGGAGAGAGAAAAACAGGCAGGATGGGGGCTTGCTGCCAGACAATGTATCTAGGGAGATGTTTTGTTAGTGCCACCAGCTGTCCCCTTGGAATAGAGAGCAGGTCTGAGCCATGACTCACACAGCCAGGCTCTGATTTCACCTCTCCCAGAAATGTTCCTCTAGCCTAAGAATGCAATCAAAGCTTTTTTCCTGGCAAAGATTTTCACAGCCAGGTTTCTTCTGTTGCCTCTTTGGAATCAGGAAAGGAAAATAGGTATTTTAGTTTCAGGAAAGGAATTCCTGCAGCAATGAGAGGGACAACAGATGACCTGCCTGGGAGATAGGTCAAGAGAATGCAGTGCTCTCTCTGTGAGACATCTATTTAATAGGGGGGCAAAAAGTCATCAGCTTGTTCAGAGATGCTTCTAAAGTCAGTGCAGAAACTCTTCTGGAGTTGGAAGGATGCAGGAGGAGACCTTAACATCCAATACTCCAGCAAAGCCAGAAAGCTTCTCCCAGAGGAGGTTATCACCTCAGCCTTGCCTTGCTAGCACTCAGAGCTCCCATGCTCTTCAGATCCTACTGAAGCTTTGGTGTCCTGAGGTCTCCTCCTCATTACTTCCCCTAGAGCTGCTCAGGCCTTCTGGCCTTGAGGAGCCAACACAGTGAAGCCAGAGCTTCTACGAGAGAGGGAGATGGACTGCCAGATGTTGCAGGACACATCTGTCACAGGGGTGGAGAACAGGCTTGGAGCAGGAGAGCACAGCTTGGGTTGGTGCCACTGAGAGAGAATCCAAGCTGTGGGGGCAGGACAGGGTTCTGGTCACTTCCTTGGAGCTTTCCCCATCTGTGAGGGAAGAGTCCTCAGCCACCAGCTGCATCCAGAGGCCATGAGGACAACTCCCCTGTGCAGAGCTCTGAGCAGAACCAAAGTCACAGGCAGCTCAAGGAACACTCACATCAGTGGGGAGAGGGGCAAGCTGCAGGGAAACCTCCAGAAAAATGCTGCCTGCTTGGGTTTAGTTAACCAGGGAGCCATTGGGAAGTCTTGGCATGAGGCTAGCTGCATCCCTGGCACCCCTCAGCACCCACATCCCTGGTACCTGTCAGTACCTTCATCCCTGGCACCCTTCAGCACCCACATCCATGGCACCTCTCAGTGCCTGCATCCCTGAATCTCTCAGTACCTGCATCCCTGCATCTCTCAGCACCCACATCCCTGGCACCCACATCTCAGCACCCACATCCCTGTTACCTGTCAGCACCTTCATCCCTGGCACCCTTCAGCACCCACATCCCTAGTACTTTTCAGCACCAGCATCCCTGGTACCTAACAGCATCCCTCATCCCTGGTATCCCTCAGCACCCACATCCCTGAATCTCTCAGTACCTGCATCCCTGGTACCCACATCTCAGCACCAGCATCCCTGGTACCCATATCTCAGCACCCATGTCCCTGGCACCTCTCAGTACCTGCATCCCTGCATCTCTCAGCACCCACACCCCTGCCACCCACATCTCATCACCCATGTCCCTGGTACCCATATCTCAGCACCCATGTCCCTGGCACATCTCAGTATCTGCATCCCTGCATCTCTCAGCACCCACACCCCTGCCACCCACATCTCATCACCCATGTCCCTGGTACCCATATCTCAGCACCCATGTCCCTGGCACCTCTCAGTATCTGCATCCCTGCATCTCTCAGCACCCACACCCCTGGCACCCATATCTCAGCACCCATGCCCCTGATGCCACTTGCTGCTGGAAAACCATCTCCATGCCTGGCCTCAGTCCCTAGGCTGCTGCCCACTGCAGGGGGAACTAGGGTCACTTGAAAACAACCAAAGTGACCAAAGCTTTCCACTCCTATGGCTCCAAGGCAAAAGATCAGATTGACAGCAACTGGGTGGTGTCCTTTTATATTTTTAGGGCAGGCAGAGGCTGCAGGGGAGTGGATCATGACTATTGAGGCCATTGCCCTAGATGGAGCTGTGAAGCAGCTGGCAAAGGGCTGGATGGAGGTAGAGTCTCAGTGCCACATTCCCCAGATTAGATTAGAGCTCAGCTCTGAGCCCTGGGGAGGGGCCAGGCCACTGAAAGCTAAAGGCTGGGAGAAAGCTGAGAGTTTAGCCACCAAGAGCTTCCAAAAATAAAGAGAAGTGGCTCAGAGGGACTGAAGTGCTGCTTTAAAGTAGAAAGGTAAGAAGGAAACAAGCTGTCACTCCTTGAGAGAGGCTTCCCCTCCCCAAAACCACTGCCTGAAAGGTCAAAGGGGAGAGGAATTGGCCAGGAGAGCTGCAATTGGAGCAGAGTTGCTATGTAAGAAGCCAAACACTACCCCTGCCCTCCAGGAAAGTATTTTAAGCTTCAAAAGACATCAAATTCTCCTCCATGCAAATGGAAGATGCATGTTCCAGGGATAGGATATCTTGCAGCTTGTCAAAGCCTTGACTGGGGCTGTTGTCACAATCCTCTCCGTGCCAGCTGCCTCAGTCATCAAATAAACAACTTCCCATTGCTAGCAAACAGTGTGGGAGCAACAAAAAGGGGGATTTGGGGGGGGGTTGGGTGTACTTTGTCCTCTACATGACTGCATTGCCCTGAGGTTAGTCAGGAGAAGCCCCACAGGATATTGTAGCACAAAGAGGCAGACAAAGGGGCTTGGAAGGGTAGTGGTGGATTCACCAGCCATGGAAGTGTCCAAAAACATGGAGATGTGTTGCTGAGGAACATGGTTTAGTGGTGACCTGGCAGTGTTAGCTTAATGGTTGGACTCAATGAGCTTAAAGGTCTTCTCTGGGATCAGTGTGATCACTGGGATCAGTGGCTTTTGGCTGAAGGTTTTTCTCTCTCTGTGGATTAGGAGAGTTACCCCTGCTAGGGATGAGTAGCTTTAGGGACCTATTGGAGCTAAAAATCCACATTTTCCAAGACTGGAACCTGACTTGCAAAAGAAGCCAAACTTGCACAAAGGCCCCAAACCCACTGGGCAGTGTTCAGGAGAGCAAAGCTGCAAAGCAGCTCCTTTAGCAAAAGGCAGATGTAACACATCTACTAGAAGCTGAACTCTTGTCAGACACAACTGACAGCTGCAGCTAGAAAAAAACTCTGTGATTCCCTGATTTATACCACTAGGATCTGACACCAACTTCCACAAGCAAGATTTCACCCTTTGCACCTCCAGTTTGCAAGATCCCTGCAGGCCTGAGCAGGATGGAAGGCAAAGCAGATCCCTGATTTATACCACTAGGATCTGACACCAACTTCCATAAGCAAGATTTCACCCTTTGCACCTCCAGTTTGCAAGATCCCTGCAGGCCTGAGCAGGATGGAAGGCAAAGCAGATCCCTTACTTCTCTGAGCACTCCTGCTGGGATGCTTCAGGTGGCCCAAGAAGCCAAATCCACCACCAAGAAGCCAAATCCACTACCAAGGAGCCAAATCCACTACCAAGGAGCCAAATCCACTACCAAGGAGGCTTTTTCCAGCTAACCAAATGGGGACTGCCTCTTTCCTCCTCTTGCCTGAGCCAAAGCAGTGGTCCTTCAAGGTCAGCAATGCAAGAAACTGGCACAAGAAGGTGGAAGGAGAAGCTGCCAGCTCTGCACCTTGCCAGCTAACTGTCATCCTGATGGATAAAGAGCTTCTGAGGCTCCCAGGCTTTTCCAGCCTTTCCTAACCCGCCCACGGGCAAGTCGTCATTTCATTGCCAATTAAAAGGGGAGCAAGAAAGATTGTTAGAAAAGACCTGGAGAAAGCAAGGGAAGGAGGTGACACCTGAGAGCCCTGGGTCACCCTACTCCATCCAGCTTCTATCACTAGTGCTTTGTTCCATATTTAGCTCCTGACAACTGTGCCTAGAGTAGGAACTCCCAGCTCTGGGTTCTTTCCCCTCCTCCCTCTGCTGTGTCCTGTCCCTTTGAGCTCTTCAGAAATTGCTCTTTCTTTTCCCCAGTGGCCATAACTTAATCCCCCTTGTCCTCCAGAAGATGGCAGAGAAGCAGGAGGAGCCCAGCAACGCTCAGAATGGAGAAGCTGACAACGCAGAGGAAGGTGAGGAGAAGAAGAAGAAGAAGTTGAAGCGGGAAGACCTGCCACCCTTTGAAATTGTGACAGGGTAAGAGGGTTAACTCTTCATCTGAGGGTGGCATGGGGTGCTCAGGGGTCAGAGATTGCACACAGCAGCTCCTGAAGGTGCTGAGCTGGCTTTTGTAACGTGGGCTCTTGTTAGAAAGTGTGGCAGAGTCTCACAGAGGAGAGCTTGGCACCAGGCAGCTGGACAAAGCTCTTTGTTGGAGCCTAGCAGCTCTCTTTCTGTGCTGTTGATTGCTTCCCTTCCAGTGCAAACAGTCCCAGGATCAGATGCTATTGGGATGGAAGCTATTGGCCCTTGATCAGCACTAGGGTATTGATTTCTTGCTGGGATCAGTGGCTTTTGGCTCAAGGTTTTTCTCTCTCTGTGGATTAGGAGAGTTACCCCTGCTAGGGATGAGTTGCTTTAGGGACCTATGGGAGCTAAAAATCCACATTTTCCAAGGCTGGAACCTGACTTGCAAAAGAAGCCAAACTTGCACAAAAGAACCAAACCCACTGGGCAGTGTTCAGGAGAGCAAAGCTGCAAGCAGCTCCTTTAGCAAAAGGCAGATGTAACACATCTACTCGAAGCTGAACTCTTGTCAGACACAACTGACAGCTGCAGCTAGAAAAAAACTCTGTGATCTGCTATCTCCAAGCATCAAAAAATGTTCATTTTAGTAGTAGCAAGATGCTCTGTGTCACTCTTCCCTCTGGTATCAGCTGAGCAGGCACCAAGGCTGTGTCCTCAGCATGTAAATGAGAAGCAGGATTTCTTCCAGCTGCTTGGATGTAAAGCTCAGGCCAGACTCTAGAATCCTGAAATCCTGGAAGTTTACAGTTCACACATGCTGGAATGTCCTCCCTGCTCTGTTTTCCATGGGATTAAGCAGATTCTTGCTAACTAGCACACATTGGCTGCCTATGCAATCCATCAGCAGCTAATTTTCCAAGCTCTCAGCCAGCTACTGACAGGAGAGCCTTGGAAAATGCCCTTAGTTCTTCCTTGGTAACTTATTAATGAAGCTGATGCATATTCCCTGTTGTTTGGAGGACAGCTTGAGGTGAAGATCCCAGATCATCTCCAACAGACACTGAGATGATAAGCAATCAAGTCTAGAAGGTCTGACTAAGGTCACCTCTGAGTCAATCCATCCTGGAACAGCTCACTGCTGCTTAAACAGTTCATCCAAACATCCAGCAGGGATGCAACTGCTGGGCAGTCAAAAGAGTTAAAGCAGGATGGAGCTTCCATGTGCTTCTGCTGTGCTGCACTTCAATAGATGATGTTATTCTAAAGCAACCTCCCAAAGTCTAGCTCTGAAGCAAGGCAATGGATGGGTGAGGTGAGCCCCAGCATCATCACTCAAAGAATCATTAAAACCATTAACCAAGATCCATTCATGATCTAGGAGGTAAAGCAGAAGTTATTCTCAGAAGCAAGGGGGTTTTTTTGGCTCGAAGAAGAAGAGAAAGGAGTTCAGGGAATAAGAGGCACTATGCTAAATTAGAGTCTGATAATGCTCTTTAATAATATTACTGGAATTCATCTCAAAGAAAAATGAAACTCACTCTAGCAGGGAACTCCAAGCCATAATGTAAGGGAAAAGAGGTCAAAATGCTAAGAAAATGAAGTTAAAGTAGTATTTCTTGGTATATTAGAAATCAGGCAAGGCAGCAGAAGTTTCCTTTATCTAGGCTTGTGCAAACTCTCAATGCAAACCAGAGAAGCACAGACCAAGTCATCCCCAAACAGCATGATCTGCTCATTAATCAAAGTAAAAGCTAGATCCACACTCCTGCTCTCCTCCTTCATTAGCACACAGGCAGCACACAAGGCTCCCAAAAAGCCTTTGCTGTTGCTTAACTCCCATCTTGTGCAGAAGAGGAGTAGCTGAGGAACTGGGCTTGGTTAGCCAGGAGAAGAGGAGGCTCAGGGGAGATCTTCTCACTCTCTGCAACTCCCTGCAAGGAGATTGGAGCCAGGTGAGGGTAGCAAGTGGTAGTACAAGAGGAAACAGCCTCAAGTTGTGCCAGGGGAAGTTCAGGTTGGATATTATATGCTGGTGGCTTAGAAGCTGGCCATGAGTAAACAGTGCATGCTGGCAGCCCAGAAGCACAATGGCATCCTGGGCTGCAGCAAGAGAAGCGTGGCCAGCAGAGCCAGAGAGGTGATTGTGCCACTGCACTCTGCTCTGCTCACACCTCCTCTGCAATACTGGGGCCAGCTCTGGAGCCCTCAACACAGAAAGGACATGGAGCTGATGGAGCAGGTGCAGAGGAGGCCACGAGAATGCTCAGGGGCTGCAACACCTCTGCTCTGAGGACAGGCTGAGGGAGCTGGGATTGTTCAGCCTGGAGAAGAGAAGGCTTCAGGGGAACTACTAGTGACCTTCCAGGACCTAAAGGGAACTTCCAAGCAGGCTGCAGAGGGCCTGTTTGCAAAGGCCTGCAGGGAAAGGACAAGGGGCAATGGTTTTAAATTGGAGAAGAGTAGATTTAGACTGGATATTAGAAAGAAGTTCCTCCCCACGAGGGTGGTGGAACACTGGCCCAGGTTGCCCAGGGAGGTGGTTGAGTTCCCATCCCTGGAGGCATTGCAGGTGAGGCTTGCCAGGGCTCTGGGCAAGCTGCTCTAGTTGGGGATGTCCCTGGCCACTGCAGGGGGGTTGGACTAGATGAGCTCCAGAGGTCCCTTCCAACCCAAACCAGTCTAGGATTCTAGGATTAGGAAGAACTCATTCACAGAAGAAGTTGTAAGGCTCTGGGCCAGGCTGCCCAGGGCAGTAGTGGAGTCACCAGCCCTAGAAGTGCTCAAAACATGTGCTGAGTACATGGTTTAGTGGTGATTTGGCAGTGTTAACAGTTGGACTCAAAGATCTTAGAGGTATTTTCCATGATTCTATGATCTCACCTAAGCAGAGCTGTACAATAAAATGTTTCTTTATATCCTTTATGAAGCAGCTGAGAAACTGCTGCCACTTAACTTCGTAAAGCCAAACTTGCACTTGAAACTTCCACTCTCAGGACTCAATGAGACATGAAAAGATTGATGGTGCTCCTTGGCTGAGAGCAGCAGTAGACATTCCCAATTCTCTGTGTCTAGACTCAGAGGCCTTGTTCCATTTGGAAGAGCAATGCTCTTCCTCTCCCAGCTCCAAGCAGAGCTGTGCCAAGCCAAGCACATCACCTCGCACACCCTTTGGCTGCCACAGGCCACTCAGACTCCAGGGGAAGTTATTCATCCTGAAAATCATCCACTGGCAAAGGCAAAACAGAATTGGGAAGTGTAATTCCAGGCCCAAATGGACTTTAGATACTACTGGAGTATCCTATAAATATAAATAGAGAGGCTGTTCTTTTATGTTCTAACTTTCTGCAAAGCCAAAGGATGCCACAGGGAAACAATTCCTGGTTAAGGCAACTATGGAATACACAGACCAAAGAGAAACTTCTGAAATTGCCTTTTAAATTGCATTTAAAACTTAAAACAGCACAGCTAAAGCAGCTTGACAACAGCAAGAATTTACTCCGAGTTATGGATTTAGGCAGCACATGATTTCCAATTCATTCCTAAGCAAAAAGCCATTTCCTTACAGTACATAAAGTAGTATTTGCAGCCAGGAATTACAGCCAGGACTCCTAAGTGCCTATTCCCTGCTCTTTCTGCTCACACATCCCCATTCCAGTCCCTCTGATTTGGGGTGTTCAGGCAGTCCTAGCAAAGCCTTATCCTTTGCACTCTGTAGGAAGCCATCTCCTCATTTTAAAAGGCATCAGATTCAGCTTTTCATGAAGAGTCCTTACATCTGGCCTGCAACCATCCCACATCTTCTCTGTGCCTTGCACCAACATTTCAGAGAACCACAGAGAAACATTAAGGTTGGAAGAGACCTCTAAGCTCATCAAGTCCAAACCATACCCATCACTAACACACCACTAACCCATGGCCCTGAGTAGAGCATCTCTATGTTTCTTAACCCCTCCAGGGATGGTGACTCCAGCACCTCCCTGAGCAGCTTGGGCCAAGACTTAACAACCCTTTCAGGGAAGAAATTCCTCCTTATATCCAATCTAAACCTCCCCTGCTGCAACTCGAGGCCAGCACATTCTCTCCTTATTCCCACATTACTAAGTGAGTCTAACCTACTGATTTGGATTCTTTTCACTCTTTTCCACACCATTCCCTTCCACTCTCTCTCTGGAGAGCCCTTGGGAGTTGTTGCATCACAGCTTGTTCTTTCCTCTCAGCAGAATGATGCTTTGCCACTTCCTCCTGCAGCCTCTTTGCTCTCCCCAATTCCAGTTTCCAAGAGGCTCTCTTGCCCTTTGCTCACTCTACCCCCTGGAGAGGCCTGACATTATCAGCTGGCTGGAGAGGAGACAAGGCTGAGGAAGAGACTTTCTGTTTTACAAAGATTCATGATTGCCTCACTGGGAATATCAAGGTTAGAGGTCCACCTAAAGCTCAGATGAAAGGAGCACAAGGTGCCTGAAGATGACTAGTGTGTAATTAATGAAATGTTGTGTTACTAATCTTCATCATTTCACTTCAGCTTTGGCTACTCTGTGCAGTCTTTCACCTCCCTGCTGGGTAGCACTGAGCATGTTGTCAGCAGGATCTTTGTTGTCTTTCCACCTAAGATCACACAATCATTAAGGTTGGAAAAGACCTCCAAGATCAGCAAATCCAACCATACCTATCACTAACTATCCTTCAAGTACAAGTTCTTGTCCTGATGTCCTTCACAGGGGGCAAACAGGCAAGCCTGCTACTCCCTAAGGAAGGGAGAGGTGTTATGAGACAATGCAGCTCTCCTTTTGCACCTCTTCAGTCAGCAATGCCTAAAAGCTATACACAATACTGAAAGGACTCATTTTAACTTCCCTAAACACCAGCAGGCTGCTTTGTTTGGGAGAAAGAGGACTACAAACCCATTACTCACTGAGATGATTCCCTTTGGGTTCTGCTTACTTATAGAAGCCCAGGATGGATATCTGAGTTTGTCGATAGTATCTATCACAGCAAAGCTAGATTTGATCTCAAGATATTTTATTAAGCCAAAGTCACAACACAATCATGGATATGTTGTGAAGATTAGTATTCAACTGAGTCAAAGCAGAGCATATAAAAATTGCAACTACTCTTAGGCTTGCCTCAAACTCAGAGGAAACCCAGACTGCAGCAGCACTGGGGGAGAAATGCTCATTAGCAATGCTAGAGGTAGCATCCTAACAGTTTGGGACAACAGATTCTGCAAATGAACATTGCAACACCATCCTATTAATGCCCAGAAAAGAGAAGAACAACAGTTCAGTTTCTATTGGGAAAATGCAAATTGCTGTCCCTCCTTACCAACAGTAAATATCATAGCCTTAAGAAATACATTTCAGACCCAAATTCCTCTTCAAAACACCTCTGTGGAGATACCAGAAACTCCCAGTACACAATCAAACAGACTAGGTAGTGAGAAAGATCTTGCAGCTTGCTCCCAGCCCCAGCCAGCCTGGCCTGGAATGGTTCCAGGGCTGGGGCTGCCACCACCTCTCTGGGCCACCTGGCACAGTGGCTCAGCACCCTCCTGGGCAACAACTTCTGCCTGATATCCAACCTCAATCTCCCCTCCTCAAGCTTGTGTCCATTCCCCCTAGTCCTAGCACTGCCTGACATCCTAATAAATTCTTCCCCAGCCCTCTTGGAGCCCCTGCAGATCCTGGAAGGCCACAAGAAGGTCTCCTGGGAGCCTTCTCTTCTCCAGACTGAACAATCCCAACTCTCTCAGCCTGTCCAGTGTCTCACCATACAGCCATCAGAGCTGCATTGCCTTCTCCAAGCTCCCACCCAGGACCTAATTCCTTTTTTTAACCCTTTCTTCCCTACCTCTGAGCTGCTTCTCTCCTCTCTCCTCTCTCTAGGGAACGTCTCCCAGCCATCTTTTTCAAGTTCCAGTTCAGGAACGTGGAATACAGCTCAGGCAGGAACAAAACCTTCCTGTGCTACGTCCTGGAGACCCAAGGCAAAGAAGCAGTGACTTCTCGAGGTTACCTGGAAGATGAACATGCTGCTGCCCATGCAGAAATGGCTTTCTTCAACACCATCCTCCCCAAGTGTGAGTCCAGCCTGCGTTACAACATCACCTGGTACGTGTCCTCCAGCCCCTGTGTCACCTGTGCTGAGAGGATCACTGAGACCCTCAAGAAGAACAAGAACCTACGCTTGACCATCATGGTTGGACGCCTCTTCATGTGGGAAGAGCCTGAAATGCAGGCTGCCCTGAAGAAGATGAAGGCAGCTGGCTGCAAGCTGAGGATTATGAAGCCTCAAGACTTTGAGTATGTCTGGCAGAACTTTGTGGAGCCGGAGGAAGGAGAGGAAGCCAAGGCTTTTGTACCCTGGGAGGACATTCAAGAGAACTTCCAGTATTACGAGGAGAAGTTGGCAGAGATTTTGCACTGAAATGAGTGAGTGAGTGAGGAATTCTGCTTGGTTACTTATCTCCTTGTGTGAGGGTTACAACCTCTCTGGAGGTTGTTCAAGGTGTAACTCAGAGCCCTTTTCAGTTACTCTGAAATGCCTCTCCCTAAATACTGAAAATCATCCTAGGGAGAACCTTACTCCTTCAAGGGGAGCAACACCATAGCAGACACAGATTGAGGAGGGGAGATTGAGGTTGGATGTTAGGAGGAAGTTGTTCCCCAGAAGGGTGGGGAGACACAGGCCCAGGTTGCCCAGAGAGGTGGTGGCAGCCCCAGCCCTGGAACCATTCCAGGCCAGGCTGGCTGGGGCTGGGAGCAAGTTGCTCTAGTGCCAGGTGTCCCTGCCCATGGCAGGGGAGTTGGACCTAGAGGAGCTTTAAGGTCTCTTCCAACCCTGACAATTCTCTGATTTTAAGCTGCTTTGGTTTTTCTTCTCCCTGAAGGAAAGATCTCCAGGAATAGGGAATGAAAAGGTATGAGCAAGAATAGCTCATTGCTCCCTGCATGGCTGATTTCAGGATACACGGCAGAAACTGTGAGAGGAACAGAGAGAAAAAGGGATTTTCCCCAACCCCCAAAAGTCTAGCCCTCTAAAACAAACATAACTCTTTTCCTGCAGTGGTTGGTTGGTTATCAGTGCAGAAATCCCCCATTTTTAACCCATAAAACATCAAAGCCTTTGAAGTTTCTCATGTATCTCCCTTTTTTTCCTTCCCCAGGAGCAAGTCAGAAAAGATCTATGAAGAAAGGATGTGAAAGACTTGGACATCTGGGACACTCCTGCTTTCCAAAGCTTTGATGGAGTACCAACTTCTGGAAGACTAGGCTCTGAGGAACTACAAATACATATACAACACAGATCTTTGGCGTTTGGGATTTGGGTTTTGGTTTATTTTGTTCCTCCTCTGCCCCAAACCAACCTCTGCTGATGGGGAAAACCAGAAGGCAACATACTGTGTGTGGTTAGAGTCTGGAATGAGGTAGGATTGCAGTGGAGCTACAGGGAAGAGTATAGATCTCACATACTGGGACTACTTTATCAGCAAAGAGCTTAGAATAAAGCTGCCAATTAGATAAATGCCTTTAGAAAGTAGAGAGTTCATAAAAAGGAGATTTCAGATGAATAAAAAGGTTTTCTTCCTCTGTCCTCCCCACTAATCAGAGCTGTGATTTAAATTAGGCCTAACTTGTCTGTTCTAAATGATGATGGAGCCCCAAGTACCTGATTTCAAAGACATCAGACACCTTTTCTCTTTTAGTGAGGTTTGTGATCTAAAACTGGGAAAAGCCAAGTGAAATAAAGTGGAAGTCACTGCCAAAAAAACCTCTCCACCACTGTTTATTCCTTCTTCTCTGTTTGCAAGAGGCCCTAAATTTAACCTGACAAGCCAGACACCCTGGGACAGCCATGGATGAAATATTTCAGAGCTGAAATGCAGCATGATGAGAAGGGAGAGTTATGTTATGCCAAAACAATTTCAAGAGGACATACAAGTGTGGGAGACAGAGAATATGGGCAGAAAGCTTTCCATATAAAACAAGGCATAGACCAAACATGGATCACAGGGATGCTCCTTACAGAATTCCAGCATGGAGGGGGTTGGAAGGGAGCTCTGGGGATTGGTTTATTTTGTTCCTCCTCTGCAGCAGCCCTGCTCCAGCAGCTCACCCCCAGCAGCTTGCCCAGCATCACCTCCAGCTGCCTTTGGAATCTCTCCACACAAGGAGACTCCCCAAGCTCTCTGGGCAGCCTGGGCCAGGGCTCTGCACCCTCACACCAAACAACTTGCTCCTCCTGCTCACATGGAACCTCCTGGCTTCCAGTTTGTGCCCTTTGCCCCTTGGCCTGGCTCTGGGCACCACTGAGCAGAGAAGCTAAGAAACAAATCAGCTAGGGTTCATTCTCTCCTGTACTGTCACAAGCTGGAATTGTGCTGGACACACTTCCACCCAAACTGCTGATCCCACCTGTCTCTTAACTCAGTTAACTACACTAACTTCTGAGGTAAATTTCAAGGCAAAAAGTGGCAATGAGAACACCTTTCTGGAGCCAACTCTTTGCCACTAGAGTTTAAATCCAAACACAACTAAGTGTTACAACTAAAACCAATGAGCAGTCTTGATGTTCTCTCTTGAGCAGCTCAATGCTCCAAGTTCTTATTTGTCTTACTGAGTTTATTTTGTTTTTTCCAGTTGTGCATTTAGCTACAGCAATTATCCACCAAAAAAACAAATGTACAAAGGTTGGTTAACAAACAGGTAGAGAAATAATAGGAAGCTCTTAAAGATACAAAGAGGATTTGCAGCTCTGGATCAGCAAAGAAACCACAAAATCCAGATGACCCCACAATGCTAAGAACAGCAAATGCTCCACCTGTTCCATTCACAGGGAATTCTATCTTCTGCTAGCAACTTCTCAACTGTTATGTCCCAACCTTTAGGTTTATTCAACAGATCTGGCATTTTGGGGGGTATTCAGCATGAGAGAAGGCCAAAAGATTTGTTATGATGGGAGGGTGGAGAAAACCCAAAGCTAAAGGCAATATGGAGGAGGAGGAGAGTTTGTCAGTAGTGGTACCAAATTTCACCAAGCCAAGTTGGCCAATGATTTGCTGAACTGTGTCACTGCTTTGCTTTTGCTGCTGGTGACAACAAACACCACAAATGCAGTGCAAAAAAACAAAGGAGCTATGAGCAATAAATCCTAAACTCTGCACTAGGACTTCTCAAAGCACAGCAATCATTGCCATGTGGCTTCTCAGAAACATAAAGTTGTGCACAACTACACCAATTCGCTGCTATAAAATGCACCCACAAAGTGTCTCTCACACTCCCCTTCCCTCAGGCACTGCCACAACACAGAGGGATGTGTTCCCAAAGGGCCATGTTAGGGAATGTGTTGACAGCATGATTCTTAGTGAGCACAATCTCCAAATAAAACAATTGTATTTTTGGCCAGAAGGCAGAAATTAAACTTTAATCCTGAAAGAAACAGAGAGTAAGTAAACTGGATGCCCAAATGGGAGCCTTGCAAAACTTGAAACAAATAAAGAGACAGAGCTCAACAGCTCATCCTGATCAACCACAACTACAAACCAACAAATAAATACCTAAGCAACAGACAGCTCCAATTTCACTCTGGGTACGAACTGTCAGCCTTAAGGTAGAAGCTCTGGTGCAGGCAGGTGCTCCGTGGAGGACCAGTGACATCTGGTGGCTTGCTGGGACAGATCAGGAACTCCCTGAGGATTAACTCCTGCATTCTTCACAGACTCCCTGAAAAGTACATCCCAAAACACTTGCTCTGGAGCTTTGTTGTTGTTGTTGCTGTTAAAAGCCAGTGCCACTGACAACAAAAGAGTGAGCTACTCGCTGGGAGGAAGAATGTGCTCAGCATGCAGTTTACCCCTCATCTGTTAACCATTTTCCACTCCTGGAAGCAAAGGAAATGGGGTTCTGGAAACTCTTTGGGTCACAGAGTGTAAACTGTGATCTTTATATCTGTGTCTTCAAACACTTCCCCAAGTATTGCTGAAACTTTGTTCCAATCCAGGCCATCAAGTCCACAGCCAATCCTAGAAAAGAAATACATCCACCCAGCTGTTAGGATCTCCTTGGGAGTATGCTAGGAACAAGGAAGCCTGCAAGCAGCCATAATTTCACATGGCACTAACTCTGCTCCCCATAAATCAACACAATGCAGTTAAAACAAGGAAACAGCCAAGCCTGTATGATTTACTGTCCATTAAACACTGAGAAATGCTAATTGCTTTAGCACAGCTGAGTAGGAGAGGATCCAAGGGGATGCCTGATGAACTCTTATTTCATGGCTGGGGATCATCTCTCAACACAAACACTGCAGTAGCTCCTTTTCCTGGGGAAAAAGATGTAGGAGACCTGGTGGATACGAGGATGCCCATGAGGCAGCAATGTGCCCTTGTGGCCAAGAGGGCCAATGGCATCCTAGGATGCATTAAGAGGAGCGTGGCCAGCAGAGCCAGAGAGGTTCTTCTCCCCTCTCCTCTGCCCTGGGGAGGCCTCCCCTGGAATCCTGTGCCCAGTTGTGGGCCCCTCAGCTCCAGAAGGATAGGGAGCTGCTGGAGAGAGTCCAGCCCAGGGCCAGCAAGATCCTGAAAGGAGTGGAGCATGTGCCCTAGGAGGACAGGCTGAGAGAGCTGGGTCTCTGCAGCCTGGACAAGAGGAGACTGAGAGGAGACCTCAGCAATGCTTAGAAATATGGGAAGGGTGAGTGTGAGGAGGAGAGAGCCAGGCTCTGCTCCATGGCATCCAATGGTAGGACAAGAGGGAATGGGAGCAAGTTGGAGCACAGGAATTTTAGTATTAACATGAGGAGAAACTTTATTTCCAGTGAGGGTGAGGGAGCACTGGAGCAGGCTGCCCAGGAGGCTGTGGAGTCTCCTTGTCTGGAGCCATTGCAGAGCTGCCTGGACACATTGCTGTGTGAGCTGGTCTAGGTGATCCTGCTCTGGCAGGGGGGTTGCACTAGGTGATCTTTCTAGGGCCCTTCCAACCCCTAACATTCTAGGATTCTTACCTGGGCATGGAAATGTCAGTAACTCCATTGTTGAGGCAGTGAGCTTTCATGGCTTCTAAACTCTTTCTCATAGTGTCATAGGTTGGCTTGTGAGAAACTTTCTTCTTTGTAATCTAAACATGAATGTAGAAGGTCAGTTGTGCCTTTGCCATGATCACTGCAAGCTACTTACCACTTCCTTAACAAACACCTTCCACTCCACTCTGCAACTCCACCCTGAGCCTTGCTACTGTAATCAGGAAAAGGCTTGCAAACTGAACTATGTTTCCCAGCCTAAAATAGGCTAATTTAGCAGCTGGATCTGCCCATTTCAAGTTTCAATATAAATACCCAAGACAGCTTGGCTGCTCCTTAAGTAGCAATATTTGAGTAATACATCTCTTCTGTAGAAGAACATACTCCAAATCCCCATGACTACTAACTAAAGCACTCATCATCCTAGCTGATAGAGTGCCTGAGTAATATCCCACTCTTACCAGGTAGTAAATATATCTCTCCTCTCTTTGGAGAACTGCCACCTCCCCAGTCTTCTTTTCTAAAGTGAAGAGATTAAGAAGCCATTTTTACAACAGTTACACTCTCCTACATAACTCCCCCTGCACTCTAAGTAGCTTGGAATAGCCTTAACTGCTGGAAATCAAGGTTTTCCCTTCAGCTCCTGCATGTCCACTCCATGCGGATCACTGTTGTGGGTTAGAGGGACTCCCTAAACCAGTGATAGTCACTCTTTATTACCCCCTTCCCCTCCCAAACCCAGGAAAGGAAGGAAAAGTTGGTAATAAAGAGCTGAGAAGACTTGTGGATTGGAAAACAAACCTAAAACTCCTTTAATAAAATAATAGAAATGAAAGAAAATATTTAGAGGTATATACAGAACCAAAATGATGATTCTATGAAAAATTAACCCCTATGTCACTATGTCACCTTGGAGTAGGATGAGCACCAGGCCACAGCTGAAGCCTGGAACCTTCAAAGAGATGACTTGCAGAGTTCTCCTCAGATGCTGGCCATTAACGGAAGGAGAAAAGGGAAGGAGGGGCACTGACATCCTCATTTTATAGTGGGTATGGTGCTTCATGGTGAACACAAGCTAGCTGGTCACTTTAGGGTCACCTGAACTGCTCTAGTCATTGGCATCCCTGCCCATGGCAGGGGGGAGGTTGGAACTAGATGATCTTTAAGGTCCCTTCCAACCTGGGCCATTCTATGATTCTATGAGTCTATGAACTGTTGAGTTTTAGCCCAAAGCAGGCCAATCACTCACGTTGATCCAAGAGCTCTTGCACCCCTCCAAACTTCTTCTTGAAGAGCACAGCAATGCCTGCACCCATGCGGCAGTCCTCGCTGATGCAGTGAGCCAGGGCATCTGTTGGAGGGCATGAGAAGAGGTCTCCCTTCACATTTTTGATCTGGAAAACACCACAAAGAGGAGGCTAAATAAAAATAAGCTGAGCACAGCCCTTAGGCAAGAG
The DNA here is from genome assembly GCA_013396975.1 of Bucco capensis. NCBI lineage: Eukaryota > Metazoa > Chordata > Aves > Piciformes > Bucconidae > Bucco > Bucco capensis. The sequence continues at coordinate 59,107 of VWZO01016428.1, read as the reverse complement.
GGAAGCTGGCAAGTCTGTGCCATAAAGGGTGTAAGGCATCCCGATGCTGTTTGCAAGGAGTTAAGGTATTGATTCCCAAGGCAATATACAGACAACTCTGCCAGATCAGTTTTAAGCAGCACATGCCAGCTCAGCAGTTCAGTTTCCTAAATCAATGCTTCAAAAGGAAAAGGATGTCATCAAGAGTACAACTGGGTTAGTGCACATCTTCAGCACACTGGAAGTGTGGCAGTGCTGGATATCCCCAAACATTCGGGCAAGCAGGTAAGCTCCCTGCTGCTGTGCAACATCTACATCACTGCCATAAGCACAAGCACATAACAAGTTTAGCAGTTATCAGCTGCTTTCCTCTAAAGAGCTACACGGTACAGCCAGCTGCCATGTTATTAGGAAGACAGCAAGGTCTCTTTACAGAAACATGCATCACAGCAGTAGCCCAGATAACCCATTTTCTACGCACTCTCTCCTCCTGATCCTTGGAAGAGTGGGTGGCCATGGTAACGTGGGCTATGGTGAAGACTCCTGCAGCTGGAAAGATGACAGAGAGAAAAAGAGAGTTATTAGGGAGCCCAAACTAGGCAATAAACTGGTATGCCACAAGGTGCATATCTGAGCCTAATTTATCTATGGGACAGCTGGGAAAATCAACACACCCCCTGGAAAGAACAAAGGAGGAGACCCTGAAAAGTGTGGTGCAAGCTTTCCCAGCGCAGCCTCACAGCTCCATGAGGCACAAAGAGGCCCCAAGCCACGGTCACCACACAAGGGACACCCACAGGCCTTCCATCCTCCTCCAAGTCACCCCTGCCCCTTCAGGAAACCCTTCAGCAGGCCACACCCGCAGGCACGGTCTGAAGAACGATCCACCGAGCAGGGCCTTGTGCCACGAAGAACCTCCCCAGAGCTCCCCACATCAGACAACCCAACCCTTCCTCTGCTCCACCACAGCAGCCTTAGCGGCACGGCAAGATGGCGGCGGCGGGGCCTCNCCCCCCCCCGCCGCTCTAGGCGGGCTGGAGGAGCTCCCTCTCTGTGGTACTCGCCCAGAACTTTCCAAATGGCCAATCAACGGCCGCCCTGGCGCAGGCGCGAGTCGCTAAGGGGCGGTGTCTAGAGGCGACAAGCAGCGCTTGCGCATTACCGGCGGCGCCAGAACCCGCGAAGCGTGGGCGCTGCCTAGGGGCGCAGGCGCAGGAGCCGCGGGTGGGCGGTGCATGGCGCTTAAGGGCAGGGAGGAGAGGGGCGGGGTTAACCCTCAGGCGGACCCCGCCGTGCGCCTGCGCCCCTCCTGCCCGCCCCCTCCTTTGCCTTTGTTCGGGGTTGGGCGCCATTTTGCGCGGCGGCTGAGTGGAGGCGCTGATTGGGTTTCGGGGACCGGTAGCGGAGCCAATCAGCGCGGGACCCGAACCGGGGGAGCGAGGCACGGTGAGTGCGAGCAGCCAATATGGAGCCCCCGAGCGCCGGCCCCAGCGCCGGGATTGGCGGGGCAGAGTGACCAGTCAGGAGACCGCTCGCAGGGCCGGGGCCTGCCGGCCGGGCACTAGCGGAGCCGAGGGGACGCGGCCCGGGGCTAGGCCTGCCTCCTCTGGGAGTGAACCGCGAGGAGAGGGTCCGGGACGGGGGCGGGTCGGAGTGTACCGTACCGGGAAGTACGGCCGCAGGGTCGTGGGCGGCAGCGGTCTGCGCTGTTGAGGGGAGGCGCGCGGCGGGCTCGGCGTCCCTCGGCGGGGCCAGGCCTTGCCGGTGTGGGGGCTGTTGGGACGGGAGCTGGCAGGGCCCCGCCCTTCACCGGCCGGGCGGGAGGGAGCGGAACGGAGCGGGTGAGCCTTCCCACCGGCCCTGCTGTGACAGATGGGCTGCGGGCAGCCCGGGCTGCCCCTCCTCCTCGTCCCCCCCGCACTCCTCCTCCCCGTCTTGCCCGTGGGAGGTGGGGGGAAGCCGCCGAGTGTGCGCCGAGGGCAGGTCGCTGCCCTCCTTCCTCCTCCCCGGAACGCACCTGGACGCCAAATGTCGCTAGCCATGTGCTTCTCCGTGAGGAGAAACTGCCCGTTTGGCCGGGGTTGGGGACCTCGGTGTGACCTCTGCTGTCAACTCCTCGTCTGCGGGAGCACAGTGCAGCGTGCTCTGCCCCCCAAGAAAACCCCCAGGGCACAGGCTTTCTGCAATAAAACAAACTCGTCCCGGGGTGAACTCCCTGACCTGCGAGTTTGAGAAGGAGGTCGGACACAATCTGGGTACTATGTGTTTTATTTTGCTGAACAGTGAGAGATAAGACTGTGTCCTCTCTGTGGTGTTAGTTAAATCTTGCTTTTTGGCTCCTCGTTGATGTCTGTTCTCCACTGGTGTCCTCAGAGGACAAGGATCATAAAGGGGTCTGCCCAATTTAGTAACACTGCTTCAGGATGCAACACGTTTTTAAGTGATGCTTTCAAGCTAGCTCAAGGCCTAGCACAGTTTATCACACTAGTTTGTTCTTAGAGTAGCTTAGTTCCTGAGAGACCTCTTGATGTGGCTTCTCTAGCCCCATATATGTGTGTGTGTATATATGCTGATAGAATTAGGACACTAAGCTGTTTTCAATGCAGCCAAGGGCCTGGTGAGGAGGAGCTGGTGGTGAGATCAGTTGTGGGAGGAGCATGCAGATCACTGAAGCATATCGCCCAGCTTTGCAGTGTAACTTGGATCCAGTGGCACCTCTCAGTTTGAAGCCACCAGTACCTTGTGCAAGGTAACAGGGTACTCTACAACTCCCTGGAAGGAGGTTGGAGTGAGGTGGGAGTTAGTCTCTTTTCCCAGGTAACAAGTGACAGGACAAGAGGAAACAGCCTCAGGTTGCACCAGGGGAGGTTTAGGTTAGATATGAGGAACAATTTCTTCCCCAAAAAGGTTGTTAAGCCCTGGCCTAGGCTGCCCAGAGCAGTGGTGGAGTCACTATCCCTGAAGAGGTTGAAAAAACCATGGAGATGTGGTGCTGAGGGGCATGGTTTAGTGGTGACTTGGCAGTGCTGGTTAACAGTAAGTCTTGATGACCTCAAAGGTCTTTTCCAACCAAAATGATTCTGTGATTTCCAAGCAGAAGTGTGCCTGTGCTTGATTATTGGTTGTGGCATTAAGGAAGGCAGAGAACTTGTGGCAAACAGGGTTTCCTGGCATCCTGTGCTTGCTACTGAAATAATTCCCTGAAGAATGCAATGTGGGAACTGTTTTCTGGCAGGCCCACAGGCATTTAGGGAACAAATGAAGTATGCAGTGCAAAACTGAAAGGAGAACCTTAGCAGGCAGTGCCATCCTCAGAGAAAATAATGATCTTTTATTCTGACAGGCTGTGAAAATCTATTACTAAATGGGCCAAGGGTAGAGTTAAAATTGCAGTGAAATGTGGTGCTGGGACTCAAGATTATTTTAGTGATCTCCAGAGTTAATGGCAGTGCATCCTTACCCCAAACAAAAAGATCTGCTAGGGACTGAGAATATTCTTCCATTAGTATGGCTGAGTGTTATGCTCCCCATAATGAACATGCTTCTGGTCTCTGCTGGTGCACACTGGTTAATCATTTATGTTTTTGTAGCTAAGTGACATTTCATGTGAAAGAAAACAACCACTCTGTGTTTTCTTAGGCCAAGGTGAGGAGTGAGTGGATGGAAGAATGAAGTGTTCTATAGATGAATGCAAAAAACCTGAATTAGGAAGGATGTTTGAAAGAGCAGGGAGCATGAGAGGTGCCTTGACAGTAGTAGCCACAGCAGCTGTAACAGTTTAAGTTGTGACTGAAGTTTTGGTGCATTTCTCTGAAAATTGAAGGAGTGTGGGTTGGCTTTTTTTGTTGCTGTTGTTGTTGTTTCTTTAAACTTTGAAGGTTAAAGTTACAAGCTGCTTTTTCACTTCTGGAGCAGGTACTTTTTCAGTCATGACATAAATCAAATACCTCATTAAAAGTAATAGTAGGATTTCTTCCCTTGTTGATCAGCTACGAAAGAAATGTGAGGGAGAAGGAGGTAACGGAACAAAGTATTTCATTTCACCAGCGTGTTCTATATGGGGAGGGCAGGGGTGAAGAAATGAGAGGCAGGAAAAGGATGGAGGCAGGGAGAAGCCTTCTGGCTGCTTTCAAAATACATGAAAGCAGGAGGAGAAGAAAGAGACATGAGGAGGGAGTGCTGTGTAGCTCAGAAAGGAGAGACCATTTCACTTAGCTTTGTTGAATTCTTCAAGCCAGCAGTGTGCCTTCGTGGCCAAGAAGGCAATGATCTCCTGAGGTGCATTCACAAGAGTGTAGCCAGCAGGTAGAGGGAGGTTCTCCTCCCTCTATGCTTTGCCCTAGTCAGGCCACATCTGGAGTGCTGGGTCCAGTTCTGGGCTGCCCAGGTCAAGAGAGACAAGGAGAGAGTTGGAGAGAGTCCAGCAGAGGCTAGGAAGATGCTGAGGGCACTGGAGCAGCTCTGGCAGGAGGAAAGGCTGAGAGCCCTGGGGCTGCTGAGCCTGGAGCAGAGCAGAGCCAGAGGGGAGCTGCTCCATGCTGAGCAAGAGCTGAAGGGTGCAGGGGGCAAGAGGCTGGAGCTACACTCTGCTCAGTGGTGCCAAGGGGCAATGGGCACAAACTAGAACATAAGAAGTTCCACCTGAGCAGGAGGAGCAAGTTGTTTGGTGTGAGGGTGCAGAACCCTGGCCCAGGCTGCCCAGAGAGCTTGAGGAGTCTCCTTGTGTGCAGAGATTCCAAAGGCAGCTGGAGGTGATGCTGGGCAAGCTGCTGTGGGTGAGCCTGCTGGAGTAGGGGGGTTGGACTGGCAGATCCCCAGAGGTCCCATCCAGCCCTCACCATATGAGATCTGGGGATTCTCTGAAACAGAGTTTGGTTTTACACCTAAACTTTGTGAGGTTTTTTTAGCAGTAACACCCCTCTCCACCAATCTGCAGTGTGGGCAACTATCTCTAGCCCAGAATATGCAGACTTGAGGGGTAAAACAGGAAGAGAAAGAGGTTCATAGCTACTGTTGATTTGATTCACTGAAGATAAAGACCAAATGGAGATACTTTTTGCTTGTCATTTGACTTATGTGTATTTGAAATCACAATGCTAGTTACTCAATCAATGTGATGTTATGAAAGAGGTAGCTCCTTGATTAAACAGCAGCTCTGACCTCAGTGTCAGCAGATGGTTTGCTTTCCAAGCTGCTATAAACTATTAGTGATCTTCAAACCTGAGGACATTAATCCCATGCTCTTTTAACTTCTTTTGGCAGATCCATAGACTGAGGTGTGCCTTGTACCAGCTTGCAACTGAAGCACCATGGAGCAGTACACAGCAAACAGTAACAGTTCCACAGAGCAGATTGTTGTGCAGGCTGGCCAGATTCAACAGCAGGTATGGAGAGTGTTAAAGGGTGAGCTGGAACTGCCAGGGCTGAGGTACAAAGCTGCTTGTACTCCTCAGAGGTTGACAGAAGCAGCAAGATGCTTTGGGCTACTGTCTGGAGATGTGTTTAGCTGACTTGACTTGAAGTCAGAGTAAATATGGGTTTAAAATAATCCCAATTATTCTAAAATGAATGAAATTGCAGGCATTCAAGTTGCCAGATTTTCATGTAGCAGGGAGTTGGCAAACTAGCAATGATGTGAAAATGAAAATAGAGGGGACAGGCTATTCATAGAAACACTTCTCCACAAGGAACAATGCAATTTCCCTCTCAAACTGCAACAGATTTTGTTCAAGCCCATAGAGGCTTCCTCAAAAAGAAGTATTTCTTGAGATCCTTTGAGTTAGAACTGCAGGTGGAGCAAAACAAGCACACAGGACAGGAATTGCAACAAAATGTGGAGCTTTGGGTGAATTTATCCTTTCCAGGAAGAAGTTTGTAGCTCATGTGTGCAGATGAGCAGAGCTGGCTTTTAAGGGCTTATAGGTTTTGGTTGTTGTTAAGCTTTAGCCCTTCAGATAATGCATTTTCAGCTGAATATTTCTTGCATCTTATGCCTGTCCTACCTCAAGTTAAGAGGAGTTTCTTAGTTTGTCATGAATGAACCACAGGATTATGTCTTCAGTGAGAGACACTTTGCTTTATCAGCAGCCTCTTTGGGTGTTTGAGAGCAGGGACCAGGAATTGAGCTGAAGTTGACTTTGTTCAGGAAGAACAAGATTATGTTTGAGGTTAAAAATGAGATATTAAAAGAATATGTATCTGCTTCCAGCAGGTAACCAAGAATTAGTTTGGTTTTATTGACACTTTGTAGGTAAAACCAGAGCTTGGCTTCTATCATTTTTAGGACATGCTCTTAAAGCTTTGGCTTGTATTTGACATGAAATCTTGATCTAAAATGATAGGGCTGTTGTAGTAGAGCTTTGAGGAGAGAGATGTCCTTCATTTCCTCAAATGCTAACCCAGTGAACACAGATTATTTTTGGGCCTCTTACTAAAGAGTCTAAAGATAGAAACAGCTCTGAGATGGAACTGCTCTTGCAGTTATAATCTCAAGATTGTCCTTCAAGGTCAGTGGAGGGAAGACATTGAGGCAGGGGTGACATTGATGAAGCTTAGGCTGTAATCATCTGTGCTGCTGCTCTGTGCAGCAAAGAATTTATGGCCTTTCTGGTAATTAAGCAGTCTGACAAAAATCTACAACCATTTCACAGGGAGATGCCTGGGAAAAGAAACATTAAGCAGCAAGGCAGCAGCCTAACCCAATGAATGATTTAAAATGCTGCAAAATAATCTCTCATGTTCTTTCCAAGTGATTTTTCCTTTGGGATGTTGAAGCCTGTCAGTCAGATGGAGTTCTGTTGATAATCCATTCTTAGCTTTGCTAAAGGTATTCCACATGCCTTAAATGCTCCAAGAGCAGCCTGTATGAATTTGGGAAGTCACCCTCTTGCAGCCAAGTGTCATTGTCTCTTGTCAGAGCTGTGCATTGCCATGTTTCAAGCTCTTCCTGTTCCTATTCCCAGCAGCAGGGTGGTGTCACTGCTGTCCAGCTGCAGACTGAGGCCCAGGTGGCATCTGCCTCAGGCCAGCAAGTCCAGACCCTCCAGGTAGTGGTGATCTCTCTAATCATGTTTGTCAGCACTGCATGACTCTCCCCATTGCCACATATCTAATGCTGTGTTTGTTTCCAGGGTTTGAAATAGGAATAGAAGGATTTGTTAAGCAGGAGTTAGCTGTGCTTTCTGGAAGCCACATGTAGGGTTTTCCATGAAGAACATGGAATTCTAGCTCTTCATCAGTTCTCAGGTGCAGGCCACAGACCCTGATGCATTCCTGAGTTCCTGCTGCTCTAATTCTGAGACTGGTTGAGGAAAAAAGAAAAGCACTAAGAAGGGGAAGGAACAGTCAAGAGAGAGAAAGAGAACCCAAAGATTTCCTCTAGTTTGAGATTTCTGATAGCCACTGTGAGTAGTGCTGTATCTTCACCACAGGAAGGAAAGAGGTGGTGGAGGAGCCATGAGCTTCAAGAGTGAACATTTGGCAAGTGTGCTTAACCAAAGGCACAACATTAGTCTCTGGGGAACTGAGAGATCCAATTTCTTCTTTACCTGTGAACAGCACAAGAAAACTCAGGAGAAATTTGTGTCCTCACAGTAAATACCTCACAATTGGGCAATAAATGCAAGATTATTTCAAACCCTGAGTTGTTTCAATGCCAAGTATTTTCTCTCTTGCAACCTTCATTTCATCAGCTGCTATAGAAGGGTTTTCAAGGAGCTGATAAACCCAGAACAGTTGAGCAGTGCAGATTTGACTCAGCATTTTGGGTTTGGTTTGATGTGTTTCATTCTCCAGAAGAGGGGAGTTCCAAGAGGCTGGAATTCTCTGGCCAGGTGTGAGGTTGAACACAGCATTTTTTATGTTCAGAGTTAAAATATGCCAAGCTGGCTGACTTGAATTGCTTGGGTCCCTGTAGCCTCCTGGTTCTCATTATGTGCCATCTTTGATTTTGTTTCCCTTGCTCTAGTACATTAACAAGAATCCTGGAATGTCTCATTTTTCTTTCTGCTTGGTGGATATTGTACTGCTGATTGTGCTTCTCTGTGGCTGACCTGAGCATGCTTCTCTCTCTCTCTCTCCCTCTCTCTTGTAATTCCAAACAGGTCCTACCAATTTTTGTCAGGGACTTTGTGTGTGATAGGTACAAGGTTGAGGAACAGAAGAGTGTCACAAGGGTGACCTGTAAAGTCACAATATTCTCTGTAGGACATTGATCATCAACTGTGGTTGTTTCCAAGGATGTGTTAGCTTCTAATTCCCTAAAGTATTTTGAACTGTGCAAAGTGAAGCTTTTATTTTAGGTAGTTCAGTATGAGCTGATGTTTAGCCTGGAGTTGGAAAGTAAACGTTTGCTAATGGAGGTTTAAAAGTAGAAACCCCAAGATCTCAGTGACTTTTTAACAGCTTGTGCTGTTCTGTTTCTAAAGCACTCAGAGCATGTCAAATAGTGAGGAGCTAGTTCATGAGCCTCATTTCATTCACATTTAAGCTGAGGAGATATATCCCAAGATATATTTGGGGAGTTTGGGGGACTTAGCAGGTGAGGGTGTTTAAGCAGAGAGGTTTTCCCTTTCCTTTTCTTTTCAGTGGCCTTTTCCCTAGTCACCAGAGAGCTACCTGGGCCAAGAGGCCAGAGACTTACACTAAAATTACAAATCCAATGTAAGCCTTGTTGGGCCAAGAAGTGGCTGCTGCTCATTTTCTTTCCTTCTTCCTTCCTAAACTCCATTTTGTGTTGTTACCATTTCGAATTTCACTTAATAACCATGAAAAGATTCTCTTAAGAACATCACATGCTGTATATCAGTTAGGAAAGAGAAATGTTGTAAGCATGTAATTGGAAAGAGTTGAAGCTACCACAAGAATCTCTCTGTCAGAAGAGCTTATGTAGAGCTTTTTCTCTCCTTTGAAAGCCCAATTAAAGATTAGGAATAGTGAAGTGGATAATGAAGTTTCTTCTCTTACCCTTTGCTGTGCATGGAAAAAATGAGCCATGCTTGTCATGCTTCATTGCAATTAGACTTGGAAGGTTTGGGTAAGATCATTTACTAATTGCAGTAGCAGAGGTTTAGGAGCTAAAGATCCTTGCTGCTGCTTAGGCACTCAGGGGAGTGGCTGCTGCTCAGTTTCTCTGTTCAGCACAGGGAAATAGGTAAGCATTTAGCCACTTCAGTTGCTGCTTTCACCTTCCCAGCCTTTTTCATTCTTCTATTTGGTGTTTTTTTTGTCTTCTCTTGCTTTCCTTAGGTCCAAGGTCAACCACTGATGGTCCAAGTCAGCGGAGGTCAACTGATCACCTCAACTGGCCAACCCATCATGGTGCAGGCTGTGCCTGGGGGACAGGGCCAGACAATCATGCAGGTGCCAGTTTCTGGAACACAAGGACTGCAGCAGGTGAGAGAACTCTTGGTTTCTTGAGGGAAAAGAAATTGGAGAGGTAGAAGAGTGATGTTCTCACCTTGGCAGATAGCCTGAGAAAATGAAGAGGGTAGAGCTGGTTTATTCTCCAGCTGTGGGGCTGGCAGTGAAAATTCTTTATGTTCCTGATTCTTGTGGTTTTTTGGGGGAACGTGCAAACCTTTTGCTTGCAGTCCATGAAATTCCAGCTGGAGTTGGGTTTAGGCTTTTTTGTTTGTCTTTAATCAAAATGTTTCATTTGAAGTGGCCCTTGCAGTAGAGTTGGTGATCTGATTCCTACTCCATTTCAGGCACAGAAAGAGGAATTTTCGTTGTATTTATTTAAGAAAGCTTCTTGAAAGCAACTTTTGTGCTTGAGTTCATCTAATACCTACTGGCTGAAGGTGGAATGTAAACATTTCCATTGCACAGAAGGTGATGCTGTAGAACGTGGAGAAGAGAGATTTTTATTACAAGCAATTATTTGGAAATATTGGTCCAAAAGACAGTTTTTACATGTAACCAGGTCCTCAAAGTATGTTCCTCAAAAGCAAAAGGAAGAGCTGTGGCATATATCTAAGTGTTCTAGAAATGAGAGAATAGGGTTTAGGCAAGTTCAGCACAGTCCAGGAAGGCACATGATGTCTTTGGAGCTTTGAGAGGCTTATTTAGGGTTTATTTAAAATGTATTTAAAATATATTTTGTGTTAGGTTCTTAACAGTCTGGTTATTGGAGGGAAAAAAAATCCCTAAACTGGGTTTTGAGGCACAAGGTTTGATTTATATTCCAGTTCCTCTGGTTTTTTACTCCAAGAAATGCCCCACATTGGTGGCAAGAGTTCTCTGCAAAGCTGAAGGCAATTTTTGTGTATATCCAGCAGTACTTCTGGATGATTAACACTCTCCAAATGCCCTCAATCTCAGTCCTCTTATGTTCTTTCACCTGAGTAGTATCATTATCCCTAGTTTCATGTGAATAATTCCTTTCTTACAACCATTTTGTTGTACAAGCAGAGGAGAACTGCTAGGACATCATGACACTAGCATGTTCTTTTTCCTCCTTTCTGTCTGGTTGTGACTGCAGTGTCACAGGGAGGATTTAATCACAACTCATTTTACAATGGAAAACAAACCCAAAAAAACAAGAGAAGAATCAGTGCTTTCCTTTTCTTTGCAACAATAAATCATCCTCAGAGATGATTTGGTAATGCTGAAGGCCAAGGAGGGAGAAAATAAAAGGCATAGTTAATGTTCCTTTCTGACTCTTTCTTCCACAGATTCAGTTGGTCCAGCCAGGTCAGATTCAGATTCAAGGTGGGCAGGCTGTGCAGGTACAGGGGCAGCAGGGCCAGACCCAGCAGATCATTATACAGCAGCCACAGACTGCAGTTACTGCTGGCCAGACACAGGTAACTGCACCAGCATGAAAGGGTTTTCTTGAGAGAAAGAGGAAGAGAAACTTGACAAATGACTTAAGTTAAAAAAAAACAACCAGGAATTACTATTATTGAGGGAAAACTTGAGACTAAATGTTGTATTTTTGTAGTGTTTTCATGCATAACTCTGGGGCAGAACAGCTAGATTGCATGTTTTTTAACCATTGTGTTTCTGTATTTTATTGGTTCATGGTGGTTTTTTTTGTCTCTTTGTTGATTTGCAAACATGAAGTATTGCTAATTTCATACCATGTTGTGAAGTAGTTTAGTCATACTTGGGTATTCTGCTGATTCTTTTGTTTAGGACCAAAAAAAGTCCATTTCTGAGCAGAATAGTTCTTCCTTGAATATATTCTCAGTGAGCTAGGAAGCCTAGAGCTTGTTTCTCTCAATATTAAGTGCTACACTGTTAGTAAACAGTATGTTACAAGTCCTTTAGGTATTGAATCTACAGTTCAGTTGGTTTGTGCTCCATCCTATTTCTTGCTGCTGGTAATAAAGCAAAAGAAATAGATGCCTGAAACACCTTAAGCTCCATGTGTTAATGCAGGGCTTGTAAAAGGTGGCAAAGAAGCAATTTGTAAAGTTTTTGTGTTCTTTGTTTTGTTTAGAGCCAGCAACAAATAGCAGTTCAAGGACAACAGGTAGCACAAGCAGCTGAAGGCCAGACCATAGTCTATCAGCCAGTTAATGCTGATGGAACCATCCTCCAACAAGGTAGGAGCTGCTCTGGGGAAAGAGGCAAGGCTTCTCCAGATCAACTGGGAGCAGTTTTTATTGCTTTGTAGTTCTTGGTGAAGAAATCATGAGGGAAAATCAGGAGAGACATTCAGAACTCATATGGGGAAATTCAGGAATCAGTAGAGAAACTCAGGAATCATTGGGGAAAACTCAGAAATCAGTAGAGAAATCCAGGAATCATTAGAGGAAAACTCAGGAATCATTAGAGGAAAACTCAGAACTCATTAGGGGAAAACTCAGGAATCGTTGGGGAAAACTCAGAAATCATTAGGGGAAATTCAGGAATCAGAAGAGAAATCCAGAAACCATTAGGGAAAACTCAGGAATCATTAGGGGGAAACTCAGGAATCATTAGGGGGAAACTCAGGAATCATTAGGGGGAAACTCAGGAATCATTAGGGGGAAACTCAGGAATCATTAGGGGGAAACTCAGGAATCATTAGGGGGAAACTCAGGAATCATTAGGGGGAAACTCAGGAATCATTAGGGGGAAACTCAGGAATCATTAGGGGGAAACTCAGGAATCATTAGGGGGAAACTCAGGAATCATTAGGGGGAAACTCAGGAATCATTAGGGGGAAACTCAGGAATCATTAGGGGGAAACTCAGGAATCATTAGGGGGAAACTCAGGAATCATTAGGGGGAAACTCAGGAATCATTAGGGGGAAACTCAGGAATCATTAGGGGGAAACTCAGGAATCATTAGGGGGAAACTCAGGAATCATTAGGGGGAAACTCAGGAATCATTAGGGGGAAACTCAGGAATCATTAGGGGGAAACTCAGGAATCATTAGGGGGAAACTCAGGAATCATTAGGGGGAAACTCAGGAATCATTAGGGGGAAACTCAGGAATCATTAGGGGGAAACTCAGGAATCATTAGGGGGAAACTCAGGAATCATTAGTGGGAAACTCAGGAATCATTAGGGGGAAACTCAGGAATCATTAGGGGGAAACTCAGGAATCATTAGGGGGAAACTCAGGAATCATTAGGGGGAAACTCAGGAATCATTGGGGGAAGTTCAGGAATCATTAGGGGGAAAACTCAGGAATCATTAGGGGGAAAACTCAGGAATCATTAGGGGGAAATTCAGGACTCACCAGAGTTGCAATGCTAGGAGTGCTGTGATGTGAGCTGTGGGCATAGTGGATGGAAGAAGAGATGCTTCTGTTATTCCACAGGATTTCAGTCTGTAGTTCCTTCTCCAGACAACTAAAAATAAAGGCTCTGTTCTTTGGCAAGGGCTATTAAACTAAAAATGCTGGAGTTTGCTTTTACACCTTAGAGTATGAGATCTCTGTCACTCTGAAGATAAAAATGAAGTGTAATAGAAGTGAATAAAGCAAAGCTTTGCTGACTCTTGTGGGTGTTTGGGGTTTTTTTGCATGGAAGGATGAATGAATTAAAATAAACCAGAAGTGGGACTAATGGTGTTCCCTTCTTTTTTGTGTGCCTGTTTTTGGTTGTGTTTTGTTTGGTTTTTTTATTTTCTTTTGTGTTTTCTTAAAGTCACAGTCCCTGTTACAGGCATGATCACCATTCCAGCAGCCAGTCTGGCTGGAGCCCAGATTGTCCAAACAGGAGCCAACACCAACACAACCAGCAGTGGCCAAGGAACTGTCACAGTGACACTGCCAGTAGCTGGAAATGTTGTCAATTCAGGAGGCATGGTTATGGTATGTATTTAACCTTTTCCAACTCTCTTTCTAAAGCTTGAAGATGTCTGCACACAAACTGTTATCTGAGCTTCCTGTCACCTTCTTCTAATCATCATCTTCTCAGTAGCTAGCTTAAAAGAGAAACAATATAAGCTTTAATGGCCTGTTGAAATCTCTGTGTCTGTGCTTGCTTTCTCTATTGAGTTCAGAGATCTAGAAACTGGAACTCAAAATAAGCTGCTAACTGCTAACAGAGTTTGAGAAAGGTTTTGTTGAGGATCCCTCCTTTAATATTTCTCTCTCTGACTCACAACAGGGATTTTTCTGCCTGTTTTTTGTAGTGTGAGGCCTTGTAATTTAAATTTCCTGGCTTGTCCCCCCCACTAGATGTCAGCAGCTCTACAAGTTACACTTGCTTCAGAACTGCTCTGAAATGAGCCTAGACATGAAAGAAATGATAACCAAACAAAGAAAAGGAAAAAATGAGCATGTCCTGTGTGCTTAATTGGACAAGAAGCAGTGACATGCTTGGAGAATTTTATATATTGTATTGGGGGAAAAGAACAACCAACCCCAAACACCACTGAGAAGTAATTGATTTGTTTAAATCTGTTGTGCACTTTGAGAAGTTTATTGTTCCTTTTAATTGAAGTAGGTACATTAGCTGAACATTTCTTTTTACATTCAGTTTATGTTCTGAGTTACAAGGGACTAAAAATCATGTTCTCTTGTCCAGATGGTGCCTGGAGCTGGGTCAGTACCAGCTATCCAGAGAATACCTTTACCTGGAGCAGAAATGCTGGAAGAAGAACCCCTCTATGTCAATGCCAAGCAGTACCACAGGATCCTGAAGAGGAGACAGGCACGTGCCAAGCTGGAAGCAGAGGGGAAAATTCCCAAAGAGAGAAGGGTGAGAATATAACTCAGATCTAATATAGGAGAAAACTAACTGAGCTGGAAAACCACACACAGAATCATGAAGGTTGGAAGAGATCTCTAAGATCATCAAGTCCAACCATATCTGTCACTGCCATGCCACTAACCCATGGCCATAAGGAGAGCATCTAGATGTTTCTTAACCCTCTCCAGGGATTGTGACTCCTGCACATCCCTGGGCAGCCTGGGCCAAGACTTAACAACCCCTTCAGGGAAGAAATACTTCCTTATATCTAATCTAAACCTGCCCTGCTGCAACTTCAGGATGTTTCCTCTCACTATTAATCCTGGAGAAGAGACCAGGCTGGTTGGTTGATGGAAGCAGAAGGTTGGTTGGTTGGTTGGTTGGTAGAAGCAGAAGGCTGGTTGGTTGGTTGGTGGAAGCAGAAGGTTGGTTGGTTGGTTGGCTGGTAGAAGCAGAAGGTTGGTAGGTAGGTTGGTTGGCCGGTAGGTAGGTAGGTAGGTTGGCTGGTTGGCCGGTAGGTAGGTAGGTAGGTTGGCTGGTTGGCCGGTAGGTAGGTAGGTAGGTTGGCTGGTTGGCCGGTAGGTAGGTAGGTAGGTTGGCTGGTTGGCCGGTAGGTAGGTAGGTAGGTTGGCTGGTTGGCCGGTAGGTAGGTAGGTAGGTTGGCTGGTTGGCCGGTAGGTAGGTAGGTAGGTTGGCTGGTTGGCCGGTAGGTAGGTAGGTAGGTTGGCTGGTTGGCCGGTAGGTAGGTAGGTAGGTTGGCTGGTTGGCCGGTAGGTAGGTAGGTAGGTTGGCTGGTTGGCCGGTAGGTAGGTAGGTAGGTTGGCTGGTTGGCCGGTAGGTAGGTAGGTAGGTTGGCTGGTTGGCCGGTAGGTAGGTAGGTAGGTTGGCTGGTTGGCCGGTAGGTAGGTAGGTAGGTTGGCTGGTTGGCCGGTAGGTAGGTAGGTAGGTTGGCTGGTTGGCCGGTAGGTAGGTAGGTAGGTTGGCTGGTTGGCCGGTAGGTAGGTAGGTAGGTTGGCTGGTTGGCCGGTAGGTAGGTAGGTAGGTTGGTTGGTTGGCTGGCTGGTTGGTTGGTGGAAGCAGAAGGTTGGTTGATCTCTCACTTCATCCTTCCCCTGGTTGCAGAAATACCTGCACGAGTCACGCCATCGCCACGCCATGGCTAGGAAGCGAGGAGAAGGTGGACGTTTCTTCTCACCAAAGGAAAAAGACAGCCCTCACATGCAGGTAAGGAGAATGCCATCTGGTTCTTTGGACAACTGCCACTTCTTCAGGATAAACTTCACAGCTGTCCAGCTACTGGTGTAGCTGAGTTTTTTGGGAGCTAAGCTGCTGACCTTTGTCCCTCTGTGCCTTGTGGGGGTCAGGAGGCTGGGGCCAGGCTTTTGTCTGTGGTGCCCAGGGACAGGACTAGAGGCAATGGGCACAAACTAGCACCCAGCAAGTTCCAGCTGAACTTTTTTCCTTGGAGGGTGGTGGAGCACTGGCCCAGGCTGCCCAGGGAGGTGCTGGAGTATCCATCTCTGGAGATTCCAAACCCACTGGACAGCATCCTGTGCAAGCTACTCTAGGTTCTCCTGGTCTTACAGGGGGGGTTGGACTAGATGATCTCCAGAGGCCCCTTCCAACCCCTAACAGTCTGTGATTCTGCCTTGGAATGTATGTATCCTCTGGCCTGTAAAACCCAGGACAAAGATGACCTGTGTAGAGCCCAAGGAAAAGGGGCAGGAGGATCTCCTCTTGCTAGCTGTGCCTGATTTGCTCTGCTGTTACAGCAAAATGAAGTTACAACATGGTATGTTTCTTGTGTCTCTAGGATCCTACTCAGACCAATGAAGAAGCAATGACACAGATGATCAGAGTCTCCTAACCACTGCTTAAAGAAAACAAACAAAACAATAACTGAACAAAATGTCCATCCCTCCTGCAAGTCTGTCCTAACCTTCCTAGTGTATCTTTCAAGGGGACAATCACCATACCCCAGCCTACCCTTTTCTACAGACCAAGCACCACAATTTCACTGTGTGGTCAAGATTTTTAACTGCAGCTGACTCAACAACCAGAAACTTCACCACTTTCTTGGTATACTTTACTGATCCAGCCCAAGGATTTCAGAGTCTGGACTGCTCATGCCTTTTATCTGTCTTCTTTTCAACATCTCTTGCATTCAGCTTGGCCATGGAGGAGAGTGTGCCACTCACTTGGGTGAGCAGCAATAACTGGCATGCTGAAGCAGGGCCAGCAAAGACCTGGTGAAGCTACAGAGACACAATCCAGTTCAGAGCAAGCAGAACTGATGTGGCTACACCCACAGGACTTTTGTTTTCCCAGCAGAGACTTATTTACATCCTCTCCTTAACACCTTTTGGGGGTTTTATGGTCAAGTGACTTGTGTTGGTGGTGTTGGATCTGCATTTGTGAAGCTAGCAAAGACTGAGGGGGAGTTCTTTGAGGTTCCACCTTGTAAAGAGCAAGCTCTTCTCTGGGCTAAGTTGAGCCATCCAGTCCCAGTGATAGAAGTATTCCAGGATTAGTGCAGCACTTGAGCTCTTGTGTTTCTGTTCCAAGAAGGAAGATGGGAGAGGCTGCTATGGGGATAAGGATTTAGTTAGTTCAAGCAATCTCTGGGTGGGTTTTGCTATGTTTGCTGCCAGCAGTTGTGGATGCTAGTATAAAAAGGATTACAACTTTGAAGTGAGTCTCTTCCCAAGGATTCTTTAGGGTTTTTTTCCAGTGCAGACAGGTACTCTGCAGTCTCAGAGTGATGGCCCTTGCCTACCTAGCTTTGGGACAGTGTTGCTGGATGTCTCTTCTCAGTCAGTTCTCCTGCCCAGAGTGAGAGATTGTTCCATGGCAGCAGAAGCACAGGGCAACTCAACTCAGCTCCTCCTGATGTAACTGAAGGACAGTTAAACAAATGAAGGTAGAGATTGAGGAACCTCTCAGACTTTGATAGACTATCCTCTTTAAATAATCATCATAAAAATGTGACACTTAATGAAGGAAGAGTACTTACATTGAAAAGAAAAAGGAGTTTTTCATGACCTCCAGCTGACTTCTGCCTGAGTCCCTCCACAAAACATCTCTTGCTCTTTAGTTCTTGAGCTCATGACAAATGTTAAGCTTGCTCCATGCCTCTCAGTTTGAAACTGGAGTTCCCAAGCATGTGAACAGGGGTTGTATACATTTTCCATGCCTGTCTCCTCCCCCTCTGAAGCAGTTTTGCAGGTGCTGTGTGTGCAGCAGGCTGAGTTCAAACATCAAACTGTTCAGCAAGGGCTTGGAAATCCTGAGGAGGTGACTGTGAGCTCAAGCTGCAGAGGGTGAGGTGCTTGAGGGAAGCAGCCAAGAAATGGGCAAGATTGCTTTAAATTCAGTGAACTTGTTTCCAAGTGACAAAGAAATCAATGCAGCTTGAAAAATCCAACCTGCATTCTCCCCCCCACCTTGTTCTTTATGACTCAGTGCAGAGTGCAGGACACAAAAAGACAGAGCCTTGACAATTCTGTTTACTTTGGAGAACAATCCTAGACTGAAGAGGGTGAGAAATGGGCAGAGATGCAGGAGGAGAGAGCAGGAATGTGGAGAAGGATTAGATTCTCCATTGCCAGCAAGCAGTCCTGGAGGAAGACTATTCCTGTGTGGATAGCAGGGATGACAATGGTTAGGGAAGAAAAGCAGATTTGGTGTTTGTAGTGAGGCAGTCAGATTTCCTAAATGAAGTTGAGGTCATGTTTGTGGCTTTTGAGTGTCATGTTCTTTCTTCTCCCACAGCTGAGCTGATGAGCTGAGGCTGAGAATGGAACTGTTTGACAGCACCTGCAGCTCTGGGAGGAGGTGACCTCGTGCTTGACATGCAAAGAAATCATCTTCCATTCACTTGTGTCTTAAATTAACCCTCTGCTCACCAATCTTCCTGCTTTAAAAGGCATTTCTTTTACCTCCACTGCACTGATGGCATCTTAGGTGCCTTTGCTTGCTTCTGCCTTAAACTCCTTGGCCAAGTAAAGCATGGTGCTTATCTTCTTCAGTTGGGGACTAGGAGCTCCTCCCCTAGCATGGCTTGTGAGGGTCAGGAAATAGGTAACTCTCTTTTAGGGAAGGAAAATAACACCCAAAAATGGCTTTAGTTGCATTTACAGCATTATTGTAAATATGTTTGGGGTTTTTTTTGGTGTTGTTTTGTTGTTGTTTTTTTTTTAGAGTATCTATACATTTTGTTCTGTGCTGGAAGAATATTTCCAGGCTGGAATAAGTCAGTTCATGCTTGTTTCTACTCTGGAGAAGCCTCTCTGAGAGTTAGAAGTTAGAGAAGCAAGGTGAATGCCTTTGTTACAGGTTTTGTTTTTAATGAGTCATTCTATCTTTCCTTAAAGGACTTGTAAACATCTTCCAAACAACTAGAACATCTTTTTTTCTTCCCCAATAATCCCTTCCTTTCTAGGTTCTCTGCTGCCTTGGTGTAGAATGTGTGTTCAGCCCAATGGATTTGTGTTAGGTAGGAAGTTCCTTTGAAGTAGTGATGTGAAAGCCTGAGTGCTGCTGTCATATTTCATTCCCTTTGGGTTATTTGTGTCCCTTCTAAAAGGAATATTTGCTTGGTGGGATTGGAGTTTTAATCAATCAACAGCACAACACCAAAAACCTCTCTGCTTGCTTTTCCTGGGTAAAGCTGTTCCATTGGAGATGGCATCAAAGTCCAACCTCTCTAGTAATTGAAGGAGAATTCTTTGTGGATTGGCTGCACTGGAACAACAAAAAACCTCCACTGGAGGAGTGCCTAAAAGAGGGAATTGAGGATAAAAGAGGCTTGGGGGAAAATGTGGGCCCAGAGAGCACTGGAGTGATCCAAACCCAGTTTCTTACCATGCTGGAAATGGTCCTCAAGTGATGCTAAATAGCTTTAAGGTTGTTAAAAAGAGGGAGGGCTGTAAAAAAACAAAACCCAAGCCCATCTTTAGTTTGTGCATGGTTGTTGGGGAGGATCCTGAGAGTCATGTCCTGGAAGGCAAAGTTTGTATATAGTTTCCAAAGTTTATAATTTTTTTTATATGCTGCATTTTTTCAAGTGTATTTGGGTCTTTAATAGATGCAATTGTAAGTACTGTGTACACTACCCAGCTAATAAACACTTCTCAACTCAAAACTTGGCCTCTGTCAGCCTTGGGGCTGGGACTGCTGCCCTGAGGAGCTTCTTCCAGTGCTCTGGGGGAAGAATCTTCTCCTACTAGCCAACCTAACCTTCCCCTGGCACAGCTCCATGCTCATCCCTCTGCTTCCCCTCCTCAGGAAGCTGTAGAGCATGATGAGGTCTCCTCTCAGTCTCCCCTTCCCCATGCTGAACAAAACAAATGACCTCAGCTGTTCCTCACACAGCTTCTCCTTGACATCCTTCCCCATTTGGATGGCTTCCTCTGGATGCTTTCCAGCAGCTCTGTATCCTTCTTCTCTTGTGGCACTCAGGTGAGGCCATAACAGGATACTCAGTGTCCTCAACCAGCTAGCAGTGCAGTGCTTGTGATGCCCCTCAGGACACTCTGGTGCCTCCTCAGCTTGCTGTTAAGCAGAAGCAGCTCCCTGTTTGGGATGCTTCTCTCCAGCTTCTTCCCCAATCTTAGTGGAATTGAGCTGCTGAAGGAAGCCCTCAGAGGATGCATCCTGTTCCCAGAGCTCCTTGCCTGTGCTACTCTATCAGTTGCTAGCAGCAAGAAGGAGTTTCCTGGATTTGGGTTTGTAGTTGTTTAAAAATAGAGAAATGTGGACAAAAAAACCAACCAAACAACCCCAAATACCCCTAGATTTAGCAGCCAGCAGCTGAGCTGCTGGAAAAGGGCAGTTCTGTTTTGGAGGGAAGGTGTTTTGCCTGCAAATGCTTGATGTTGAGTTGTCTGTGGGTTGCCTTTGGCTTGGCTCTAAGCAGAACTCTCCCAGAAGGAGTTGATCCCATCCCTAGGGAAAGGAAGGACCTGCTGCTCAGTCAAGCTTGGGTTCTTCTTGCTCTTCCTACTGTTGCCAATGAGAAAGATCAGCACAGCCACCACCAGCTTGGCTCCCAGGAATCCAGCAAGGATGTAGAAGAGAGTGAAATTAGCTCCTGAAGGGATTCTGTGTGGAAGCAGAAAGATAACAATGTGAAGATAGGGACATCTCCTGCACCAAGCAGTCCCTCTCTGCCTGTGCACAGCAGAGCCTGGGGAGTTAGAAGCTTCCCAACTTCTAACTGGGAAGTGGTGGTGGACTCATCATCCCTGGAGGGGTCCAGAAAGGATATTAACTCCATCTCAGCCAAACCCAATACAATGAGCGACTGAGGGCCATGGTTTAGTGGCATGGGAGTGATAGATTGATGGTTGGACTTGGATGATCTTAGAAGTCTTCTCCAACCTGAATGATTCTGTGATCTCTCTTAGGGACAAACAATCACCTGCAGGAGTTGGTTTGGCACTGAAGCACTGTGATCTCTGGATTAGGGCAATGCTGCTGTCTAGAAACCACTCAGCAGCTCTAGGAATTGTCCTCACTGAGGAAAAGAGAGGGACCATGCCTGTGCTGGTGTTCCTTTCAGTTTCAAAGGAGGTTGCTGATGCTAATGCACCTTAGGCCTAGCTTCATGGCTTACCTGGAGATGCTTTGCACAGCCCTAGGCTCTTCTGGCATTTGAGTCTCCAGGATAGCTGGTGAGAGAAACAGAACTGAGTTTAGTCTGCAGATGTTTCTGGGTGATTCTTATTGGTGTCACCAACACCAGTGCCCCAGCTAGGCAAGGTGACACTGGGCAGTGTGCTGGGAGATCCATCTGGGAAGCAGTAAGGGGATGATCATAGAATCCTAGACTGGTTTGGGTTGGAAGGGACCTCTGGAGCTCATCTAGTCCAACCCCCCTGCAGTGGCCAGGGACATCCCCAACTACATCAGCTTGCCCAGAGCCCTGGCAAGCCTCACCTGCAATGCCTCCAGGGATGGCAACTCAACCACCTCCCTGGGCAACCTGGGCCAGTGTTCCACCACCCTCGTGGGGAGCAACTTCTTTCTAATGTCCAGTTTATGATGCCATGTGCTAGACATGTTTTCTTTGACCTTCCTTTCTTCATTGCTGTTACCTGTAGAATCCCTTCTTGTTATTCTTTGCATCCTTTGCTAAGCTGAGCTCTAGCTGTGCTTTAGCTTTCCTGACCTCATCTCTACACCATTGGGCAGCATCCCTATACTCTTCCCAAGATCCTTGTCCCTGCTTCCACTGCCTGTGCAGCTCCTTCTTGCTTTTTAATTTGATAGCAGTGTGGTCATGCTGCTGTAAAGCAGGAACTAAAAAGAGGCAATGAAACCCATTACCTCCTGACAGCAGGACAAGAGGAGATGTTTGCTAAAGACCCACGTGCAACTGAAGCAGGAACTCAGGAGCTAGATATCTATGGTTGGTTGGACTTGATGAGCTCAGAGGTCTCTTCCAACCTTAATGACTCTGTGATTCTGTTTACTAAAGACACACCTGAAACTGCAGCAGGAACTCAGGAGCTCCTTTCTCCATGCCCATCCACCACAGTGATGTTCTCTGCAGCACATACCTGTCAGCACTTCCACTTGCACCTTCCTCAAGCTGTTGGTTTCCCCCAGGAAGTCAGTTATGCACTGGTACAAGCCAGCATCCTGTTTCTGGAGCTGCTCCATGGTGACAGTGAGGATTCCCTGGTGGATATCATCCCTGATGAAGGTGGTGCCATTCCTGTTCCTCAGGAAGGGCAGCCAGAAGCGCCGGGCACTCACCACGCGCTGGCACTTGCTCTCCTCCACCTGCCTGCACCAGCTTTTCTCTCTCCACCTCTGCTGCCAAGGGTTGTAGGTGCAGTTGACAGAAATGGTGCCTCCTTCTACTCCATACACCACGGTGACATTCTCTGAGGCACAGGATGCTAGGAGAGGAGGAGGAGGAAGTGGTGAGGCAAGTCTCTTTCCTATCTATCTGTCTGTTTCTCTCTATATGTGTCTATATATCCATCTAATTACCTGCCTATCTATATGTCTATGTATGTATCTGTCTATATGTCTATGTGTCTGTCTATCTATGTCTATCGATGTCTATGTATCTCTATCTGTCTGTCTCTCTCTCTCTCTGCCTGCCTCTCTCTCTCTCTCTGCCTGCC
>VWZO01016428.1:0-26603 GCA_013396975.1 Bucco capensis | reverse complement strand
GGGATGGAGGGGACACCGCCGGCACCTGGGAAGGGGATGGAGGGGACACCGCCGGCACCTGGGAAGGGGATGGAGGGGACACTGCGGGCACCTGGGAAGGGGATGGAGGGGGCTATGGGAGGTGCTATGGAAGGCTGTGGGCAGCTGCTTAGCTGTGTGGGCTGGGGTGAGTGGAAGCAATGATGTCACTTTCTGAGCAGACTTGGGTTTGTGTGGGGGAGGAGGTACTCACCCTTGACAACATTCAGTGAGATGTGCCTGAGTTGGAGATAGTTAGGGGACCGGTAATTTCTATAACCACAGAAGTATGTGCCTGAGTCCTCTGCCTGGAGGTCAGTCATGGTGACAGTCACACCTGCAGGGTTGTCTTCTATCAGCACTCTTCCCTTTGGCATGGTTCTGGCTGGGTAATGATAGCTGTAGGGTATGACTGAGGTTTGGCTGTGGAGTGCCTCCACTATGGGCTGACATTTTCCATCCCTCAGGTAGCACCAGGCTTTCCAGACCTCATACTCATTCATTGCTGTGTAAGGACAGTGGACAACCAGGGTGCTTCCTTCCCAGCGAATCTCCTCACCCTCAGGGGCTTGGGCTTGAAGTCCTGCAAAGAGAAGCTGTGCTGAGGGACAGGGGAGCTGATAGAATGGTTTGGGTTAGAAGGGACCTCTGGAGCTCATCTAGTCCAACCCCCCTGCAGTGGCCAGGGACATCCCCAACTACATCAGCTTGCCCAGAGCCCTGGCAAGCCTCACCTGCAATGCCTCCAGGGATGGCAACTCAACCACCTCCCTGGGCAACCTGCTCCAGTGTTCCACCACCCTCGTGGGGAGCAACTTCTTTCTAATAGCCACTCTAAATCTACTCTTCTCCAATTTAAAACCATTGCCCCTTGTCCTTTCCCTCCAGGCCTTTGCAAACAGGCCCTCTGCAGCCTTCTTGCAAGTTCCCTTTAGGTCCTGGAAGGTCACTAGTAGTTCCCCTGAAGCCTTCTCTTCTCCAGGCTGAACAATCCCAGCTCCCTCAGCCTGTCATAGGAGAGGTGTTGCAGAACAAGGCTCCTCCCACCTTCCCAGCAGAACAGGGAAACTTTGCCTCCAGCCTTGCCCTGTGGGATGCTGGTGGCTGGAGGAGCTCTGGAAACCAAGATCCATGCACAGAATCATGAAGGTTGGAAGAGACCTCCAAGATCATCAAATCCAACCATCAACCTATCACCCTCATGCCACTAAACCATGGCTCTAANACCCTCATGCCACTAAACCATGGCACTAAGCACCACATCTACACATTGCTTAATCCCCTCCAGGGCTGGTGACTCCAGCACCTCCCTGGGCAGCCTGGGCCAAAACAACTCTTTCAGGGAAGAAACTTTTCCTAACATCCAATCTAAACGTCCCCTGGTGCAACTTGAGGCTATTTCCTTTTCTCCTGTTGCTCAGTTCACCTGCTTGGAAAGGGAAGGTTGGTTTCTGGTGGGCAGTGGTGGGCTTTGAGCTGGGACACCAGCTGTGATCTCTGATTTCAGACCCCCAGACCTGTGGATGCTAGAGGCTCAATGGAGCAATATTGGGTCCTGGGGCTGCCCCTTCCCTCCTCACTCCTGCAGCAAGTTGCCCAGCTCAGAGTCCTGCTGGTGTTGGATTCCTTTGCACTGTGGAGCTCCCCAGGCAGTAGGAGGTGGGGACTGGGAAGCAGGAGCTGTGCCCAAGCCTTCTCTTACCTGGGAAGCAGAGCAGCAGCAGTAGGAGGACTTCCAGCTCCATGGTCATCCTCAGGCCCATGGAAGGAGCATTGCTGGAAGCTGCTCAAAGTGTCCTGCCTAGCAGTGTCTGCCCTGTGGGCTCTCCCACAGCAGAGTGCAGCTGCTGGAGGAAGTGGCAGAGCTCTTGCTTTGCCACGGAAATGCTTCACCACATTTGCAGCAACACTGAGGGTGGAGAGAGAACTTCAGAGGGGGTGAGGAAGTGGCACAGAGCAGAACTCAGCCCAGCCTGGTGGCAGAAGCCCTTTGCTGCTCTCCCCTGGCCATTGTCACCCTCTGCCCATGGCTATCCTGAGCAGTTCCTTTGCCCTAGCTTAGCTCTTCTCTCTAGGCTTCCAAGGTGTCCTCTGCTCCCCAAACACCTTCTTCTTGCCATCCTGAGAAGGGAGGGGGTTGGTGGATTCCCTTCTGCCTGCTCTTGAAATGCCTGTGCTCTTCTTTCTCTGCCCTTCAAGGCAGTGAGAGTGGAGAAGTCTGATGGCAACAAACTGCTGTGCTGCCCCAGTGCCAGCAGCTGTGCTCCCAAGGCTCTCCCCTGGGCCTCTCCCTACCTGTCTGGCTCTAGCAGAGCAGTGCACAAAGCCTCTGCTGACACCCTGGCTGCAAAGCATTTCCAATTAGATGCCTAAGCAGCTTATTCACAATACAGTCTGCCTAATCACTTTCTGCTAGATCTCTTCCACATTGTCTTGTCCCCAAATCCCTCTCTCATCAGGTACTTGATGCTCAGCAACAAGAAGGGGGAAATACACTCCTCTTGGTCCCAACAAATCCCAAAGGGCTGCAATCAGCTCAACTAGTTGCCCAAGAGGTGTGTTGCCTTCAGCCTTTCTCACAGCACCTCCTTTGGAGGTCCTGTGTCAGAGGAGAGAAGCAGTTTGGGGCAGGAGAGCTGTCTGTCCAGGAGGAGCAGCAAGGAGGTGATGAAATTGGGGCTTTGGCTTCCTGTCTGGCAGGGGATCAATAGGGCTTTTAATTAGAGCATCACAGGGAAGATGATGAATGGGATCTCAGGAGGTCTCTTCATCTAGCCCAGGGGCATGCAGCAGGATCAACTCTTCCCATGTCATTTCTAAAGATCTCTGCTTAACTAGCTGAAGGTTGCAGCCATCTCCCAGTGGCCTAGGCCAGTGCTGTGCCACCCTTGGTTGAAAGCTTCTCCCAACATCTGAGTCTCTCTGCTGTATAAGTGCCTTGCTCCTTTCTGTATCCTCTGTCAGCTTGGGGAACAGATTATTCCCTTTCTCCTGCTCTGTAGGCAGTGACACCTGCCATGCTTCTCCTCAGTCCTTCCTCTCCAGAATAACCATGTCCAAGTCTTTTCATTTCTCTTCCTAAGTTGTTTTTGACAGCTTCGATTTCTTTTTCCTTCTTTTTTGAGCTTTTCATCCAACCAGGGATAAAATTAGACATTTGTCTAAGCTTTCCATACAGTTCTTGCTTGCTGTTGATTGACTTCCATTTCTGTGAAACCCACAGAAACCTCTGTGGATTAGTTGAAGAGAGACAAGGAACTGCTGGAGAGAGTCCAGCAGAGGCTAGGAAGATGCTGAGGGCACTGGAGCAGCTGTGGCAGGAGGAAAGGCTGAGAGCCCTGGGGCTGCTGAGGCTGGAGCAGAGCAGAGCCAGAGGGGAGCTGCTCCATGCTGAGCAAGAGCTGAAGGGTGCAGGGGGCAAGAGGCTGGGGCCACACTCTGCTCAGTGGTGCCCAGAGATGGGGCAATGGGCACACACTGGAGTCCAGGAGGCTCTATCTGAACAGGAGGAGCAAGTTGTTTGGTGTGAGGGTGCAGAGCCCTGGCCCAGGCTGCCCAGAGAGCTTGGGGAGTCTCCTTGTGTGCAGAGATTCCCAAGGCAGCTGGAGGTGATGCTGGGCAAGCTGCTGGGGGTGAGCTGCTGGAGCAGGGAGGTTGGACTGGCTGATCCCCAGATGTCCCTTCCAACCCTCCCCATGCTGGGATTTGGGGATTCTGCCATTTAGCCACTTCTTTAGCTGTCAGTAGCCTTACAGAGAATTCCATGCCTTCGGTTAAGCTGCCCCAGGCATGACTGCTGCTGAGCACTGGGGAGAAGAGCTAGCACTGCAGGCTCCCTGGGGCTGCTCCCTGGGGTGCTGAGCTGAGCCATGTCTAGGGCAGGGCTGATTTTGGGGTGCGAGGCCACTAGAGGGCAGAGGAAGCTCAGGAACGGGGGTGCGGGGCTGGGGATGCTGTGCGGGGAAGGCTTAGTGCAGCCAAGCTGCATCTCTCTGCTCCCCAGCACTGCCCGCAGCTCAGCACCACGGGGCTCTGCTGCCCTTGGCCAGTGCCTTAGCCATGTTCCTTGTGTTTTGCATGGCAAGGGAATGCTCTCTCCAGCTGGCAGTGAGCCATGGGCTGCAGGTGGGTGGGTGGCAAGTTTGTCCCTCCTCTTTCCACTAGCTCTGGGATGCAGGTGTCCATGTCAGCAACTCTTGTGGGAGCTCCAAAGGCTTTTGGAGAAGCTGCAGCTCCTTACAGTTAAACAGAGAGCAACCAAAGAGCCTTCTTCCCAAAAACTAAGCAGGCTACAGCTCTAAGACTTTATCCATCAGGAGATGGAGCCTGCCAGGCTCTTCCTGGGGACATTAGCAGCAGTTGCTGCTTCAGCAGAGCAGCACAAAGCAAGCCCTTCTCCTCTGTCAAGGCTTAGGCCTGAGCTGACCACTAAGCCAGTGAGAGATAGTCTCTATTATCCCCTTTTCCCCCACTCCAGGAAGGAAAAAAAGGAATTAACAGAGAGTAGAAATGAAAACTTAAACCATTTCAACAAAAGTAATCACAATAAAATGAAATATATATACAAAACCAATACCAAACTCACCTTGATGGCAACTCCCTCCCCATCACCACTGATGCTGTGGCAGGAGGACTCAGCAGCAGGTGGGAATCAGACTCAGCAGCTAGATCCTGGAACTGGATTGAGGTGGAAGAAGGCAGAACAGAGAGAGTCCTACAGCAGCAGAGCTGAGCTGCTGTTCCTCCCCAGGAGAGTTCCTACTCCATCACCCCAGACAGCTCAGGTGCTCAACCTGCAGGGAGGTTAGAGAGCCAACCCTCTTGGTTTTGTATTGGTTGTTAATTAGGTGCTAAACAGCTTAATCCTGCACCTGCCTTGCTTGGGAATTAGGCTTTATGGAAGAGATTCCCAAAGCCCAAGCTTAGGGTGAAAATTTCAGGGACTGACCTTCAGTTTTATCCTAGGATGTGTATGGAATGGAATAGCTTGTTGTGCCTCTAACTAAGAGATGCTCTGCAGGGATGGGAGGCAGTAGGGAAGGGATGTTAAATCCTCCCAGGAAAAGAGGCTGCTGGCAGAAGGAAAAAGTTGGGAGCTTGTCTTAAGTGTCACAGAATCCTAGAATAGTTTGGCTTGGAGCAGACTAAGGTGGTAGGAGGTGGTTGAGGAGAAGCAGGAGCATGGCTGGAGGGGGGCAAGGGAGGCACTGAGGGGCTGCTGGGCATGCAGGATAGGCACTCTGGAAGCAAACCATGGGCTCAGCTCAGCTCTAAAGGAGAAGAGGCCCCACAGCAGCAGCAGCTTAGTGAGAGGCCTGGGGTTTGGTCTGTTCCACATCAATGGGGCGTCCAGCTGTGGCTGAGGATGAAAGCAAGAGAGAGAGAGAGGATTAAAGGCTCCCAGGGTCTCCTCTAACCCGCCTAAGACTCACTGAGAGGGCAGTGAGCAGCTTCAGGAAGGCTTCTTCATATGGAAAATATTATGGGAGGGAGAGAAAGAAGGGGGAAGGGAAGAGGGAGGCTTCTGTGCACAGAGTGCTGGAGGGCAAGGCTGATGGCTAAAAGCATTTTTGGAGGCTCAGAGCAAGCCTAAGGAGATAGTGATGAGGTCTGCCCTAGGCAAAGTGTGGAGAGGTACAGGTGGGATGAGTTTGGGAGAGAGAACGAGGTCCAAATGGGAGAGATGTGGATGGGAGACAGCATGAGGTCCAAATAGGAGAGATGTGGATAGGGAGAGTGCCTGAGGAACAAACAGGAGAGATGTGGATAGGAGAGAGCATGAGGTCTAAATGGGAGAGATGTGGATAGGAGAGAGCATGAGGTCCAAATAGGAGAGATGTGGATAGGAGAGAGCATGAGGTCTAAATAGGAGAGATGTGGATGGGAGAGAGCATGAGGTCCAAATGGGAGAGATGTGGATAGGAGAGAGCATGAGATCCAGATGGGAGAGTGCCTGAGGTCCAAATAGGAGAGATGTGGATAGGGAGAGTGCATGAGGTCCAAATAGGAGAGATGTGGATAGGAGAGAGCATGAGGTCCAAATGGGAGAGATGTGGATGGGAGAGAGCATGAGGTACAAATAGGAGAGCTGTGGATGGGGTATGAGGTCCAGATGGGAGAGCTGTGGATAGGAGAGAGCATGAGGTCTAAATAGGAGAGATGTGGATGGGAGAGAGCATGAGGTACAAATAGGAGAGCTGTGGATGGGGTATGAGGTCCAGATGGGAGAGCTGTGGATAGGAGAGAGCATGAGGTCTAAATATGCTAGGAGAAGATAGCATCAGGGATGAAAGAGGAGGGGAAGCAGAGAAGGGGAAGGAGGAGGCTGGCAAGAGGGAGGAGAAAGGAGAGCAATGGCAGGGGAGGTGGTGAAAGGTGGAATGAGAGCCATGGAGGAAGGGGAGAGGTGGTGACAGGCTGCCTGTCTGCTCCATTGTGTTATTAAGCAGGTCACCAGGTGGAAGCATCCCGTGCACAGCCCTCCTGGCCTGCTTCCCACCCCTCCTGGCCTGCTTCCCACCCCTCCTGGCCTGCTTCCCACCCCTCNNNTCCCCTCCTGGCCTGCTTCCCACCCCTCCTGGCCTGCTTCCCACCCCTGCCAAACTTCCCTCCAGGAATCCTTGGGCTGGGGAACAAATTGCTAACAGAAGTGAGACATTTTGCACTGCATGCAAGCAAGTTTCCAGTGAGAGGTTTCCTGTCAGCAGGTCAGGGCTGAGGGTGTGGAGCCTTTCTGCCTGCTCTGGCAGAGTAATCCTGGGAGTTAACAGGGAGCACTGCTTACAACCCAGCATAAAAGAGCTGAGGTTGGGCTTTCCTACCTCCTCTTTGGGCTGCCACTCTTTGGTTGCTTTCATCTCCTGTTATTTTTCCTGCTTCACCCACGTGTGGCATTCTTGGGCTCATTTAGTCCTTCCTCTGCTCCCCTGGCTCACTTCCCCTCAGTGGTGAGCTCTCCTGAGCATTCACAGCCTTCCACCCTCCTCTCCTCCTTGATTTATACTGTTGAACTGCTCAACCTTCCTCCAACTCCTTGATGTGGCAGTGTGGGAGCATTAGGAGGATGACAAAGGTACTCATCATCATCATCATCATCATCGAGTGGTTTGGGTTGGAAAGGATCTTAAAGATCATTGAGTTTCCACCCTCTTGGCATGGGCAGAGATGTCACCCACTAGAAGAGGTTCCCAGGGCCCATCCAACCTGGCACTGAACACTTCCAGGGATGGAGCATCCACAGCTTCTCTGGTAAGCTGTGCCAGTGTTCATTCTCAGTATAAAAGTGAAGGAGTTTCCTCTTCTTCATCACCTATATGATGATATCTGTGGTCTGAGGAATGCACATCTCTCCTTCCCCTCTAGTTTGCTGTCTTCTTGATCCTTGTTGCAGTAGCCCAAAACTTGTTAAAAGACCCAAACAAGCCCAAAACACAGAGCTGGGAGATAGATGTGCATTGAGTCCTTGCTATGGTCACACTTGCAAGGTGAAGGAATTGCTCTTAGCACAAACATCTTGGTGCCCTGTGACTCTTGATGGGATGAATGGATTTCTCCCTCCTCCTTACAAAACCCACATAGCTGAGGCTCTGCTCCTGCTTCTGAGGAGTTTCAAACACAGAGTTCTCAAAGTTCTCCTGAGTACACCTGGGTCAGAACAATCCCCACTATCAATCCAGGCTAGNGGAGGCATTGCAGGTGAGGCTTGCCAGGGCTCTGGGCAAGCTGCTCTAGTTGGGGATGTCCCTGGCCACTGCAGGGGGGTTGGACTAGATGAGCTCCAGAGCTCCCTTCCAACCCAAACCACTCTATGGTTCAATTCTGTGATTCTCAAGTGTAAGAGGAGCAGCTAAGCCAACCCAAAGGTGCTGTTGGGTTTTGGAACAGCTGTGCCCCTCTGTGCCATGCTCCAGCTGCAGCCCAGCCAGGCTCCACTCTGTCATCCCAAAGCTGGCTGCCTTCCACACTCTTTCCAAACAGTTAGCCAAGCAGCTTTGCCCCCTTTTCCCCAGCCTAGAGCTACATAAATCCTTCTGTCCTTCAGTCTGGAAATCTGCCTTCCTGTCCCTCCCTTCCCTGCCTTCCTGGGAAGTCAGTGTGGCTCTGGTGCTGCTGGCTCTTGCCTGCCTGAGCTGCTGAGTTAAGAATAATAAACAAACTCCTAAATGGAAGGATATTCTTTAAACCTGCCTTGTGCTGCCTGCCAGGGAATGCA
The DNA here is from genome assembly GCA_013396975.1 of Bucco capensis. Taxonomy (NCBI): domain Eukaryota; kingdom Metazoa; phylum Chordata; class Aves; order Piciformes; family Bucconidae; genus Bucco; species Bucco capensis. The sequence continues at coordinate 18,373 of VWZO01016428.1, read as the reverse complement.
AAACCCACCTCCTGTCCCCCTCCAGCCCTAGCTCCAGGCTCTCCTGAAACCTGATCTGCTCTGCTGTGGAGCTGCACCATGGCCTCTGTATGCACCTTCCCCCTTGACCCTGTCTGGATTCTCCTGTCCTTTTGCTGACACTCACCCACCAGGCACAGGAGCTCCTTGGCTCACAGACATACCACAGAGGATTCACCCAGTGACCCTGCCACCTTTGGCCTCCTGGATGGAGAAAGCTAGAGGTGTGCTGTGCCCACCACAGAGATGGGCATGGAGCAGGGTTATAGAGGTGTCCATGCTCACTCTTCCACACAGGTACAACCATGCCAACACCTAGAGGATGCTCAACCTTTTGGGAAAGCAACCTAGGAGAAGACACCAACCCCCACCTCACTCCATCCTTGTGTCAGGGAGCTGCAGAGAGTGAGAAGATCTCCCCTGAGCCTCCTCTTCTCCACACTAACCAACCCCAATGCCCTCAGCTGCTCCTCAGCACACTTGTGCTCTAAACCCTTCACCCCCCTCCTTCCTTCCCTCTCACACATCCCAGCTGCTCCATTCCCTGCACATTCACCTCATGCTACACACACACCTTCACCTCTACAATCCAGACCTCCCTGCACACAGCTCTTTTTGCTTTCACAGCCTCTCTGCTCTCTCACATCTTTCCCTCCTCTCTCCACATTGCTCATGCACCTTTTATTTATCTTCTCCTACTTGTCCCCCTCCCCTTCCCAGCTCACCCAGCTTTCCTTCTCTGTGGCCCATTTTCCATCTGCCAGCATTCCCAGCTAGCAGGAAGAGGATGTCACTTAGAGGCTAAGCAGTCCCCAGGACCCTCTGGCCCTGCCACACTTTTCAACCCATTTCTCATTTTTCTTCTCTTGTAATTTATTGTTTTCAGCTCTCCTCCTCAGTGCCTGCTAAAGGGAACTCAGCTCTTTGCCTCCCCTTCTCTCTCTCTTTTCATCTTAAGAGAGAAGGGGAGAAAATAAAACCAACCCAGTTTGCTCTTTCCCCAGCTCCAATTCCCCTTCCAACCCCCCATCCCCTCCCTTCCCAGCCCTGAAACCTTGTCCTGATAGTGTTGCTGGAACTGTTCAATTAAAGGAGCAATTACAAACTCAATCAAGCCAAAAGGTGTGCTGGGACCCACTGCTGAGTGGGGACCTCTCCTCAGCCTGGCCCAGCCTGGAGGCAGCTCAGCTCCACAGCTCACATTGTCTGCTTTTGATGGGGAGATGTGGCTCTGAGGACAGGGACTCTGCTTCTCCAGGGTCTCATTCTGCTTCTCCAGAGTCATCCTCTGCTTCTCCAGGGTCACCCTCTGCTTCTCCAGAATCATCCTCTGCTTCTCCAGGGTCACCCTCTACTCCAGGGTCACAATTCTGCTTCTCCAGGGTCACATTGTGCTTCTCCAGAGTCATCCTCTGCTTCTCCAGAGTCACAATTCTGCTTTTGCAGGGTCACATTGTGCTTCTCCAGGGTCACATTCTGCTTCTCCAGAGTCACATTGTGCTTCTCCAGGGTCACATTCTGCTTCTCCAGAGTCATCNCTCCAGGGTCACGTTTCTGCTTCTCCAGGGTCACATTCTGCTTCTCCAGAGTCATCCTCTGCTCCTCCAGAGTCACCCTCTACTCCAGGGTCACATTGTGCTTCTCCAGGGTCACATTGTGCTTCTCCAGGGTCATCCTCTGCTTCTCCAGAATCATCCTCTGCTTCTCCAGAGTCACCTTCTGCTCCTCCAGAGTCACCACCTGCACATTTCCCCCTGTCTGAGAAAATCCTGGCAAAGCTGCATGAACCATAACTCCAAATCACTCCAGAGGAAGTTCAGGTTGGATATTAGGAAGACTTTCTTCACCCAGGCATTGAAAGAGGCTGCCCCAGGGATCTGGTGGATTCCCCATCCCTGGAGATGTTCAAAGAACATGGAGCTGTGGTGCTTGGGGCCATGGTTTCGTGGTGAACAACAGAAGATCAGCTGGAGAACAGCTTGGGTTAAGAGGAAAAAGGGCAAAATAGATGAGTTTTGGTTCCTATGTGGGTAGAACCATGGCAGCAATCTGGTGGCAGGAGGAAGCATGTAGGATCTACCAAGGAGACTCAGATCCTGCTCTTGGTTACAGCAGGGAAACTCCATCAGCATCTCATCCTTTGGAAGGCTGAGGCCAAGTGAGGAGAATTTGGGACCAGAGGGCTTGCTGGAAGCAATGGAGAAGGCTTTCTTGTCATTAAGACCAACATAAATGAAAGGAACAGCTCCCAAAGAAGTCCTTTGGCCTGGTGTGACCCATTTGGGCTGCCAAGTGCATGCCTTGGTCCTGCTGCTGGGCTCTGCTCCTGCTCTTGCAGGATTTCCCTCCAGCCTGAAGAGTAGAACTGGAGTTATTTAATGAGGAGCTCTTCTCCCAGGCTTGACCCTGATTTTGCAGAGTGAGAAAAGCAGCATCCCAAAGGCTGATCATTCATTTAAGAGTAGAGATTTGGCAAGGTTCCTAGGGCAGGAGGCCAGCTGGGCTTGAATTTTGAGTGAGGAATCCTTAAAGCTTGGTTCACCCTGTAGTTCCTCTGGAAAGAAGATTCTGCTGGCACTCCACAGGATCACAGGAGCAGTAAGGCTGGAAGAGGAGACTCAGGAGAGACCTTAGCTCTCTCTCCAATTCCCTGCAAGGAGGTTGGAGTGACATGGGGCTAGGTCTCTTCTCCAGGGTTAACAGGGAAAGGATGAGAGGAAACAGCCTCAAGTTGCAGCAGGGGAGGTTTAGATTGGATAGAAGGAGCAATTTCTTCCCTGAAAGGTTGTTAAGTCTTGGCCCAGGCTGCCCAGGGAAGTGCTGGAGTCACCATCCCTGGAATTGTTCACAAACCATCTAGATGTTCTCCTTAAGGCCATGGGTTAGTGCTAGGCATGGTTGGACTTGCTGAGCTTCGAGGTCTCTTCCAACCTTAGTGATTCCATGATTTGGAGATGTTTGTTTGTGGCTCCTTGTAAACCTCTCCCTCCTCAACAAATGACTTCTTTGGTTTGATTTCTTAAGGAAAAAAAATATTTTTCCCCTTCCTTCTTTTGAAACACTGAAGGAAGCAAGAGCCTAAGAAAATCCAGGAGGAGATAGTCAAGGGCAAAGCTCTGCCCTTTCCCTCACAGCTCAGTGCTTCAGCTCTTCCACACAACTCTGCTCCAGCTTCTGCTAAATTCTGACAATGAAAAACCTTGCTGCTTTAACTGACTTCAGGGCCAAAAGTACTATTTTTTCCCTTGAAATCCAATCATTTTCAACATTTCCTTTCCCTTTTCCTTTCCCTTTTTTCCCTTTCCCTTTTTCCTTTCCCTTTTTCCTTTCCCTTTTTCCTTTCCCTTTTTCCTTTCCCTTTTCTTCCTTTCCCTTTTTTTCCTTTCCCTTTTTTTCTTTCCCTTTTTCCTTTCCCTTTTTTCCTTTCCCTTTTTTCCTTTCCCTTTTTCCTTTCCCCTTTTCNCCCCCTTTTTAATCAGAATTAATGTGATTCTAATGCCTTCCTTTAGATCTGCAGGGAATTTTTTTCCCTTAATTTTGAAATGATTTTTTTTTTTGGCTTTTAATTGTTTTAAAAAGCTTTAGTGAAGGGAAGAAGGCAAAAAAAAAAAGACAAGAACTCAGCAATCCTCCTTGCTTGGCACATCTTTAACCTTTCACTACCTCCAGAAAGAGAAAGATTTCAGGGCTCTGATCCATTTTTTAAGAGGGAGTTTTTGACAGGTCACTCTCAAACCTTTCTGTGTTGGTAAAAGACAATTTTTTTGTGCAGCTTAGCTTTTTTTTTTTGGTGTGTGTGTGTCTTTTGTTTTTTTGCCTGACAGTTAAATTGCACTATAGGCAGAGGCTGGAATGGGGTTCCTGTCTCTTTAAGTCTCTCACTAGACAAAGCCTTTTCCCCTTGGAGAGCTGAGCCCAGGCTCACAACTGTCAGATGATCTCCTAGCACTTGGGAGAGTTTGCAAAGTCATAATTATATCTTTTAACCTGTCTTGCTCTCTGCAAAAGAAAGGTCCTATTATATTAAAATGAGATTATTAGCCATCAAATACTTTCTTTCTGGGGATTCTTCTTCTTTTTTTCTTTTTTTTGGTCTTTTTTTTTATAAAATAACACACAGAAATTCAAATACTTTAACTACTTGGCAAGTGAATTTGGATTAGATTTACTTTTCACTAAATCAGTGTTCTCTACCAGCTATTTTTTATTTTTTGGGGGGGTTTGTGTGGGGGTTAAGTATTTTTAAAGGAGTCTTTGCAATATGCAGATGCAAGAAAAAAAAAATCAGACTAAATGTCTGAAATGTCACCTGCATAAGTAAAGGAAAGGAATGGTTCAGGGATCTGTTCCCATTTCTTTCCCACCCTTGGCTTGCTTGGTGAGCTTCACTAGTCACAAACCTTGCTGCTTTAACTCACTTCAGGGCCAAAATTACTGGTTTTCCCCTGAAATCCCAACATTTTCAACATTTCCTTTCCCTTTTTCCTTTCCTTTCCCTTTTTCCTTTCNTCCTTTTCCTTTTCCTTTTCCTTTTCCTTTCCCTTTTCCCTTTCCTTTTCCTTTTCCTCCTTCTTTCTCTTTCTTTCTCTTTCTTCCTTCCTTCCTTTTGTTTCCCTTTTTCCTTTCCCTTCTTCCTTTCCCTTCTTCCTTTCCCTTTTTCCTTTCCCCTTTTCCTTCCCTTCCTTTCCCTTCCCTTCTCTCCCCTTCCCTGGTGCAACCTGAGGCCATTTCCTCTCATCCTCTCACTGCTAATCCATAGAAGAGCCCAGTCCCCTCCTCACTCCAAGCTCCTCTCAGGGAGCTGGAGAGAGACCTAAGGTCTCCCCTGATCCTCCTCTTCTCCAGGATAACCACCCCCAGCTCCCTCAGCTGCTCCTCACCACACTTGTGCTCCAGACCCTTCACCATCCTCAAATCCTCAAGCCTCCTGATTTTCAGGACACTCCCAGTCCCTTCAAGGCAATTCCTTGCCTCAGCAAGCTCTCATCTCCCATTGTCATCCTAAAGCTGGCACCAAGCTCAAGGTAAGGAGGCAATATCTGGGCTTACTCCTTCATTTGCACCTTTGTGTTTCTTATCCACGCAGAAGAGTGGCAGCTACTGCTCCAGAAGCTCCATGAGCCACCCTTGAGATGCTTGTGTGTGCTCAAGAGCCAGGCAGGGAGAGCTAGAGAAGGCAAAGGCAACCTGTACAAACTGGCACTGGAGCTCCTTGACTCCCTGGAGCAACTCCTGTTTATACCACTCAGGAGCTGATTTGGAGTTTCAAGGCTTTTTTCCCCTCCCCATCATAAATATCTCTGCTTTTTCTTGGCAATGAAAGAATCTAGAGAGCTGTTCCAAAAAAAATGAGGAGAAGTTGTTGGCAGATGTGTCTATTAGTTGGAGCTGGAGGGGGTTTTGGCTTCGTTGAGGTTGGAGTACAGACATGGGGTAGCATGGAGGCTTCTGGCTGTCCACAGTAGCTTCACCCTTGGCTGTACAGGCTGCTGAGCTCCCTAGAGGAAGATGCTTTGTTTCTATGGATTGGTTGTTGGAGAGGTTTCAAGTTTAACTTCTTTACTTTGAGGGTGCCAGAGCTCTGACCCAGACTACCCAGAGAGGTGATGGAGTCTCTCTGCCTCTGGAGACATTCAACACCTACCTGGACATGATCCTAGGCAACCTGCCCTGGGTGAAGCTGCTCTGCATCAGGGAGAGGTTTAAGTTGGACACTAAGAACAATTTCTTCCCCAGAAGGGTTGTTAAAGCTTGGCCTAGGCTGTCCAAGGCAGTGATGGAGTCACCATCCCTACAGGGATTGAAAAGCCATGGAGATGTGGTGCTGAGGGCTATGGATCAGTGGTGATCTAGCAGTGCTGGTTAACAGTTGGACTTGATGATCTGAAAAGTTTCTTCCAGCCAAAACATTCTACAACAGGGAGGTTGGACTAGATGATCTCCAGAGGTCCTTCCAACCCCAAACATTCTGTGCTTCTGCAAAATGAGAGACCTTGGAATTCCAAAGTGACAAGTGACCCTCTTGAGCCCATGAGAAGCTCACTGAGGTCAGCACCTTCCCTCCAGCTGTTGACAGAGGTGGTGTGTTCCTTACAGAACATCAGCAGGAGATGATGCTTCACTGTGTGTGTTTGCACCGTAGCAAACAGCTCCTGCCTGAAGTGCAGGTTTGGATGGAAAACATTTCCTGGAGCCTTCTGGGAGTGAAAATTCCTCAGCAGGGCAGGAGGTGTTGTGCCTTTGGAAGCCTTGCAAAGTCAGCCCTGTGACTGCAGTGGAAGGAGCTGGGGCTTGGCGCCTCTGTGGGTGTGAGTGTAAACATCCAGCTGGGAATGCCAACTGGAACGTGCCCTGGCTTTGCTAGTCCTGAGGCCCAGCTCCACTTCAGCTTTCTCCTGAGTGATTATCGAGGTGCTTGCAGTTCCTGGGGATGTGGAAATGGCCTTGTTTACTCTTCATTTGGCAATAGCAAGCCTCCAGCTCTTGGAGGCACTTGGAGAGACTTCCTTCAAGTGAAGAGTTGCTGCTCAGAGAAGAAACACTGGAGCCCTATAGTTTGGAGAGAAAACTGAGAGCTCCCTTGGTGTAGCTCACCTCAGCCATGAATTGCTTCCTGCTGAGCTTCCCATTGCTGTCACCAGCCTGTGCTCAAAGGCACCAGAGACAGCACAAAGTAGGAGGCCAAAGTTGCATGAAATTTGTCACCAGAGTTTCAATTGCTTGCATTTTTTAATCTGGTCCTGGGATATGTTCAGGAAAAACATCAAAACCTTCAGCTCCCTTAGTTGTGCTGAGCTAAAAATAGCTTTGGGGCCCCCACCTCAACTCAACACACTCCCTTGAAATCAGAGCAGGCTACAGCTTCCCATCTGCTGCTTCTCCTAGATTCCTGAGGCAGCCAGAAACCAAAGTCCTCAGAAGCTAGAAAACCATCCCTCTTCATGGTGTCACCCTTAGCTGGTAGAAATCCATGGGTCTGCTGGAGCTCCAACACGTGCAGGAAGGACTTGCTTTAAGTCCAGCTGGACATCACTAAGGCTTCAGTCAGAGTCATTTGCTCAGTGACTAACTCTGCTGATGTCTCAACTGCAGTGGAAAGAGGAGAAGCACTCTGTATTGTCCTTTTTCTTTCTAGTAATAGTGCAAAATCTGAACTAGGAGCCTGGGCAGCACCTTGAGAGCTCACCTGCTTGCCCAACAGGTGCTCTTCCACAGGTATGGATCAGTGTTCCCTCTGGAATTGACCTTATCAGAGGCTCTCACCTTCCATATCTTTCATCAGTGGGAATTGTAGTATGGTATGGCCCTGGAAATGTGTTGGCAATCTGTTCTGCTGGCCAAGTCTGTGTGATGACCTGGAGGAGATTGTTGGTGGGCTGTCCAGCTACCTAACCAAGCTTGTTTGTACACCTGAGGTCACTGCAGACAGGAGTTCTGTGATGGGGTCTTCTCAGTCAATCCTGACTTCCCAAGCTTTGCTAAGCATTCCTCCTTAAGGAGCTCCACTTCTCCTCTCTGGCAAGATGCTCCTCAGACACTCAGTGCTCTGCAGGTTGGATCATTGTTCCAGAAACACATTGGATCTCCTCAGTCTGGCTCTCTCTCTCTTTTGTTGTTTTTTTTCCCCCCTCTTCTTTCAGCCTTTAACCAACCCCCAGAGATCTGAGAAAGAAGAAGAAAACATATTCTATCATCCCTTTTTGTCCAGGCAAACAGGGAACTCTTTCCCCAGCAAGCACAGCCCCAGCAAGGTTTTACAAGCTGAAGCAATCAGCTTCTCAGGACGTGCTTGAGAGGCAAAGGGAGACCAGGGAAACTAGGGCCATGTTTTCCATCTGCTGTAAACTTCCAGCTGGTGGAAGAAGCTGAGTGTTTTCTCCTAGCCATGGCTTGGGCTAGCTGAGCTTAGGTGGTGGCAAACATTAACTCAGCATCATGGAGCTGCCACCTGGCTCCTCTCCCTGGTGACCATTGCTGGGGCCTGCATTCAGCTTGAGTCTCTAGTTTTGATTTGACAAGCCCTGCACAATAATCACCTCTTAATTCCCCCTCCCAGCCTCCCTCCTCTCGCCGCTGAGGAGCAGCAGACGGCAGATTTCACGTGCCATAAATATTTAGGTTGTGCCTGTGTGTTTATAACACTTGCCCAGAGTGGAACTGGAGCAGCTCACACTTAGCAGCAACACCTGACACGAGGGAAACTTTTCCATCACCTCATATGGACCAAAGAGCCAGGAGCCCACCAGGCACCAGGGACCAGTAGTCATCTGCTCCCAGCTCCTTTCTCCTCTTACCATGCTGGTGAATAAACAAGCATAACAATATGGACAAGCTTTTGTGTCCCTGAGGAGCTGCTGCTCTGAAGGAGGGAGATGGGGGTAGGTCTCTTCTACTGAGAGGACAAGAGGAAATGGCCTCAAGTTGTACCACGAGAGGTTTAGATTGGATACAAGGAGGAATTTCTTCCCTGAAAGGGTTGTGAAGCATTGGCCAAGTCTGTCCAGGGAGGTGGTGGAGTCACCATCCCTGGAGGGGATTGAGGAACACCTCAATGTGGCACTTAGAGCCATGGTTTAGTGGCATGGGAGTGATAGGGATGGTTGGACTTGATGATCTTTGAGGTCTCTTCCAACCTTCATGATTCTGTGACCCTGAAAAAAAGCTGAAAAGCCAACTTGAGATTCTAGACAACAGCTGTCCACATCAGGCCAAGCTTCTGCTGCTTCTTCATGGAGTGGATAGGCTTGGCCCTGCTTGGAGCAGCAAGGCTGCATGGATCCATGGCTGTGTCTGCTCAGGCTCCCATGCAGCAGCCAGCTCTCCACTTTCCAGAGCAGCAGGTCTCTTAAGTGTTATGGAATATTTTCTGCTTTAATAAATGTGTTTTTACTAATGTTTCTTCAGGGGAAAATATTTTTCTTTTGTTTCTCTGCATAGCCTCTTTAGGACTTGCTGTGGAAGGGAAGCCAACAGCACTAACTTGTACTCTTTTTTTTTTTCCCCCCCTGTCTTGTGATTTTTCTCTTTATTTTTGGAGAGGAAATAAACTCTCTGGTTGTAGTCTCCTCCCTTGCTCCTATTCCATTTACCTGCTGAATTCTCTGCTTTGTGGCTTTAGAAAGAGGAGAATCATAGACTAGAATGAGAGAATCATTCAGGTTGGCAAAGACCTTTGGGATCCTCCTGTCCAACTATTAACCCTACTCTACAAACTTCATCCCTAAAAACACATCTAAATGATCTTTAAACACATCCAGGGATGGAGACTCAACTATTGGCTCCCAAACTTGGGCAAGCTTTTCCTCCTTGGATTGTCTCATTGATATTTGTTTCCTATGGGCATTACTCATTACTTTTTCTTCCTGGAGCCTTTAATTCTTGTCATGATCAGAGGCAAGACATACAAGACATAGTTTGTAAGTGATGTCCAGTTTGGTGATGGTTAACTTATTGAAAGCTTGGGGTTTTTTTTTGCATCAATGGGAAATTTGGTGCAGGGAGGAGTGGAAATAAGAAAGGGAAAAAAGAGAGAGAGAAAAGTGGTAATAAGAAGGAAAAATAGANCTTTAAACACATCCAGGGATGGAGACTCAACTATTGGCTCCCAAACTTGGGCAAGCTTTTCCTCCTTGGATTGTCTCATTGATATTTGTTTACTATGGGCATTACTCATTACTTTTTCTTCCTGGAGCCTTTAATTCTTGTCATGATCAGAGGCAAGACATACAAGACATGGTTTGTAAGTGATGTCCAGTTTGGTGATGGTTAACTTATTGAAAGCTTGGGGTTTTTTTTGCATCAATGGGAAATTTGGTGCAGGGAGGAGTGGAAATAAGAAAGGGAAAAAAGAGAGGGAGAAAAGTAGTAATAAGAAGGGAAAAGAGAGAGAAAAGTGGTAATAAGAAGGGAAAAGAGAGAGAAGTCTTCCCCATCTTGTTTTAGAGCTGCTGGAGGGAGAGGAAACACAAACTCAATTTTATGTGGCTTCTAAGGCACCTCTGAAGAGAGTCATATGAACTGAGACCCTTGGCTCTGCTACCCCTAATGATACCTATGGAACAATATGTGAAACCTATTACACTCTTCTGGCTGGATGTGTGTGTGTAGAGAGAGATATATTTATATATCTCTACGTAGAGAGAATGTGAGAGAGAGAGAGGAAATCTGGGGCCTTTGTTTTTATTGGCTTCTGCAAAGCATAAATGACACAGGCAGGGCAAGGTTAAATTATTGTAAATGTCTGTATGAAAGGCATCACTTAATTATTAACAGTCTGCTCCAAATAAAAGGTACAGATGCTAAAATGGCCTGACCTGCTGGATTTGGGGAAAATGAGGGAGGGGGAGGTGTTGTTTAAAATTGGTAGTGAGGCCCACAGCTGACTTGTTCTCCAGCAGACAGGCTGGAAAAAAGAGCCAGGGTAAAGTTTCCTTGTAGAGTGGCTCCTTTTCCTTCTTTCCCAGATGGCAAGTGAATGGATGGAAAATGGGGAAGGGGAAAGGCAGGACTCTCTGGAACTGGGAACAAACCTCTGTGAGGAGAAGAGGAGGTGGCAAAGCATCTGGATAGAAGAGGAGAGAGGGCAACTCCAAGAACTGAGTGCTGAAACTCACTGTAAAGGGTTGTTTTTTGGATGGTTGGAATCATTTCCTCACTGAAAGGGTTGTTAGGCTTTGGCTNGAAGGGAAAAGAGAGAGAAAAGTGGTAATAAGTAGGGAAAAATAGAGAGAAAAGTGGTAATAAGTAGGGAAAAGAGAGAGAGAAAAGTGGTAATAAGAAGGGAAAAAGAAAAGTGGTAATAAGAAGGGGAAAAGAGAGAGAAAAGTGGTAATAAGGGAAAAATAGAGAGAGAAAAGTGGTAATAAGAAGGGAAAAGAGAGAGGAAGTAATAAGAAGGGAAAAAGAGAGAGAGGAAAGTGGTGATAAGAAGGGGAAAAGAGAGAGAAAAGTGGTAATAAGAAGGGAAAAGAGAGAGAAGTCTTCCCCATCTTGTTTTAGAGCTGCTGGAGGGAGAGGAAACACAAACTCAATTTTATGTGGCTTCTAAGGCACCTCTGAAGAGAGTCATATGAACTGAGACCCTTGGCTCTGCTACCCCTAATGATACCTATGGAACAATATGTGAAACCTATTACACTCTTCTGGCTGGATGTGTGTGTGTAGAGAGAGATATATTTATATATCTCTACGTAGAGAGAATGTGAGAGAGAGAGAGGAAATCTGGGGCCTTTGTTTTTATTGGCTTCTGCAAAGCATAAATGACACAGGCAGGGCAAGGTTAAATTATTGTAAATGTCTGTATGAAAGGCATCACTTAATTATTAACAGTCTGCTCCAAATAAAAGGTACAGATGCTAAAATGGCCTGACCTGCTGGATTTGGGGAAAATGAGGGAGGGGGAGGTGTTGTTTAAAATTGGTAGTGAGGCCCACAGCTGACTTGTTCTCCAGCAGACAGGCTGGAAAAAAGAGCCAGGGTAAAGTTTCCTTGTAGAGTGGCTCCTTTTCCTTCTTTCCCAGATGGCAAGTGAATGGATGGAAAATGGGGAAGGGGAAAGGCAGGACTCTCTGGAACTGGGAACAAACCTCTGTGAGGAGAAGAGGAGGTGGCAAAGCATCTGGATAGAAGAGGAGAGAGGGCAACTCCAAGAACTGAGTGCTGAAACTCACTGTAAAGGGTTGTTTTTTGGATGGTTGGAATCATTTCCTCACTGAAAGGGTTGTTAGGCTTTGGCTCAGGTTGCCCAGGGAAGTGATGGAGTCACCATCCCTGGAAGGGTTCATAAAACATCTAGATGTGGCACTTAGTGCCATGGTTTAGTGGCATGAGGGTGATAGGTTGATGTTTGGACTTGATGAGCTTCAAGGTCTCTTCCAACCTTCATGCTTCTGTGATTCTTACAATCTCTCTCTCTTATATCTTGAGCACAAAGGAGAAGTCCACAAAGGATGTGAGTTTCTTCAAGTGGAGCTCTTCACCCTACCCCAGTTAGGAAGAGTTTGGAATCCCTTTAAAAGAGCAAGTTAGTTCCCAGGCCCTGGGGATCTGCTATGGATGCTGCCAGGATTGGGAGCTACACAAAGTGAACACTAAACCCAGGTGCTCCAGCTTTCCATTAGTGGAAAGAGAGGATAAGATCTTGGCCCAAGAGGTTTCAACTCTTGCTGGAAGCTCCCAAATGATGGATATTGCTTTAGCTAAGGTAAGCTAACAAGAAAGCTGAGGCTGATGCCATGTCACTGCCATGGGTTATAGCTGGTCCAAATATCATCCAGCTGGAGAAGGATATTTGGCTCACTGGCTCCAGCTCCCCAACTCGGGCCATGGCTGTGTTCATATGAGCAGAAAGAGGAGGATTTCAGGCTCCTTGAGCAATATTTCTGTGCTTTAAACCATCTCTGGATACATGCAGCACTACTTTACTCAACCACATCTCTGTGAACCAGTAGCACCACAGGGCAGATCCATCTCCCATCCACACATCCCAAGGTTGACTCCTGTCCAAGAGACTCCAGTCCAAGGCAGTTGGAATGTATAAACAGGGCATCTTCCTCTTTGCATCCACTGAAATTGGCAGAGCTTTTACAATCCTTGGGCCCTGGAGGCTTTTGGGCTGCACCTGAGGAGTCTGCAGAAGGCAACTCAAAGAGAAAACCATCCCAGGGTGGAATTTCCAGAGGGAAACTTGGAGCCTGCAACTTTGGGGGAAAAAAAATAAAGCAAAGCAAAAATCCCCTAGTCTATATGAATGAAAGAAGTGAGTGGAAAGCTCTCCCTTCCCCTGCTTTTTGGCAGGGCAGGAGATGTCTCTCTGCTTTCACCTTCAGCCAGACGGAATCCCTGAGAGCTGCTGGGCTCACCTCCTGCACACAGCCAGGGATTCCCACCCACTGCTCCTGCAGCTTCCAAGCACTCCCTGGTGGAGCAAGGGCATTGTGTGCCTCTCATGGAGTGACATCCAGGATCTCAAGCAGTTTGAGAGTTTGCTGCCTCCAGAAAGCTCTTCCAAAGGCTAACTGAGCCAACACCATTTACTCAGATGGAAAAAACAGGATGACTAAGAAAAATCACTTGGGCTGAACTTGATCCTGATGGATTTTAATGCACTTTGGCACCTGAAGAGGAGGGATTAAGAGGAAGGGCCCAAATCATCACTGCCTAGTGGTTCCTACATCCTTGTCTGCAAGGGTTCTGCAGAGCATCCCTTCTCTTGGCACTTAGGTTTAGCAAAGCCACGTGGTATTATTGTGTTGTGCCTTTGCAGCTGTCTTATCATAGAATCATAGAATCATAGAATGGTTAGGGTTGGAAGGGACCTCTGGAGCTCATCTAGTCCAACCCCCCTGCAGTGGCCAGGGACATCCCCAACTAGAGCAGCTTGCCCAGAGCCCTGGCAAGCCTCACCTGCAATGCCTCCAGGGATGGGAACTCAACCACCTCCCTGGGCAACCTGGGCCAGTGTTCCACCACCCTCGTGGGGAGCAACATCTTTCTAATGTCCAATTTAAATCTCCTCCTCTCCAGTTTAAAACCATTGCCCCTTGTCCTTTCACTGCAGGCCTTTGCAAACAGGCCCTCTGCAGCCTTCTTATAAGTTCCCTTTAAGTACTGGAAAGTCACTATTAGGTCCCCCCGAAGTCTTCTCTTCTCCAGGCTGAACAATCCCAGCTCCTTCAGCCTGATCTGCTGGCTTCTGAGGAGGTGAAACGTGCTTGCAAAATGCTCATCTCTTCTTCCATATGCCTGAAATTGCCACCAATGGCTTCCAGCTTTCTCTGCATCCATTTGGCTTTGGTTGCTCTTGTCCCAAGGCTCAGGGCTGGGTAGAAGAAATTGCTCCAGAGGCTTGCCAGGGCTCTGGGCAAGCTGCTCTAGTTGGGGATGTCCCTGGCCACTGCAGGGGGGTTGGACTAGATGAGCTCCAGAGCTCCCTTCCAACCCTAACCATTCTAGGATTCTATAATGGGATTTTGGTGCATGAAGGTTTGAAAAGGTGAGCCTTGTGTAGCTGGGGAACCTTCAAGTCTAAGTGAAGAGCAGCTGGATGGAATTAGTGACAGAGAAATTCTCCCTAAGTCCTGTCTCTGTGTTGGAGTTTCCCACCAAGCCCTTACCCCACAAGGAAACCCTTACCCCACTTCTTCTTCTTGTCAGATAGGAAAGAAGAGCAGAGCTTTTCCACTCTGCTTGCAGACAGCACCAGAATTCCTGACTGAGAAAGCCTGGCTCCACAGGAGGAATGTCATAGCCCAAGGGGAAGAGCCTGCTGTGACCATGCAAGCTAACAGTAGCACAGCCTGCTGCAGACCCCATGGGCTGCTGAGCTTCTCTATCATTCCCATCTCAGGAACTGCTTTGGCTCAGCTCCCGAGGACCTTGGCAGCTCTTCAAGGCCTTGCAAGGTGCTGAAGTTCCTGTTGTCTCCAAAATGTGTGTGTGTGTAGGGATGGATTACCCCAGCTTGCCTGTGGGAGTGGGACTGGGATTTGGCTGGCTTAGCATCTCTCTCCATGGTTAGGTAGCACTCCAGCTGGATAGGTTGTAAGGTGGTTTTTCACCTTGCTATCTCCAAATGCTACAGCTTCTTGCTGTTGAGTACAGTTACTACCTGTAGCAGCGGTGTTGGATGGTTGACCAGTGTCAGAGGGGAGGATTTGATCAATATATACATAAGGATAGGGATGGAGACATGGTGTTGAAAGCCTCTTGTGTGAAGAGGTCCAGTGGGAAATGGTGAATGAGACTTTCAGATAGTGATAGGACAAGGGGTGATGGTTTTAAACTGAAAGAAGGGAGATTTAGATTAGATGTTAGGAGGAAATTCTTTAGGCAGAGGATGGTGAGACACTGGCACAGGTTGCCCAGAGAAGTTGTGGATGCTCCATCCCTGGCAGCATTCAAGACTAGGTTGGATGGGCCCTGGGCAATCTGGTCTAGTGGGTGACATCCTTGCCCATGGCATCTAGTTGGAACTAGATGATCTTTAAGTTCTTTTCCAGGCCAAACCACTCTATGAGGCTTGTGAGAGAAGGACCTTTCCCCAGGAGCAAGAGGAGAGGCAGAGTGCATGAGACAGAGAGAGCAAAGCCACGGATCACATCCTCTTAACCCACACCATCCTCTCAATCCTTCACTGGGGAGGAGATGTCATGGTAGCAGCAACTCTGGGGTCTACAAGAAAGAGGAAAAAGTGAGAAGGGGAAAAGCAAGGTCTGCCCCACCTTGCAGGGGCTGCTCTGGAATGTGTTTGCACTCCAGGGTGTGCAGTGCCTGGGAGTGAGTTAGCAGCAGTGTTGAGTTAGTAACCTGAACCCTCCACAAATACCTCCGGGGCAGACAGGTCCATTTCAGCCTGTGTTTATTTAATAAAGAGCCAGTGAAGTAACTGCAATTTCATTGTCAATTTACTAATGCGTTACAGTTATGTTTCTGAACCTCATTGTTTGGGCTCAGGAGCTTGCAGTGCCTGGCCAAAACTTTCCTTTCTTCTCCCCCTTATTCCTCCCCTCAAGTGTAAAACACGTTTTATTATGACTAGAATGTCTTCTATTTATCAAAAAACGGGATTAAAACCCTCAACTCCCCTTTCCACACACATACCCAACTTGGCAGCAGGTCAGTTTGTCAACCTCCTGAAAGCCTCACTCACCTTTCGGCTCTTTCTTTCTTTCTCTCTCTTTTTCTTTCCCTTTTTCTCCCTTTCTCTCTCTCTTTCTCCTTTCCTCCCTTTCTCCTTTTCTTCCTCCTTTTCTCTTTCTCCCATTCTTTCTCTCTTTCTCCCTCTCTTCCTCTCTCTTTCCCTCTCTCTTTCTCTTTCTCCCTTTCTCCTTTACTCCCTTTCTCCTTTTCTTCCTCCCTTTCTCTCTTTCTCCCTTTCTTTCTCTCTTTCTTCTCTCTCTTTCTCCCTTTCTCCTTTTCTTCCTCCCTGTCTCTCTTTCTCCCTTTCTTTCTCCCTCTCTCTTTCTCTCTCTCTTCTCTCTCTCTTTCTTTCTCTCTCTTTCTCCCTTTCTCCTTTTCTTCCTCCCTTTCTCTCTTTTTCCCTTTCTTTCTCCCTTTCTCCTTTCCTCCCTTTCTCTCTTTCTCCCTTTCTTTCTCTCTTTCTCCCTCTCTTCCTCTCTCTCTTACTCTCTTCTCCCTTTCTCTTTTTCTTCCTTTCTCCTTTTCTTTCTGCCTTTCTCTCTCCCTTTCTCTTTTTCTCCCTTTCTCCTTTTCTTTCTCCCTTTCTCTCTTTCTTTCTCCCTTTCTCCCTTTCTTTCTCTCTTTCTCCCTTTCTCTTTTTTCCCTTTCTCTCTTTCTCTCTTCCTCTCTCTTTCTCTTTTCTCTCTTTTTTTCTCTCTTTCTCCCTCTCTTCCTCTCTCTTTCTCTTTTCTCTCTTTTTCTCTTTCTCTCTCTCTTTCTCTCCTCTCTCTGTCTCCTCCAGAGCAGTAAACCCCCCCTCCCCACACACAGACATATATTAACACACACATATGAATTTAAGAGTTCATCTGGGAAGCCCAGGATGGAAACTCTTGCTGGAAAGAGCTCGAGTTCTGTGTCTTTGTGGTCTGGGAAGTCTGACTCTGGCCTCCTACTCTTTTGGATGGAAAGCTGGCTCTGAAACATGCCTGCACGTTCTCAATTAACAAAAACCAAAGGCCAAACCCAGCCCCTCACCCCTCCCCAATGCTGACTTGAGAAGAGAAATCAGCTCTGGGATGAAGATGGAGAGAGGTTGGCAGAGGGGTTGCTTGGGGCTTGTATCTCAGCAGCTCCTTCCTGCAGTGTTGAGCTGGGCTGGAGAGCAGGGAGGTTGCTTTCAGCTGAGCTTTGGGAGATCCCCTGGGTCCCACAAAGCTTTCTTTTCCTAGAGAGGACTTTCCATCACTCAAAGCTGTCAGAAGAGCCTTGGGTCCATCACAACTGCTCCTGTTGCAGTTGGTTTCATGGCCAGGCTGCAAACAGAGGGAGGTTTTCAGTGGGTACAGAGTGATGTAGCTCCACAAGAGGATCTAACACCCTTCTGTCTGCTGGCAGGAAGCTTGGATTTGGTTTCAATCTCTTGGTTTGTCCCCATATAAGATCTAGATGTGCTGGAAGGAAACAGAAGTGCAGGCCCTATGGAAATGGTTGGAGAACCATTTGGTTGGAGAATGGTAAAGAATGGTGAGAAGTTCCTTTGATTGCATCCTTATCCCTTCTGGGAATTCTTGAGGGACCTTTGGATGGTTCTTCAGTGTCAAGTCAAGTCATCCTGGTCCTATTCCAGGATTTGTTCAGCTCTCCAACACTTCTGGGCAGTTCTAGCTTCCCAGCAAGCTCTAATCCTGTAGATAGAGGAGGTTGTGAAGTTGGGAAAGGACAGAGGTTGAATGTGGGAGCTGTGGTGGGACATGAGAACCCTCTGGAGTTCTCACTCAGGCAATGTTTGTTCCCTGCAATACTGAAAGCTTCCCTACCCCACAGCTGCCAGGGACTGGGTTGTTTTGGGGAGCAGCTCTCTCTCTCTCTCTCTCTCTCTCCGCCTTTTGTCTGTCTGTGTGTGTCTACAAGTCTGCCAACAGCCAGGAGACACTCAGCAGGCAAAGCTCAGCCTTGTCTGCTCTCAGCTTGTTTCTCTACCCTTCAGCTAGCCTCAAAGCAGCAACTCCAATCTGAGAAGGTGAAAACACCTTCTGCCCAGAAGACTCCAGATTTTGCTCAGCTGCAATGCTCCTGGCTATTCAGACACCAAATATCTGCAATATGGCAACTCCTCAGCTGCTGCTTCCAGCAGGAGCTTGGTTTCTCCTGCTGCTCCTGCACACAAGCCAAAGCCTTTACCATGGGGCTTTCCCCACATCTCCCTTTGAACCTCTCCAAAGGCTCAAGCAGCCTGCAGGCAGCTGTAGCACCCTGCCCTGCCCTAACCTCTGCCATGACCTAGCAGAACTGCCCTGTGTGCTCCATCAAAGGCTTTGATTCAAGCCCTTCATGCCCCATCAGCTCTCAGGCTCCTCCACAACACAAGCTACTGCTTGTGACAAATTACATGGCTTGCCTTCAGAAAGGGAGCTGAGCACTGACCCCCCCAGGCCTTTTTAGCAGCCCTTGAACCACACCTCTGGCTGGAGGAGGCTCTGTGGCTGCTCAGCTACCAACCACCAAGCATCTCCAGCCCAAAGCAGCCCAGAGAAGAGCTGCCTGGGCTGCTTCTGCAAGGAGATGGAAGATTTCTTGCTAATCTCTCTTTAAATGAGGCCTAACTCCTGCAGCAGAGCCTTGTCAGCTGCTTGGTAACAGCCTCTAGGACCCACAGGCCCATGGCCTTCATCCTCAGCAGGAGATGTTCCAGCAGAGCCTGCTTGACTTTCCAGTACCTAAAGGGAACTTGCAA
>VWZO01016427.1:457098-593018 GCA_013396975.1 Bucco capensis | reverse complement strand
ATTAGAGTTGGAAGGGACCTTCAGAGGTCATACAGTTCAACCCTCCTCCTGCAAGCAGGGACACCTATAACAAGATCAGTTTGCTCAGAGCCCTGTCCAACCTCACTTGGAAGATTTCCAGGGATGGGGCATCCACCACCAGTCTGGCCAATCTGTTCCAGTGCTTCACCACCCTCACTGTGAAAAATTTCTTCCTTATATCTAGTCTAAACCTCCCCTCTTTTAGTCTAAAGCCATTATCCCCTTGTTCTANAGTCTAAAGCCGTTATCCCCTTGTTCTATCAACAGTCCTTGCTAAAAACACTGTCTCCACCTTTCTTATAGGCTCCTTTAAGTACTGAAAGGTCTCCCTGGAGCTTTCTTTTCTCTAGACTGAACCACCCTATCTGCTGGCCATGCTTCTTTTGATGCAGCCAAGGATTCAGTTAGCCTTCTGGGCTGCAAGTGCACACTGTCAGCTCATGTCAAGCTTTTCATCCACAACTACCCCCAGATTCATCTCCACAGGGCTGCTCTCTACCACATCATCTCCCAACCCGCACCGATCTCAAAGATTGCCCCGATCCAGGTGCAGGACCTTGCACTTGGCCTTGTTGAACCTCAAGAGGTTCACACAGGCCCACTTCTCAAGCTTGCCAAGGTCCGTATGGATGGCATCCCATCCCTCAGGCATGTCAGTGAAAAACTAATTTCACTGTCATATTGAGCTACAAAGTGACTGTAAAGATTCACTACTTTAATTCTTTAAAAAAACTCTTCAGAAATAGCAATGCATATCCTCAACTAGGAACTGCAAATCTTCCAACTTTTAGAGGAAGAAAAATTGCTGATTCTCTACAGAAAAACACTTTTGCAAGTGTTTTAACACATTTAATACAACCAATTCTTACCTGATTACTTCCCACTGGCATGTTGTTGAAGTTTCCATATTGAGGACCCTGAAGTTTTTCATCAAAGTAATGTCCAGACGCTCTCAATGGGAAATTCTGTGCTCCTGGGCCAGCTGGCCCATTGAAATTTGGTCCAGACGAACCATCAAACATATCAGGTCTCTGGAACTGCATCCCATGAGATGGTCCATTGTAGCCCTGGCCAGGATGGTCAACAAATGGACCACCATGTCCATATGGTGACATTTCGAGTCTTGAGGCAGGATGGTTAGCTACATTTTCAAAACGTGCACCTTGAAGGCCAAGGGGCAAGTCAAACCTAGAGGCTGGTTGGTGAGGTCCATCAAATCTCTGAGGTATGGCTGTATCAAATCGTGGTTGTATTTGTTGGCCAGGCACTCTTTCAAATCTTGGACCAGGCTGTCCATGAAGTCCATCAAATCTTTGCAAGAGCGACAGGTGTCCATGCTGGCCATCAAATCCAGCTGCATGACAACCATCAAATCTCGGGCCAGCTCGACCCAGAGGACCATCAAATCTAAGTCCACCAGCTCCCTGGTGTACTGGTCCATCAATCAACCTAGGACCTACACCTGGCTGACCATGCGGTCCTTCCAATCTGAGCCCACCACCTGATGGTCCATGTGGTCCCTCAAACCTGAGTCCTCCACCTGATGGTCCATGTGGCCCCATTGGCTGACCATGTGGCCCTTCAAATCTGAGACCACCTCCAGGTTGACCATGGGGCCCCAATGGGTGTAACTGTGGCCCCTCAAATCTGAGGCCACCCCCTGGTTGACCATGAGGCCCCAAGGGCTGACCATGGGGTCCCTCAAACCTGAGACCCCCTGGTTGACCTCGAGGCCCCATAGGTTGACCATGAGGTCCCTCAAACCTGAGACCACCTGATGGCTGACCACGGGGACTCTCAAACCTGAGACCAACTCCAGGTCCTTCAAACCTAGGACCACCTGCAGGCCCCTCGAACCGCAAAGGCCCACCTATCTGTCCAAGAGGTCCCTCCAACCGTAATGGACCTCCTCCACCAACCTGCCCTGGGGATCCTTCAAACCTCAGGGCCCCTGCCAGCTGCCCTTGTGGCCCATCAAATCTTAGGGCTGCAGCTCCCCCTGCTCCTGACAGTGGTCCATCAAACTGAGATGCACCTGCCCCTACCAAAGGCCCCTCAAATCTCATAGCAGCCTGTCCAGCTGGCCCATCAATTCTTGAACTTGAACCAGCAGCAGGACCATCAACAAAAGGACTTCCTTGGCCATCTACTCCAACTCTTGTAGCAGCCTGTCTAGTTGAGCCATCAAAGAGAGCTCTGTCTTCCATTAGTGCTGTTATCCTCTGCTTTGCTTCAATGCCTCCAAATCTTGGTCCTGGATTTTCTGGAAATGGTGCTTTCTCTGGATCTTCATATCTAGCTCTTTTGAAACGTTCACTGAATGGTGATCTTGATTCCTCTCGAACACCTGTTAAAAAACAGAACATATCAGATAACCACTCACTAAAATGTTGCCAATTACTTAAAAGATGTAAAATAAAGCAAAAGCACATACCAGCTTGCCCAAGAAGCTGCCTTTCCTCACGATTATCAAATCTGCAGATTGCATCACCTTCTATTTTCTGGAACTCTGTTGTGCTTTTACCCTGCTGTCTGAGAGCATCTCTAAATTCATCTGACTCTCCCCAGCTGTCATAGGGATCAAAGTTCTTAGAACCTCTTGTTCCTTTAGTAGCATTTTGTTCCTCAAGTCTTCTTCGACTCTCAAGCGTTGAGACATTATCAGCAAAAGCTCTATTAGCACCACTTAGAGGAGGAGAGTGTTTCCTAGATCTTTCTCCAAATGGTTCTTTTCTGTCAAACTGTACTCCACGCTTGGCTTTTGCTTGCTCACATTCTATTCCAGAAAGCAGTGCTTCAGGTATATGATAATCCAAAATATCATCAGGATCCAACAGATCAAGCCTTGACAATGAATGCTGAACTTGTGTTCTTTTTAGTTTAGCTTTGTGTTCATAATATGTTAATTCTGCATCTGACAGAAGAGGTTTCTTTTTCAAACCACACTTTTCCTCTGTAGGACTATCCCAAATGTTGCATCTATGTTTTCCTTCCTGGTACTGGAACAGCTGTCGGATCTGATGAGCTACCATGAGGAATTCATCTTGTGTTATTTCACCAGATGTTAAGCGTTCATTGGCCTGTAATATAAAGCTTAAGTTTAGACTTCCAAAAAGAAACATGAAGCAAGCTATACCCAGAACACTTCTCTATGAAGACAGATTTATTAATGTTACCTTCTTAAGTAGTTCTCTCTTGCTTGCAGATGTCAGTTCCTTAGGAATCTGTAAATTGGCATCCACACTTAACCGATGCTGCTGCTTCGGTGCACGGGGTGATAAAATTCCTTTACTAGCAGGCCAGTTTTCCCGGTGTCTTTGGTGAGGGGATTTACCAAGTGCTTGGTGCTCCTCACTCTGCTGAGAGCTGAAAGAAAGAATACATTTAAAATATAGCTAACTTCTTTATTCAGGACACAACTGTTACATTCCTACTACAAGTCCTTATGGCAAAACATCTCTATCTCCTTATAATCTAAGTATGCATAATTATCGCATTTCACTACTAGAAGTAAGTTAAAGCGATCAAGTTTAACACTGCCTCTCAACGTCGACTATGCTGAAGTCAGCAGTACAATTTCCACTGACTTCAAAGAGAAGTTCATTAAACGATAGTAACTTACTTTTTACTTTCTTCCCAACCAGATTTCCACCTCTTGCTTGATTTAGATCCTTGCCAATTTTCTGCATTCTCCTTCGGATCAGGAGCAGCTTTAGTAGAATGCTGGCTTGCTGTTTCTTGAGGCCTGTCCTCTTGGGCCTTCTTCACTCTCCTCGGATCTCGCACCTCTTGTTTAGCACTTCTCTTACTAGAATTTCTTTCATCTCTCGTTGCCTGTATGCCTTCTTCAACATGAGACTGCTTGGGGCCTATCTGACGTATCTTCCCTATTTTAGGAGTTGAAGTGGGAGATAAACTCCTAAGTCTTCTTTTGGGTGATCTCCTCTCTCGTCTTTTTGGAGAATGTGTCGATGGTGACCGTGCCTTAGGAGAGCGTGATCGTGATCGTTTTCTACTACTTGATCTCCCTTGTTTTCCACCCTGTTTTTCTGACTCCTCTGTAGTCGCGTCTTGTTTCTGAACAGCACCATTAATTACTTTATTTCTGCTGCCTGCTGGTCTGTGTTCACCTGCCTTATGTTCCTCCTTTTCTTTTTTCTCTGTACATCTCCTCTTTTCCTTCACCTCATCCTCTTTGCCCTCTGACTTATCTTGAAGATGTTTTTTCAGCCTTGGATCCCGCTTACTGATCTCAGACATTTTTGTGCTCTCACAATCCTGGCTTTTAGTATCTTTAGTACTGGGTAGCTTATTTTTCAAAGGGGGTGGCGATTTAGATTTCGCTTCCAACAAGTCAAGCTCTTTCTTCTGTGTTTTTTCACTTGCTTTTGATTTCTCTTGCTTTGTCGAGTTCTGTTTTTCAGCCTGCGCTGTTTTGTTTGCCTTGGTATCAGACTGACTGCTCGTGTTCGGTGGAAATTCTTTCCTATGAGATTGATCTTTAGCATGAGAAGAATGTTGAGGCATCCTGTTAAGTCGAGGATCCCTATTTACTGGTTTGATATCATGAAGTGGAGGACTTGGGGATGGTTTATTTTTTTCAGATTGCACAGCAGTCTGATGAGGTGGTTTAACTGTCATATGAGGTGCGGGAGACATATGTTGCTTGGAAGGTGCTGGAACAGAAGCTATAGTAGATGATCCTTGCTGAACACTAAGAGATACAGCCTGAAATAGAAAAATATCCAGCATTAATCTGCATGGCAACTCCTACCCCAAGATGCTCAGTCTGTCTTAAAACCAAAACTAGAAACAGAAACATCTTGAAAATGACAAGATTCAGCCACTTAACTGAAAATGACCCATAAATTGCCAATTACAAGTGTTAAAATAATGTGGCACCGTTACAAAGGATCAAATTCAAATATAACGCATAATTAGTTACTACAAGTCAATATTGCAAAATAGGTAACTTAGGCACACATTATCATTACACTGTTAAGTTTCTCTATGTATTCCACATGCTCAAGGCAACCAAACTGCAAGTATTTAATATAATTTTCCTATATCTACACTTCAAAGATGCTTTATTTTGTTATCACCAACTGTCAACATAGTAAGATTTTCTATTAAGAATGTAAATAAAACAATACAGCTTAACCACCATCTTCAGATGGTGGCAACAAACCAACCTGACCTAAAGAAGAAACTGATTTTATTACCATCAGGCTTCCTTGTTCTTTAAGAGCTAGTATATTTGAAAAAGTCTGGCTTGCTGGGAGGTGGAGAAGGATCTAACTCCACCTCCTTTTAACTGTCACCATGATCCATTAATGGCCGTTAGTTTGTAAAGCAGCCGTTACAATGTAACAGAAACAATTTAGAACTTCTGCCCCACTAGAATTTGCCTGCTGCAACAGTTATACCTCAGTTAATATAAATTCAACATTCCATAATCTAGACTACAGGTTTGAAATATAAAAACCAAACCCATGAAGTATTCTGAAATCAGAAATTCCTCTTACCTGTCTAGAAAGGTCAGATACTTCATTCCTAATAAACTGAATTGTCAAAAAGCAGCAAACAAGCAATGAAAACTACAAGTATTACCAGCTGTTCATACAGCAGGCATAAAAACTTACTGATTTATTTAAAAACTTAGGATTCACATGGATGCTAGAAGTATTCACATTTGGGGGCAGAGGTTCAATTGGCCAAGCACTTCACTTTTTTTTTTTAACCTCTATTTTGAGTGTAATTCTTGAGATTTGTTAGGTACCCCAGATACACTTGCATTGCTCTAATCCTAAAATAGCTACACTTGCCTAACATGAGGAAAAAATAATGTACTGCAGTTACATGTATAGCTAAGTACTGTCCAAAAGAAAGTGAGACCCAGCTATAAAAGTTTCATCAAATATCATACTCACCAATTGTGCTTTAGTCTGTTCCAGCTCCAGCTCTAATTTTTTTTGCTGAAGTTCTAACAACTGCTTTTGCTTTGCAAGCAATTGCTGCCTTATGAGTTGCTCCTGTGTCAAATTCTTCTGTATTTCAGGAACAGCTGGAGGAGTAGAGGCACCAGAAGTGACAGCAGAGGTAGGTGCATTAGATTCCTCCGGCTAAAGACAGAAAAAAGAAAGATAACATCCAGATGGAATCAACGAACTATACCTCCTTTTAACTGTCACCATGATCGGCCGTTAGTTTGTAAAGCAGCCGTTACAATGTAACAGAAACAATTTAGAACTTCTGCCCCACTAGAATTTGCCTGCTGCAACAGTTATACCTCAGTTAATATAAATTCAACATTCCATAGTCTAGACTACAGGTTCGAAATATAAAAACCAAATCCATGAAATAAATATTCTGAAATCAGAAATTCCTCTTACCTGTCTAGAAAGGTCAGATACTTCATTCCTAATAAACTAACCCTGATGGAATCAACTAACTCCACCTCCTAATAAACTAATCCTGATGGAATCAATTAACTCCACCTCCTTTTAACTGTCACCATGATCCATTAATGGCCATTAGTTTGTAAAGCAGCCATTAAAATGTAACGGAAACAATTTAGAACTTCTGCCCCACTAGAATTTGCTTGCTGCGACAGTTATACCTCAGTTAATATAAATTCAACATTCCATAATCTAGACTACAGGTTCGAAATATAAAAACCAAACCCATGAAATATTCTGAAATCGGAAATTCCTCTTACCTGTCTAGAAAGGTAAGATACTTCATTCCTAATAAACTAAATTGTCAAAAAGCAGCAAACAAGCAATGAAAACTACAAGTATTACCAGCTGTTCATACAGCAGGCATAAAAACTTACCGATTTATTTAAAAACTTAGGATTCACATGGATGCTAGAAGTATTCACATTTGGGGGCAGAGGTTTAATTGGCCAAGCAGGATCTAATGAGTTGACTCTGACATCAAGTGCATATAGTTTCTTCAAAGGGAAAATATCGTCCCATGTGGAGCGTAATTTAAATAAACTTTTCCTAGTATTTTCATCCACCTAAAACAATAAAACAATTCTATGGCTTGTTAAGTTAATATAAAACAATTTCTTAAACTTTTCTGTAGAACTTAAGATTTCATTTTATGTCCTACATCTATCAACAGTTCACTATTTTAACATATAGAACTTGCTATACAAAACTTGTAGGCAGTGCAATCATACCTCTATACCACAGGAATCAGTAACAGCTCAAAGGTGGACTTCTTGTTTCAGGGCCACTTCAAGGTTTTATTGTGTATTAGCATACTCTGAGAACTTTCAACTTTTCCATTATAATCACAGAATGTTAGCCGTTGGAATGAGCTGGGGGGCCCACAACTGGACACAGTTACCAAAATTCTCATTTTACCAAAATTCTCATTTTACTTGCTCAATTTCTCTGGAAAAATTGCAGTAACAAAAATATCGAAAGGCAACAGCCTCTGAGACAATACATTATTCAAGTGTTTGTGCTGAATGGAGTATAATAATGACAAACAAGGAAACAACAAACTGTCAATAGAAATTGAGTTTTGCTCAGCTGCTTAGTCACTGAAGGATTTTTTTTTTTCAACAAATGCAACAAAAGGGGAATTGGCTAAAATGAAGTCTATTATATTTCATTTTAGCTGCAAAACTAGACCATTCTATGAGCTACAGATTAAGTGTACTTTCAGAAGCAGTGCCCATTTTATCTCTTCACAAACAATTAGCTTGTATTATCACCTGACAGGTAAGTTAGAAATCTACAGTAAAGCAAAATTTAGTTCATCTCCTACCTTTAGTAGTTCAATTAAACAAATGAAAAACTGAGAACAAAATATATGCAGCTGTGCTAATGTCAATATCCTAAGTCAATCATTATTGACTATGTAGATGGTTTTTGCTGCAATTTTGTTTTTAAGTCATTACAGCGAGACATAGAATAGTCTGGAAAGTTCAGTGGTTCTTTCAGGGAAGAACACGAACTTCAATAAAAATAGTTCATACTTAGGTACTGGAGGGTGTCTCTACATAATTTTCAATGAAAGCGTATGAAGTTCACTGCAAAAGGTGCAGAAATGACTGATCAAAAATTTCTGACTTCCTGAAGTGTCTAAAGATACCTTATGACCATTTACTGATAAAACAAAATTTGTAACAATGCCAGTACTGGAATTCTACTTGCAACTTTTAAAAACACAACCAATTAAGCTATTAGAAGTGACTGCCACTTCACACATTTAATACACGTTAGTTAAATAGTAACAGTTAGCTCAGTAGACAGCCTATAAAACTTTGAAAATGAGGCTTTAATCCAGAGCTTTGGCAGCAACATTAAATGCAACTCAATAAAAGAACATTTACAGTTCTTGAAAAAACAAGTGTCTATCTACTCTACACATCCAAGTTTAAGTCTTCTATGGTCATTTTAACAACCTATTCCTTATTTCATCATGCATTTTACACATGAAAGCCATATGTAAAGCATACTGCGATCTAAGATCCTCACTGATATGTTACGATGGATAAATAAACAAAAGCTCCATTCTTCTCATTCATATGAGATGCCTCTTATGGCATATAGGAAACCACAGAAGTTAACCCTTCATTTCTGATCCAACTTAAACCCATTCAAGTCCAGGTTTTCAAAAACTGGACTGTGATTTGTGTGTCTCACTGAGGAATACACACAATTACTTCACTGGGTTTAAAGATTAAGAACAAAAGTTAAAAAGATACAGCAGCACATTTTTAGTATTGAATGAAATTAAAACACTTATTTGTAATGTAATACAGCAATACATTCCAAGACCCTTTCCCCCTTCTAGGATTTTTTTTTCAAAACACAGACCACCAGGAGAGAATCAGGTGTCAGTGCTATTTGCTCATCACAGTTAAAGCATTCATTTTGCAACCACAGATTAAGTATATCAAACAAATCTAACTACAGGAGAGAGCAGCTCTGAGAAACCCACAAGAAACTGATTCTCAAGACTATTCTTGGCATAGACTATTTACTACTCTGAAAATAGACAAACGACTCATAACTAATTGGTCTACATATTACAAAAAGTTCATCCAGGTAAGCAACTGGTAACCAAAATACTGTTAAGTAAAATCTTGCCTGGATAGTTACAGACACAAGAACGAAATTAAATTAAGACTTTGCATCTTTCAGCTAACATGTAATTTACGTGCTTGACAGCAGCAGGAATAATCTCCCACAGTACAGATACAGTACTGAGATTTACAAAAATCAATCAAATTTTATAGTTCACCACCCAAGTAAACCCAAAACTGAAAGCATGTTATTTATTTTAGCAGGAATAAATTTTACTTATAATACAGAACTGTTCTGAAAGTGTATATACCTTTTCAAATACACAAATAAATGTTGCAACTAGGTTTTTAGTAAATGCAGTAAGATACTCTCTTCCCACATTCTTGACAATGGAATCCATAAGGTACATAACAGGGAGCTTCTCTGATGCAGGAGCCTGGAGTAATAAGAAGAAACTGAGAAGTTTAGTACAACAAAAACGTATTTTAAACTTTATAAATAAAGGGATTACCAATCCCAGAAATACAGACCTCTCTTTTTGGTTGCCACTATAAACACCAAGGGGTTTGGCTTGGGATTTTTTGTTTATACAAAAACTTAATCTGAAAAATCAATACTCAGTTCAAAGTATAATGCAGTGGGTCTACCACACACACAAAAAAAGGAACACCTTAGGTTAATTTGTTTGCGTATCAAAGTTTTGGAAAAGAGGAAAAAAGATAAAAGCAGCCCACAAGACAGTATTTCCGCTACTGTACTGAGTTTAACCTCTCAAAACACACTTGAGAAAGTAACTTTAAGTTAGCAGGAAATCATTGTTAGCATTTCAAGGAACTTCTAAAAATGGTTTATAATTCAAACCTCCTGAATGCTTGTTTTTCTGGGTTTCACGGAACACAAACCAGACTTCTGGAAAACACCCCAAACTAGTGAACTTCTGTAGCTGTAGACTCTATGTTGAGCATCAGTCTTTTCATAAACTACACGCAGAACAGGTCATGACTATTTCATTGTAATCCAAACGGACGGAGCATGGATCACATTTTCTCTTGGTACTTGTAGATAGTGACAGTTCAGATTTCCAGAGTGCATGTAAAAATGCACAGTCAGGACAAAGTTCAAAATCCAGACAAAACTCAACCAGTGGATCAGGTACATGCACAGACAAGCTCAGGAACTGCAACCACAGGTTTCACAGAAGGGAGTCTTCGAACTCTGGTCACATCTTTGCTACAAGAGGAACCTTGGGTTTTATTGTTTGTTTTCGGGTTTTGATTGTTTGGGGGTTTTTTAAAACCAGTATCAAAACTTGTAGCAAGTTTGTGCAATGGAAGTGCGGTGACACTGGACCACTACAGCAACTCCTAACGCACGCAAAGCACTACTGGCCCAAATCAAGGTGATTTTAATGCCCACCACTGGCTTTCACAAAGCAGAAGGCAGAGCAAAGTTCCAGAAAACATCAAGTACATAGACTTGTTGAAGAGGACAACAGGAAAGACAACACCGCAAGCTGTGTGTTGATCATGATCCCCTTAGAAGTGCATCCGCTTGTAATACTTTAAGTCCCACTCACCATCCCGTAAGGCCAGGCTAAAACCAGAATAATTTCACTCACTGCTCATTTTATAATTAGCAACACCTTATTTTGCAGCCCCACTGTCCAGACAAATGTGTTGAAGTGTTCTTGCTTTTCGATTTTAGATTCAACTCCTTCCCCTTTAAGGCAGTTCACAGAAGGGCACTAAATCAACAATACTTTTTATATGGGTAAACTACAATGTTTCCTCACTCTTAATTGTGTATTAATTTACCATGACCTGAAACTTAATATTGAAGAGGGCAGAATTTCATGTTAGTTGGGGGGGGGGGGAAGGGGGAAGTGGCATCATTGCCTCTGAGTGTATTGAATAAAATAAAAAAAGGCGGGCAGTGTATTTTGTACAGAAAAATGCAGTTAGGTTAGCAGAAACTAACTGCAGCTCATTAAAAGCATACCACGCACTGACATAATACAAAGTAGTAAACAAAAAAAGCACCTCTCTAGTCTCAGAAATCAAAGGCTGTGGGTCTACAGCTACTTAATATAAAAAAGTCGTTGGAATACTGGTTTCTTCTTTAAAGCGGTCTGCACAACGGCACATTAAAAACACTCCAAGTGCTGAAAGATCTCCTTTATAAAAAATAACAGTGGACTGCTTCTGACTTTTAAAGTCAGCTGTTAGGGAAACAAAGAGCTGGCTTAGAAGCACCTATGCCCAAAATTTACTGACATAGTATGTTAATTCTTCCTTTTTACCAATGTATGTAAGTGGCTCTCTATAGCTTCAGATGCTGGGGAAGCATTTAGTAGCAAAGGCACTCTAAGGAGTTTAAATGTCACTTTCATTATGCATCAGACTGTTAAAAAGCAATCACATATGAAATCACCATAATCTAGTAAGGAAGCTACTTCAAACTATGGCACAAAATTAGAAGCTTAGCAGCATACTCTGCTTCAAATATAAGCTACTCGGGTGTCATCTTTTAAGAACCACGACTTAAATAGGGTTGGAATATTTAAGTCTTCTCCAAATGTTTATTATGTCAAGGCATCTAGCACATACTCCAATAACCACAAAAGGGAACCCCAGAAATGAATGTACTTTGTATTCAGGTGGTCTACATAGTATCCCTTAGCAAGAGAGAGGCCCACGTGACACTAACGAAAAGGCAGGGAGGCGGCGCATAATCACCACAACACCGAATGCTAACTCTGAACTCATCGGCATAATATTAAAGCCTTCATTACAGAAGTCCCACTGTTCCTTCAAATAATGTAGGAAAGCTATTGTTGGAAATGTGTGGCTCTTTTTTATTAGTTTCCTAAAAGATTTCAAGTTTAAAATCGTATAAGGCAATTGAATCCCAAGTCACAAATCCGTGCAAAAATTTGTTTAAAAGAAACAACCTTGTTTACAAAATGGGTCTTGGAAACAAATTCTGCACTATACAGTGGTAAATAAAAAGACAAATACATATTTCACACTTTTTATTTACAGCTTTTATAATACCAGTCACACACTTCAGAACCGTTTTATTAAATTGTAAAGCAGTCCACTCAAGTTTTACACTAAACAAATGTCTCTGGGCAACACTTTTTAAAAGTGGCTTAGTAAAGGAGATCACTTTCCCAGAAACAACTAAAAACTTGCCTTGAATAAACCAAAGTCATAAACAGTAACTAGGCAAAACTAACCATCGATACAGGATTTAAGACATCTTTAAAAAAAAAAACCAAAAAAAACCCATCAACACACTCAGGGCAGGCTCTAAATCACCCAGAAATGGAGGAGAAAAAAAAAAAAAGAAGACAGCATTGATATTTATCACAAGTAATTTTACACATATCCACTGCCCTTTAAAAGATATAACGGTGAGATCTATTAATGAGGCCACCTCCCCAAGGAATGGCAAAACTCAGCCACTGGCAGCATTTAAAACTAGACTGGAAGAGATATGTGGAACACTAGAAAGCTATCCTGCATTGATAGAAAGACAGATTAAGTAACTTAAGAGATCCTTTTCCCTCCCCATCATTAGATATTACAATTCTCACCATTATAAACCACGATTTAAAGCCAAAGGGAAAACAGCCTTTGAACATCTGACATCAGAGGGAGCAAGGGAAACAACGAGGGAGGGGTGACTGGCATGAATTGGTAGGGGGGACTGAAAAAAGAACCCTTTTCTCACAAAATACTCTTACTAAAATGGTGCTGTAAACCCCCATCCACGTGCTGTGGCTGACTGATGTCAGCAACTGCCGGGGTTGGGCTCAGAGGGAGCCTCCTCTTTCCCTTCTTTTTATATCATGTGCCTTTCAGACGCCATGTTAGGATCCTACAGGCTGCTGCAGTTTCTACAGGCAGGGAGATTTTCTCCTTTCCCATCCTCAACCAATAAACTTATCTAGCCAAACCGAACTGTAAACACACACAACGCTAGCATTGCTCAAGGCACAGATCACCTGAAATCCAAACAAATTATCCCAAGCCCACAGAATTTTCTCTGAATAGGCAGAGCAAAACAACCCCCATCACCACCATACACACTTCTCTATCCGGAGCAGACGATCACCTTTCACCTACAAACTTTTCTGTAAGAAAAGGGTGCTCACCCCCCAAAAAATCACTATGTCACAGGGACCGCACTGGAAAAAAAAGACTTAACTAATACTTTAAAGTCAATTATGTTTAGCCCTTCAGAAGTGGATTATCTGCGTGCTGTAAACTGAACCTTATTTTCATTCCTTTACCCCGAAAAAATCTCCAACCCTCCAGAACATCTCCAAGTCAGGCTCTCTCGCAATATTCATCTATTGTCAAAACCGCTAAACGCAAGGGTTTAGCCACCAGATTTGAGACACTGAACACTGGCTGCATGTAGGGGGAAAACCCAGCTATAAGGGCGAGGTGCTGCTGCCCAGTCACTGCCAGGCCGCCATGTTGTGTCTGATACCTACACGGGGCTTAAATCACGACCCACGCTGCCCTCCCAGAGCCTTTGGGGGGCAAGTTCCAAACCCTCCCCACTACGAACAAGGTGGTGCTGAGGCTGTTCCCCTCCCTCGAGTTGCCTGCTCCCTACAGGGTGGAGGACAGACGTAGCAGCCTTAAACTGTGCGATGAAAAGAAGCCCCCGACATCTCACCTCGTACTCCCTGATCCCATCTGAGACACGCTTCCCTCCGACTGCATCCCCCACAGAGACCCCAGCTCCTGGCCCTCTCCCCACTGCCCCAGCCGGGGCGTACCCCGCTCTAAGTCCCCGGGTGCTCTCTGCTTCGTTGAAATCCTGCTCTCTTCTCTACCCGCCCCTTTATTAGCCACCAACCTCCCCCTCCACGACCCCCTGAACCCACCGCCCAGCCGTCCTCACCCTATCCGGCCTGCCGCCTCCCCGCGAGCCTCTCCCTCTCTCTCGCCCCATTTCCTGTCTCTCAGGCCCCCTCATCTGCCCTGCCTCGCTGTCTCTCCCTGTTCCCTCTACCTTCCTCCCGCCAGCCCTCAGCCCACCGCTACCCGGCTCCGCCCGCGACCCTCAGCAGGCCATCTACCCCACGCCCTTCCTCCTAGCCCCTAAGGCCGCCCTAGCCCGCTGCCCCGGCCGGTCCCCCCAGCAGTATAGGAAGGAGTAGTAGTCGGTGGAATATAAAAACCTTGGCGATTTGCGCCTCGATCAGGGAGACGATGTCCTTGGCGAAGGGCACGTTCTCCTCGGCCAGGATGGTCAGCATGTTGATGTGCGGCTTGCTATTGAACGTCAGGTCCTCCAGCGACGACTGGTAATCGCGGCACGCGTCCTCCCGGGCCTCGCTGCTACCAGCGCTGCTCTCCGGGGTCGACATGCTTCTCCGACCGGGGCCCACACCAGGACCCGACCCACCGACCGAGAGCCCCCTCCCCGCGATCCCCTGCCACCGCCGCCGAGCAATGCCGCCCCCCCGCCGCTGCCGCTGGGCTCCTCTACCGCATCCTCCGGGCTGCGGCTCCCGCTAGCTGTGGTGCTGCCAGTCTGCGCTGCTGCTCCTTCAGCCGCCGCCGAGTCAGTCTCAACACTCACAAAATGGCGGCCACAGCTACGGTTCGCAAACCTCTTCCTCCGCCTATTGCGTCATGTGAAATTGTTCTCAGGAAAGGGGGCAAAAAGCCGTTGGGCTTGGAAAGCCCCTTTTGTTCCCGAACTGCGTTCTGATTGGCTGTCTGCTTAACCGATCAGCCCGCGATTGGCTCAGCCAGCAAAACAGCCGCCTCTGGTTGGCTAGGACCGCCCCATGTCTCCTCTGATTGGCTGCTGCGCGACAGCCCTCCTTCGCCCCGGCGTCCAGACTTGCAATTGGTTGCTTTTCCTTGCTCCCAACCCACTGTACCTCTTCCTACCGCCTTCGCGGACTGCCCTGCGCTGTCATTAGCGTACCAGCGCCATCCCGCCCTTCCGCTGGTCCCTGCGCTGTGCCTGCGCGGCCCCGCCCCATGCCTGATATTGGTTCAGTAGCAGGCGTCACTAGAACGGTTACAAACCGCCCCCGGGTGGGACTGGGGCCTGGTAATGGGCAGCTGAGGGCCATGGCCTCACCACCACACGCAGCTTCCCCATCTCCCCGGGGAACGGCCCTTTGGCACAACGTGAGCGGAGAGTAGACTCTGCCGGCATTCTTGTATCAGAGAAACCACTTGCTTCAGCGAAGCGAATCCTATCAGTGCCGGCCGGAGCTGTCGGCCTATCAGCAAACCGTGGCCCTGTTCTCTTCCGGGGTGGTTGTGCCATAGGAGCTGGCAGGATCAGTGTGACCCAGGGGTGTCGGCACACTACTTGGTTCCAGTTAATCCAAGACACAGGATTTTCCTTAGCTGATGGGAATTCATTTGTCTCAGCAAGTGACTGTTGCCTCCTTGCTTCTCTGATGTCTGCACCTTGTAACTGCTCACCCCTTCACACCAGTGTTTATAGGTCTAAGCAGAGATAGGAGAAGCATTTCTCCTTCTTGCTAGTGTAATCATGTGTAACAAAACCTGCTCTTGGTCATGAGATTTGCTGAAAGGTACTTGTTGGAAGTTAGCTTGCTTGCAAAGCATTTTAAGGTATAGTCATTCCTTCTCCCAACTACATGTTACTTACTAACTGTGGAGAACAGTTGGCATTTGAAAGTGAGCCGTGGGTGAATGAATGCTTCATTAAAATACAATTTGAAAAACATATTCTGTGAGATAATTTTTAAAATGCAGATTACATAAATATAAATGTTACATACATATTCTGCAAATATAGCAGTAACATAGCAGAAATGGAGATCTGACAAGTTTCTGGTTAAAACAGCTGGTTTCTATTTCATCTGGTAAAAATAAGTTTTAGTTTCTAAGGTCGTATTTGCATCCCCTTTCTGAAAAATATGACTTTCAATACAGGGAAGAGGGGACAGGAAATGCAACAGTATCATTTATTTGCCCGTTGAATTGTGTATTCATGTTTGTTCCTGTAAGCCTCAAAATGCCGTCCTTTGTACACACTGCTTTGCCTCGACAGTGTGTCACTACAAGATAAGAAAATGAAACTGAAGTTTCTCTCTCCAGCCGGCTAAAGCTGGGGCTACAACACTTTTTCTTGGCGTAAATATTAGCTAGCTATTTGAAGACACACTATCTGTGAAGAATATTAATGATGTACCAGGAATCAAGCCATAATGTTTCTACTTGGCAAAAACAGCACATATTGTTCTGCTCCTAGGGGGAAAATGTGGGGGTGGGGAAAACTAGTTCCTCCTAAAACGACAGTATTTGTAAGTTAGAATGCTTGTTCATACCAATTACAAGAGCAAAACCAATAATACGAGCAAAACTGCCTTGATGAGGACATCATATGGTCCGAGGCCACCCTCAAAACCAGATTTGCTGTTTAGTAATCAGCAAAGGACTGACCCTGATGCGAGGGCAAAGCATTTTGCTATCCTCCAGAACACACTAGCTCCCTGAGACTGAGTACACTCTACATTGCCTAAGCAGACCCAGTATTTCAGTATATTACTGGTTGGTCTTTATATGAAGCCAATAGTACCTCAGCAAGGTCTACAGGCTGTTGGTGAGAAGTTGCCCGTGAGGCCTCCATTGGATGAGCTGTGGGAACACTCTATCCTCAAAGCAGTTCTTGAAACAGCTCATTAAATGTGGCACAGAAATGCCCTTTGAGCCTGTCCTTAGGCTTTCTAATGAAAAGTTATTTATTGTTACAGGAACTGTGTTGTACCAGCAACATGTGCAGAGTGCGGATTTATCTATGTCTGCAAAATCATGCTTCCTATATGTGTTCTTGAAACCACCTCCTATCAAAAATACAGCTTTGTTGAAATTATTAGTTAGAAGTGCTTCTGGTACAGCTATGCCCCAACATTTCTGATCCCAATTGACATAGCTGTCAGTTGAAGTTTGGTTTTTGATTTTTTTTTTACATATGCAGGTAGGGGTTTTGCGCCTCTAGACTAGACCTATACATAGCACACCTGGCTTGAGAGGCACCAGCAGCTGATAATGAAAGAAATTTTGCTGAATAGTTGTGAAATTATAGTACTACATGAGAAAATATATCAAGGTAAAAGTCTTTCAAGAAATTACCACATTCCTAAACATCTGTAGTTGTACTTGAAAATATACTTGTGTTTATGCTTGAGCTGAATTTTTTGAGGAAGGTTCATAAAATTCCTTTAAATTCTTTTACAGGTTGGCAAGAATAGAAAAAAAAAGGATCTCTAGGCAATCAGAAACATTCTTGCTGCTTTTCATTCTGTAGAAGTAAAATTTAAAAATTGAAAATGCATCCTTTTTTGTATGTTTGGAAAAGAGAATACAAACACTGAAAAAACAAACACAGTGTAGATTTTAAAATATTGGTTTAATGAGATGTAAATTACCCCTCTGTATATGAGTTGAAGTCCTTTGTTCTCCAGCTGAGATTCACTTAGGGAAGCAGACAGTGTTTCTCCATCAGCCTCCCAAAGGTCTAAAAGCTTTACACTCTCATCAAGCCTCCAAAGCAGCTCTGCTGTCATCAGCCTCTCACTCTTCAGTAGCTGATTTGTAGAACAGCCTCAACTAGAAAGTTTGCCAACATAGCCACAGCAGAAGAGTTGGTAAACTCTCCTAGAGAGAGGATCCAATTTAAATTGCTTTAATAAATATGCACTGCTTGTATCAGAACTGCAAAGGATGTTTTGCCTCTGAAACTGTATCTGCAATTTTTCACCAGCAAAGCTGTAAATGGTGAATGTTGTTATAGTCTTAGTATTGCTAAATCGGCAAAACTTTTAAATATAAACCAGGCCTCTGCCGTCTGCCAGTCAGATTACTCCTTGTCTAGGTCACACAGGTCTCATTGTGCTTCCCTCACTTTTATTCACATTCAGAGTTGTACCTTGGTGACCTCTGACCAAATAACCATAAGCTCTTTATAACTGGATTATCTCCTGTTTAGAGCTAAGCACCTAGGTTACTCCAAATGCAGAGAGCCTAGTTTTATTTGTAAGGTCAAAATGTATGAAACACTGGAATTACTGACTTGGGAAAGTGCAAAAAATTGGCATTTACTCTTCCCATACCAAGTAGTGAATAGGGCTGAATTGGTGAAGGAATCATCTACTAACATTTTCATACTTATGAAATTCTGCATATTGTAACTTTTCTAATATGATTTGGGTTACACAGTCTCAGAAAGTCTAAAGACAATCTGAATTTACTTAGCAAAAGATCATTACAAGATTGGTAATTAGGAAAAATTCAAATGCCAACATACAGAAAAATGTTCAGTCTGTCTAGACAAATGTGCTAACCTATATTGCCCTTCAAAGCTCTGCAAGATAGTCCTGACAGCTTGTAATTTCCATAACATTTTCACTGTGATGAGTTGATCTTTACAAGAAGACAGACTACAAACAGCACCGAGCCATGATCAAAAGCCAAGGATAGATAGAGAAGAAACTCTTGAATCCACATATTCCTGCTTTTATCAATCTGCACTAAATACCATGGCATAATAAAAAAAAAACCCTGAAATATTTTGGACAATATTATCAAACCCAGTGTTAATATGTGGATATAACACCCATGGATGTGACAATAGGCTTTTAGGAACCACATCTTAAGAGCCTGACCATAGCAGCTAAAGTTTCTGGTGCCAAAGGCTTGCTGAGTTCCCGTGAAAGCTTTTGTAATCTTTCAAACACCCAGTGTTGTCATAGATAGATTGTTACCTGTACCCAAGTAGACATGCCACCAACTTACCTTCTGAAATAAAATCTTGGGAGATTGAAGGACTCAAAACCCATATATATTTTACTCTGGCATTTCTGCGTCATCTTCAGCTACCCAGAAAAGTGTTTATTGCTGTTCTGTGTTACCTGTGGCTGAGTGACATATTGCTGGGCAAGATTCTGGGCTGCTACAGAAACTGTCTCTGCAGGTCCATTCAATGAAGCAAGGCTCTAGTGACAAGACTCATGCTTTCAGCAGGAACATAAATAATACACATTTTTGCCAGCCAACTGTCCATACTTCCCCTACAAGCAAGCTGGTGGCTGAAAGGAAAGAAGCTGTGATTAGCAGGAAGTCGTAATTGGAGAATTAAAGGTATGTTTACTAAAGTGTGTTTTCAAAACATTTTGCTTCACAGCCTAATTTTTTTTAGAGAACAGCAACACCTGTGAGCCTCTATGTCAACTCTTTTTCAGAAAGATAATGGGAGAGGCTCTTTGTTTAACTAACCACACTTCTATCACATCACATCACACTCCACCAGTTGTCCCTGGCTGCGGTACAGCCGCCAAGGAGGCAGCTGGCTTTCTGACTGATACAGCATGCACTCACGTACCACATGACTGTAGTGGTAATTAACGTGTGGAATTAACCTGGAAAAGATCTCCTGGTGTTTCAGATTTGCTTGGTCATCCCTACCCATGGGTAGCAGCAGCAGTCTGCACAAATAACCATAGTTGTGAAGGACTCCCAACATTTAGGCT
The DNA here is from genome assembly GCA_013396975.1 of Bucco capensis. Taxonomy (NCBI): domain Eukaryota; kingdom Metazoa; phylum Chordata; class Aves; order Piciformes; family Bucconidae; genus Bucco; species Bucco capensis. Next base: position 573,404 of record VWZO01016427.1, on the reverse strand, counting down.
CTGTTCATGCATGATGCTGCAACTGCTTGCTAAAACCTGACTTTAAGCAGTATAACTACTCAAATACTACTTCTACACACAAAATGAAGAGGTTTGCCTCTGTGTGAGCTGTAAACCCTTGTCATTCTGGCTTTTCCTGTCCTTGCAAAGTATCAGTCCAGTATTTAACCCACCCCCTCTCAAACAGGCTTCTGCTGTTTGGATATAGGAGTTCACCCCTTACTTCCACAACAACAACATCCCCTTTTACAATTCTTTTAAATGAATATGGGATGACTATCAACAAATATGGGATGGATGCCAATGAGATAAATGTCAATGAATATAACAGCTAGGAATCCACAGCAGTGCTTGGGTGAGCTATGTTCTCATCCTCCTTTGGCAAGTCACTCACCCAAGAACTTCATGAGTAAATTCCATAGAGTTAAATAGTGTTTAGGTTGTATTTCTGTTTAACATGATTGCAGCTAGCCTAGCTAATGAGTCTTTACATTAACCCACTAGAAATGCTGGAAGGGATTTACATAATGAATTTTCAGCCTGTACAACTGCATGCTCACAGTGTGTGAAGATCTGACTGGCAGAGAAGCATCTGAGTTTTGCAGTAACACTGTAAAAGTAAATTAAAAAAGAAGAAAAAAAGCCTGTAAATACAAAGCTCTGAAAAGGAAGAGCTGTTAAAGGTCTTTCTGGAATCAGTTCCAAGGCAGATCCCTGTAAGTGCATCATGCTGGTTCTGCCAGTGAATCACTGATAAGTATTTTCTGAGTACAGTTACATAACCAGTTTTGCACCAACCCTATAGAAGTTTCAACTGCTTTGCTTCTGGGACTGTTATGTGAGACAAAAGCCCTGCTGTGGTGAACATCTTCACTGCTTGTTTCCTCTCCAAACACCTTGTTAGCCATACAAGGATTCCTATTGGTTTGATGAGGTTTCTTTTCAGATAAATTGATGTTGCAAACTCATGAAATTGAAATGTTGGCAAAGATTTACAAGAGTTTTTAAAAAATATGTATTTGTGTTCATTTTCTTTAAAAAAAAAACAAACAAGGCTCCAGATTTTCTTTTAAGAAAAGAACACTGCCCATCAGAAAATGCACAGTTTTGACAGTGAGATGCAAAGCAGTTTTTCCTTGAAGTCAGTAGATAAGGTGTGTGGTGCTCTTTCTTTCTAGTTCTTCAGTTAGATTAGAAGGAAGCTCAATGAATTGAATTGGGTGTTGCTCCATGGGATATTTTTCTAGGAAGAAATGTGACTCTTGGCTGAAAATCTCATCTCACTTGCTTGGAAGGGTCAATTTTTGGGACTCAGCTTACAGTACTAGCCCAAAAATAGCTTTGTATTGTGGTGAAAAATCTTTGTGTGTGTGTGTGTGTACTGTATTTCAAAAGGTTTCCACAGCATTTCTCCTGAGAAGAGCAAATCTCATGTCATCTCAGGATGATATTTTAACTCTTACTTAATACAGCTGTGTGACAGCAACATTAACACTCACAGGACCTTGAGCAGGGGCTAAACCAGACATCCCCTCTTTTCCTACTGCCATGCTGGCTGGCTTGCACTGCTATGCATCTCCCTACCAACACATCTCTTCCCTCTCTGATTTTCAGGCTGTACAAGAAAACCCACTCATGGGTCAGAAAGCAGTTATTTTGGCAGTGATCTTAGCTTGTGTGGTTATTAAATAAAATTGTTGCTAGCTCAGCTGCAGAAACACTCCTGATAAACCCACCTCTCCTTATCCCATCCTGGGCAGCCCTCCTGTGTGTAATAATATTAAAAAGAAAGTAAAAATCAAACCACAGTGGGCTGGACTTGGCAGCCACTTACACTGGAGTAACCATACAGAGGGTGAGGGGACTGCAGCATTATCAGCACATTATCTCTTGTTATCTGGAATGGATTCTTCCCAGATTCTTCAAACAGGATTTTCCTGTTACTCTGTGTGGGCTGGAAGACCACAGTCTGACTCTCTCTACTGCTATGACTGTAATTGTCTCCCAGAGATCTTTATGGATATTAAGTAACAAGGCATAAATTGCTTGGCAGAGTAGTGTCAGTGTTCTGCAAACCCAACCTTTCTAGGGGACAGATGCCATTATCATCACAAACCAGCCAAGGGAGCAATCGACTCCCTCAACCCTTTACATTAAGGAATAGAGGAGGTATCAGCTACCAGCTGTTACAAAACTTGTAGGAACTCCATACTGGAGCTACTTAATTTAATGGAAATGTGGTCATGTGCCTACACCTAACTGGAGCCAAACCTGCATGCTTGGGCATCTGCTGGCACACAGATCCAGTAACAAAAATGATGGAAGCAGCCTCACACATGCACTGCACACACACTGAAAATAATACATGTTTTCACAAAGAAAGAGTTAAAAAGTTCAAGTAGTTGTTCAATTTCTTAGGCTCTCTCTCCTTAAAGTCACTCTGGGGTTTTAAGAAATTAGGTGTTCTTCCATAACGGTGAAAGGCAGAATATGTAAGGGGTCTTGATTGAGAAAAATTAGCCCTGGCTTCTGGCTGAGACTGCAAACGCAAGGTCTGCATTAGTATCAAGTTTGGTTTATAAAAATAATTAAAATATCTTCAGCACAGTATCATCTTAGATATTTTCTTATCAAGCATTGTCTTGTTCTCAGCATTTTTAAAGCACTACAAATTTTTGCTATGAAGAAGTAGTAAGAGCTCACAGCTTATCTTGTTTTGACCTAAAAACCAGGCTATTTGACATTTTATAAGAGGACATTCCACTCATAAGTAAACAAAGATTTCATATTCCAGTTATCAGGGGGCTTTTAAAAAGCCTCCCCTGTTTTTTCTCTGTGTGTGAATACTCAGGCTTGGGAAGACATGGTGTGCCACTAATTTTGGTTGTGGTGCTTCAGGGAAGAGCAAGGACAAGAAGAAGGAGAAGTGGCATCATCACTGCTTTAAGTCAGTTCCTAGACTCCTGGCTACTTGTATTTGGTTAGATTTCTGAAATTTACTCCATTGCTTTAAGATTGAATGTTGTGTATCAGAAAAATGGTGTTTGCCATACAATCTTGAAAGACTGACACATCTGTCCCAAACCACCCTAAATCAGCCAGCAGAAGGGCAATGAATAGTATTTTCATGTGCAGTTGTAGAAACTGCAACATGTGTTGATTTAGTAGAAAAACAGACCCTGTAATAACTGCAAAGACTTCTCATCATTACAGTCCCAGCTGGTTTTAATGCTTGTCTTAGTTAACTCAATAGACTGGCTGGAGTTTAAATAGCATGTGCACAGATGTTCTTACTACAGTAAATGTCTTTCCTTTGGCTTCTCACAAGATAAAACATCTTAGAACTGCTGCAAGGCAGAGACAAGACATCTGCAGGAAAGAATAGAGCTTGTTTTGCTGCTAAGCTGCTTTTTGAAACAGAATTAGCTCCTCCTCTGACAGTGTTCTCTTCAAACATGTCACAATTTCCCCTGTTGCTGAAGTCTGTCCTGTCAATTCCTTCCTTGTTGATTCTGGCAGAAAGTTCACCTAAATCAAGTAAGTGGCAACAAATCTCTGTTCTAAGAAAGTAATATCAGACTGGGAAAGCTGAGCATAGCCATTAAAATGTTCCATAAGAAAAACTTTGTGTCTCCTGTTCATTTTCCTTGTCAAAGATTTTGCAAAATTCTGTGCTTTGACAAAGCAACTGTAAGTTGTCAATATCCAAAGGCATTGCATTTCAGATCTGGAAAATGGTTGGCTCTTCTACCCCACTGATATTATTTAGCTTGTTGCATCTTCTTTCCTCATTCTCTATGGGATTATATCTAGAAGACTTGTTTCTAGGAAGGCACAATGGCTATACAACTGGCACAGAGATCACATGAGTTCACACTGTGTCAGCTGGGTCCAGTGATAGGCAAGACCTTTAAGTGACTTATGATACTGTCCAAAAGATAAACAGGTATGTGTCACTGGGAGAAAGGAATTAACAGCAACATAGCTCTGCAGTCTCCGGCTATTTGTCAGCACACCCATCAGACTGTGTAGCCAAATATGCAGCTCTTTAGCCAGGTTCATGTTTTCAGAAGCAAATTAAACTAAGCCACCCTGAAGAGCGAGCATCCAACCTGCTTTAACTAAGCCCATGCTATATTCTGTAAAGGATAAAATATCCAGCTGTAAGAACCTGATGAAAGAATTTATGTTCTGCTTTCAGACACCTACTCCATTTCAGCCCTTGAAGGGTCAGATGTCACACTGCTGAGATTTCAGTGGCATTAGGGGCTCACTCCAAAAGGCAGTGAAATGCAATCTGGTGGAGCATTGCTATATCTACCTTCCAGTTGAATCCAGAACTTCTTCTAGGCCACTGGGCTCACTACACTATGTGAGGAGAGTAATGTGCCTTGGCATGCAAAACAAACCATTCTCCTGGTTGGGGATGAAATCACTTCAAGTCAATACATCAAGTGGCAAATTGCCTACAAGATGCTGGAGAAGCTGGGGATAGGAGCGTTTACTGCCATGACACACTCAAGGCAGAGAGTTAGGGCATAACAAAACAAGTCTCTGAAAGTCCTACAAAGCCAGAAAGGTTTGTGAAGATGGCAGAAAACATCTTTATAGAGAACTGTGGTCTGTCAAGTGGGTTTTCATAGGGAAACAGACTTTGGACAGCAGGCTTTTTTTACTACACAAAAAAAATTTCTTTTTAGCAGATGGAATCAAAACCTTGTTAGGAATTGAACTGAATAAGGACATCAATGGATATAGTAAAACAGATGTGAATGGATTTGGTCTTGATAACTACAGACCTGCAATAAAGGTTTAGGACACCCTTTATAGCTTGGCTCTGTTTTAACAAGGCAAAAAAATAGTCTTACGAAGATGATACTAGGGAATGACCTTTCCACACCTAATCCATCTGTATAAATGATCATCATATGGAAAAACAAAAGCAACCCAGAATTTGCCTCCTCCATAAAAAGGTTAAGGGCTAAATCACTGATCTCACTTCAGAGAATCAAAAGCTTGATTACTTTTGAGTGTAACTAATAAATCTCCCAAGTCAATAAGTTATTAATTAAACCCAAATTACACACAGCTCATCTTTTAACAATTTATTATAATTCATAATAACAGTGATGTAACTCAAACCTTTTCTCTAGGAAGAGGCAGTAATTCCTCCTAAACTGATAAAACTGAGACTGGTTGTCTAGTATCATCAATCCAAACCCTCGGGGACAGGTAGCAAACAACAAAAAGCCTGCACAGGGAAGGCTAAAGGGTTAGAGATGACTCAATATTCACTGCATCATTGCAAACAGGAAAAGGCTATTTCATAAATCACAGGTCATTTGCATAACTTGAAAGCCCATATGTATACTAACAGGTCATTACAGCACCGACCACCACACAAGATTTTCCATGTTATTAACCTCAAGCAGAGGGCAAATGCTGGGCACACTAAAGTCCTGCAGAAAGCTCTGTATAGTTTGGTATAGACAAAACTGTTCCAGAAGAGCCACAGCCTATGCTAGTGTCACAAATAATTCCTCATATCTGTAATAACCTTGTCTTATCCTCCTGACCGTGTTCCTCTCATGTCATTTCTCTGAGTTCAAATACATCAAACACCCTTATTGCACTGTGGACATGGTTTTGGAAACTGCTTCAAGAGGCTTAATCTCTGCAGAAGAGAAGGATGCAAATCCTACTTATGTGTGTGTTTGGTATTGCCTGTGTTTTGTGGAAGGGAAAGCCAGAGTTTATCTGCTTTTGTAGCCATTATACCTCTTCCATCTTTTGCTTGAGTTGGTCACTAGATTTCTGCAAACAGAGAGGAATGTTACCTGCCCTAATAGGTACTAAGGCCTCATCTGTGCTACACTTCTGAAATAGCTCAAAATGAAGACTACTGGTTCTCCTTTTTTTTTTTTTTTTGAAAAAAGAACTTCAGATATAAATTCATTTTTGAAAACTGGAAAATAAATTGAAATCAAGGTATTTTTGAATTTTTGTTCAAACCTTTAAAACTACTCAAATATACATAGGAGAATTTTCAACAGAACACCTAATACAGAATATAAATAAATCACTATATATTAGAATGTGATAAGTTTTCCATCATCATTTACTACTACCTTTTGTTATGTACAGCTTCCTAATAGATCGCCAGTCAACAACAGCCTGAACTACTTACACATGTACAATTGGTCCCATGTGGAATTCCACTGATTTCAAAAGTGTAATTAGTAGATAGTTACTAACTTAAGCAACTGTCTCACTTTTACCCCATGGGATGTGAAATGAGGTCCATAAAATCTACTAAGTGACTACAGACCTTTGAAGTTGAGGCAGTGCATTACCCAATATTAGTAGCACCAGCCTGTAGACACAGTGAGTGAGTGAGTGAGATGTATGTAAGCTAGGTGTGTGGCTTAGAAGTCTAACTTTGAGCCCATTCCTACATAACAGTTACTCACATAATTAACTGTCTAGTCATTAACTGTCGCACATAGGGGGACTCCACAGGAGAATAATTATACACACACAAATGTTGTTTGGGATCATGCTCCTGCTAGCTTGTAAGTCCTAAATTAGGGTAAAAGGTATTGAGATCAGCCTTGGGATGTTCACAGTCCTCTCCACAGAGTGTAAGGAAGGTCTCAGCACAGACTGGCTGTGCTAACGTGTCTGAAGTTCAGCGAGATAAATTCCATTTGCTATTAGTGTCCTATGTTTCAATCTCTAAACCAATGCTAGAATGCTGGCAACTTAGTCACAGAATTATTTCTTTCAAATACTTTGGTCCTAGACATAAGCAACTGCCCATCAATAACAACAGTATCTCAAATCTGTCTTTCTAAATAAATTTGATTATAATGTTTGGTTATTCTCATCTGGAAGAACAACATTAAAGCAAAATTTTAAAGAGTGAGGAAAAGCTCAAATGAAAATCTTTGTTAAATACTTAATTTCTTATAATTACTAATTAAAGGTAACTGAAAGATTAGGAAATAAAGGAAGCACTAAGGCCATCATGCTCATTATTCAGCCTGTAGTGTTAAACGTTAAAGCACTGTCTAAACTGCCTTACAGCCACCCTCTGCTGGTAGAGACCCACAAGTACAGCGGACTAGCAGCAAAAGCAGCCTCTCCAGTCTCAAGGCTAGCAAAGATCGATACCTCTGACGTTCATTTTGAAGAACCAGTTAGTATTTTGGGTACTCTGAAGACCTCAGTCAGAAGTGTGACTTGAGTGGTGTAGAGCTGGGGAGACAGAGGGACCAAAACCCTCTCCTTTGTTGCCAACTATGTAAGGACCTGAGAAAAGTTCATCTGATGGCATACCAAGACACACTCAGGCCTCCTGTATCTAAAGGCTGCTTGTGCTTGTTTTCAAACAAAAATGGGAATAAGCTTCAGGACGTGGGACACAGAAGCCATGGGGACAAAAAAGCAACAAAGGCAGAAGACAGCACCTCTTGAGACAGGTGTCCCCTCACATCCTCCACCGTAGCATGCTGTTGTCCCACCACTTAGAGCAGTGGATAGAGCTCAGCATCTCATAATACCTCTGTACCAGCCCTGGAGCTGTTTAGGATATCCCAACAGACAAGACAGGAAGGCACGCTCTTTCCTCCAAGCTTTCTTTTTTCTTCTTTATAATGAGGGGATGCAATAGGTGGAATTCTGCAGTCACTGGAATCACTAGGTCCACACAGCTGAACACACGGGAAATAGGTCTTCTCACTTCAGGATGTACCTACAGACTGAACACCAAGTGCAATGTGCTACGTGTGGGCAACAGGGAAATACTACAGAAAACCTGAACGTTGGCACCAAGTTCCCCTTAACACCTATGTATTAGCTAGAAACAAAGTTGCAATCAAAAGCAAATGCCATTTGTGGGTGGTGGACACAAGAAAAATAACACTTTGCATTCCCTGCTGACTGCAGTCTCTGACTGCTGAGCAGTAAATTCAGGGAAGCCTGGGGTAGCCATCCCTTTGCATCCCACCGAAGTGACCATTAACTGCAGGTTGTGCACATGAAGCACTACCATAGGGAAAGATCAGGGTGCATGTTTCCCTTGGGAGGAATAAGATGTAAATTTGACTGTACCCTACTGAGTACAAGTCAAACTACCCACACTGGAGAGCATGACTGAGTATTACAGGGAGGCAGGCATATTCCAAACCCAGGATCTTGGCTCTCATGACTTGTACCTAAATTTACCTTCAGGTAATGGAAAAGTGACTGTAGGAAAAGGTTCAGGTATCTGAGATATCATGAAACACACATGAATGAGGCAGCAATGCCACTCAGAATGAATGGCAGCAACATGATCCATTCTGGAGAGCTGCAACACTCAAGTGTTGACAGAAGCTTGTGAGAGACCTCACACATAGATGTCTCCATGGCCAAGCATATCACATGCCTAGGCACTCTTGACAAGGTTAATCCACAGTGAAATAACCTTCTCACAGATGAGACAGACATGATTAGAAATTTTAACAAACCAAGGTGATTGACACGGACTGTATTTGTTGGGGACCAGACTGCTATGTTTGATCTGTTCTCAAGATAGAACAGCTACTCCATCTCAGGAGTCTATTGGCAACACAGAAGTCCTTTGTGATTCCCCTGGCTTATTAATTTATATTTTATACATTGTTAATTTAGAAGTAATCACTTTTAATTAGCATATACAATATATAAATGTATTTAAATTAATACCTTTATATATATATATATATGCATCTATTCCTAGGTATGTATTTCTAAATATATGTATTAAGATATTTTAAATCTATTAGTTTCTATATAAAATATATCTTTTTTATAATGAAGAGTAGGCAAAAGATTTCATTGGACAAAAGTGTCTACAAAACTCAACTCTTTTCTCACCCACTTGTTTCCAGGAGGTAGCATCAGAACAGAGGTTGCTCCAGTCACAATCTACCCTGGAGATGAGAGGAGCTTCCAGTGGGCAGGAATTCACAGGAGGCTAAAAGGACTTGCCTGACAGGAGCTAGTAAAGCATGACTGCCTTTCATCCCCAGTGAGACCCAGTACCCCTCCTTGGCTGTGTGACACCCTCCTGCCAATTCATATGAGAATCCCATCTGCCTCGACTTCTCATTTGTTTTTCCAGAAAGGTTACCAACAGCAATAATCTAACTCTTGGGGGACTCAATTACTATTTTAGTAGACATTCACTAAAGCAGAGCAAGTACAGTGAAGCCACTGCATGTCATGCTGAAATAACTGCCACAACATCATCCTCATCAGAGCACAACATTCACCTCTGTCAGAACCGAGGCAGTAAATCATATTTGTATTGTAAGAGTTAATGGTAGTGAAGTTGACTTCACTTATACCAGGAGCACTGCAAAAACACTCATGTGGAAACCTGAGATTCGGCTTTTCATCTATCATACCTGAAACGTTTTAGTACCTAATTTTTTTTTTTTTCAGATCTACTCTGACATTAAAGATAAAAGGGATGCTTGACTGCTTGTCCAGGGGTAACATACAACTCCCCAAGAGTAAGAAATTAATTCCATTATAAGACAACATATTGGTACTCTGCGTAACAGTTAAACACCCTCAAACTTAGGGGAAAATTGCTTCACATCTTATTCCAGCTCCCTTTCCCACTGGGATATTGTAGGAGCCTGAAACCTCCTTAAAGGACTAATGTCTCAAACCTTGAGTGTGGATGATATTATCACCTGGGTGGAGAACGGGAAAATCCCCCCTGGAGGGAGAAAGTGTGAAGTGCAGGCAATGACCGACAACGACCCTGCTCGAGGCAAGACTTGCCCCTTGCCGATAAAAGAGATTAATATTGGAAAGAGACGAGTTCTGTGGAGGTGGGACAACTTCTTTTTCCTGAGTTCATCTCCCCTTTACACGGCTGTGACCACTCCACCCATGTCCTGCATGTATAAAAAAAGACGATGGCACATCCATCGGGGTGCGTCCTGCGTGCATCCACACCGAACTCAAGACCCGCTCTGCACTACGTCACTAGGTATGTATTTCTAAATTTGCATCCACCACCTGAGGCCCTGAGGGCAGCCCTGCAAGACGTCACTGGAACCAGGGGTGGGGATATCTCACTCTCTCTCTCTCCTTCTCCTTTTCGTTCTATCTTTCAGGCACTAGAGACCAAAAGCTTTCCAAAATACCTGTAACGCTCCTTGCCTGCAATAAACCTAGCAATTTAATCAGCCGTTTGCTGTCGTTTCACCTTCATTTACTCCAAGGGAATTTTCGAATCTTGCACGACCCCCTGCCCCACCCTAGGGAGCTCGGCAGTCGGGTCGGGACAGATAGGTCTGGTCTACATCTAGCAATCACCAGAGCCGCTTACAGACATCAGGGTTTACAATCATGCAAAGGCTGTAAATGTAAATGCAGCCATTGAATTCACTGTGAGGGAGCAAGCTTATGTAAACCTGACCTGTGTGGACTGGGGCCAAGACATGAAAGTTAGCTGCTTACTAGCACTCCACTAAATTATATCCTCAGCACATTGCTTGGAAGTAACTTGACATGACAGAGCAAATGAAACTGCGTGAATGGAAACTTGGCCAGGAACCTGAGATACTTGCTGTCTGCCATTCCCAGTTTTCCCAGAAGTATTTGCAGAGAAATGAGAAAAAGCAAACAAAAAAATAATCAGCTAGTGGAAAAGAGCCAATCAGCAATAAAGTACAGAAAGGCTAAAAGTTTGGGTAAATAGCAAAGTCCAAGGCAAGGAAGAGGAGTAAACCCAAGGAATCCTGGCACAGGAAACACGATCAAATGATGCTCTCCATGGAGACATGTTTTTTTCCCCCAGTGTAGGGTTACCTACCTGAAATGAAATGGTTTCTTTGTTATTAAGGAATGCTCCGACTGTAATACTGTTGTTTGCCAAGCCATCTACTTTAAGCTGATCATGTAGGAAGAAACATGCAATTTTGTGCCACTGCATCCAAATAGCTAGAGAACCTGAGAACACTAGTGTGCATAATCAGGCACTTTAGCCTATGAATTTAGCTGCAGGACTTTTTACCTCTGGTTATGCCTTTCATTGTCCTCATGTCCAACACTTTCCCCCTATGAACTTAAAAAAAAAACCCAGGGACAAGAAGCATTGGAAGATTGCCATAATTGAAGCCTCACATTGCTTTCGCCACAGCACGTAGCACTTCGAGGAAAAACTTTTTAACAGTAAGGGTAACAGAACACTGGAACAGGCTGCCCAAGAAGGCTTGTGGAATCTTCTCTGGAGATATTCAAGACCCACCTGGACACATTCCTGTGTGACCTCATCTAGATGATCCTGCTCTAGCAGAGGGGGTTCGACTAGATGATCTTTCTAGGTCCCTTCCAACCCCTAACATTCTATGATTCTAAGTGGGCTTTTAATTTCAGTAACTTTAATGTGGCCCTTCAAAAAATACCCTGTCCCCTCTCCCTTTCTCTAAAAAAAAAAAAAAGCTGAAAAACCAAACCAAAACAAGCAAGCAAACCCAAACAGAGTAAAAGCTTGTGCCACGCTGAAGAATTTGTTGGCTCACAGACTACTTGTCTGGCACAGACACGTTTACCAAGTCAGGTTTACAATACACCAAAACCAGACCTGTTCAAGATTAGTGGCAAGTGACTGAGGTCCACAGCTAGCATAACCTCAGTGTGACACCTTACCTGTTTTATGCAATCCAGGGGTTTAACAAGTTTTGTGCTGAAGAGGGCAGTGCACACACAAAATACATCTGAACCTGCACAGCCCAAGTGCGCATGCGCAGCACCCGCTGTGTGTGTCGACGCTACAGCCCACGCAATCAACGGCAGCAGGCGGCTTTTGAGCCCATCTGAAACACATCCGTCTGCCAGCCTCCGGCAACCCATCAGTGGGGAAGGCTTCTTCTGAGCACTGCTGCAATCACCTTGGTTCAGTGAACCAAGCAGTGATTATTTTTGTACCAGGAAATGCTCTTATTTGATAAAAATTGGAGCTGCTTAGGTGTTTTTGAACTGGGTAGTTGCATATATGCTTGTGAGAAATATGGTCTGCCTACTACCCTGTGGTCTTCACTGGTCATCTTAGGCCATCTCACCTTCAGATACATCCATATGTAGCTAACAAACAGCTGTAAAACATACTCAACTTTTGAGTCTCCTGTTCAGCAACTTTCTCTCAGTGCTGATGTGTGTTTCTAAGGGAGCTTCCCACAGCTGGTCTCTCTTGTACTTGAACTACCTGCAGCTGTTCCAAGGACCATCATAGTGCCCTGACTAGCACTTCTAAGTCCCCTATTTTGATCTCCTTCTCCAGTACCTACAATTGAATTTTTTGTTTAGATGAGCTCTCATTTATATTCAAGGCAGCTAAAAGCTGTAGAGGAAAAAGTCGATTTCTTCCACTAAAATGATTTCTTCCGGGTACCAGTTCTTCTGAGCCCAGGGATGTGCAGGAGCCTGCACACCCTTTCCTGCTTTGTAACTGCTATTCAACTGCTGCCATATTTCAGTTGAAGAATATGGTCCGTGATACCTGAGAAGAGGTTCTTGACTGCTCTTAGAGCACTCTTCTTGTGCTGAAAGATAAAAAATGTTAACACTTTTTAATTAGTCACTAGTATTATTTTCAGAGAAGCTTTACCAGGAACTTTTGGGTAATGCAGGAATACTAGGTTCTTGCAGAAACTTGGTGTAACAGCTCCCACCCCACAATTTTAGAACACTTACGACACAGAAGCCTACCTGTTCCACTCCTACCTGTTTTTCTCCAAGCTATCCCTGTTTAAGAACAAAGTAGACAATGCAATCTGTTATTAAGATACTTGGAAACAGTAACACTATACAGAATTACTTACCTATTGTACCCAGCTGAATTCACTCTCACCTTTCACCTTGCAGTTCCAGTATTTCTTTGAGAAATGGCTCCATGGGAGACAATTGCAAACCAAAAACCTTCAGAGCTTTTTCAGCCTCCAGGATCTGAGCAGTAACTCTGATGTGAGTTTACACCCTTCCCCCATAGGCTTTGAAGTAAGCACTTGGCCAGTGACACTTCAGCTGTTCTCCTTCCTCCAAGCAGACTGTGGGCAACTAAATTCTATAGCTGGGATAATTTAAGAAAACAGGATTTTAAAACAAAACTTATGTGCCAAGACCACTGTAGATAGCATCAGTCATCCTTGGAAATCAAATTCCACTTGAGTGTACATGAAAATCTTTTCATCCAGCTGATTTACATACTAGGATTTACGTTAGGCCTGACAAACAATATGCAAGAACCGAGATGATCCCAAGGTCTGCCAGCTTTCCATGCTGGAGTGACTTGGCTGTTGACACCATGACAAGAGAACAGCACACACCTTAAAAATGATGTTGCCACATAACATACCTGTACACTTAATCTCATAATTTCATGTATTTTCCATGCAGACTGCAGGCCTGGTTTTGATACACTATCCAGTGAATGCTCTATTTAGACCATCCAAATCCTGGGATTTCCATTAAGAGCAAATACTTGTCAGAATGAAAGCTGAGATATGAAGTCAGATTTCTATATATGAACTTAAACTTAGACTAAGCCAGACATCACAGACTCCTACTTATCCTCATCTTCTGCATCCCTCCTGCAGGGTCTTCCAACTGCTTCTCCTGGTCTTCAGGGCACTGAGCAGTTTCTTACCCGAGTCCACAGTAACCAAAATTGCTTTAGTAACAAAGACAACCCATACTTTCTGCAGTACAGGATGTCAGCATAGCAGTCCAAGCACACACACGTACCAGCTTCACAGGCTCAGGACTATACAGACACTGGAGTAAGTTTTCATTAACAGTGTTAAAAATGCCAAAGGCAGGCTTTCATTTCTATTGTCACCTTCTGTCCTTTCACATGAAATAATGAGACAAGACTGTAAGCTTCTTGTGGATGTTGCAATTAAGACCCGTTGGGTCAGGAGAGCCTTGGATATTAGCACATCCAGGTGATCAGAGTATCCAAGTTTGACAGGTGTAACACAAGCTTCATCACTAACAAGTTGTGACCAATATCAGACACTCCCAAAATGATCAAAGTGAACTATACACACACACAAAACTATTTACTTGTCTCTTGCATCAGGCATTCACTTGGGCAGTTTCTGAAGTAAATTCCTTTTTTCTACATTTCAGTATTCTGTAACAACTCTTACCTGGGACACCAGTTGCATCTAGATCTTCAGTTATAGAAACACAGTAAAAAGAGTGAAATAAAGTTATCTGTAAAACAGGATGCATCCTTGTCTCCTCCCCAGCGCAGCAGCACTGACACAGGGGGAAAGGGGAGGAAGCAAGGGAATCAATACAGGTGACACTGGATGTTTTGAATCCAGTTTAAGTAACAAAAGCACACTGTCATTAGGTCAGCAGAATATCTTGGATGAAGATTTCACATACACATTTTCTGCTAGTTAAAGAAAAAGGCAACCAAGCTCACCCCCAATTATCCCAATGCAATACTTAGCAGCTGATATTTGGTATAGCTGCACAGATAAAAACAATAGGCTTAGTGTACAGTGGACAACTACTGTGACTGAATTCAAGCCACTGCCCCTGTTTTTCACTCACAGCACACATCTACATGTATCTGCACAGAGAAGAATCATAAGTAGAAAAGAAATTTAAAAAGGCTGTACTTGTTATTCAGAATTCTTTAGATGTATGCTATTACTGAAAGTTACAGCAGCAACAGAGAATTACACTCCCTCAATATTCTTCAGGGATGAACATGGCAAAACTGGACAATCTTGGGGTGGGAAGAAGCACCTCCTGTCCCAGGACACCAAACATTTCACAAGAAGGTAGGCAACTAGTTCAGGTTCTTTAACTGGAGGATGATGGATTTAAAGAGACATAAAATTACTTTCTTTGCTGAAGTATCAACAAATCCCAAAAGGCTGCTAAATTCAGGTTAAGTAATTACATCACAGAACATCTCATGACATCTTTTCTTTGCCATTCAAGTGTATCCTGGGGCAAACAGACTACTGTACCTGTGTAGTTACTGTGAAACAATATCCTGAGCAAATGCATTGTACTTACCTCCAAGAGGAGCCAAAGTATGAAATAAAAACTTGCAACCTCATTTTTCCTGAACTATACCACTACTGGACTTTAGCCAGGAATTCTCATTAGCCTCCAGAACTCTTCACAGGTCTTTTCAATGGAGTATCTTCTTGAAGTAATAAAGTACTTTATTTCACAGGAAATCAGCTGTAACTAGAAATGGTGCTGTTTCACAAACCAAGCAATACTTTTGAATGTCCTCCCTTCCAGTTTGAGCTAAGATCTTCCATATGTTATTTCTGGGAACTCAGTCCCTGTAATCCTAACAGAGATTTGAGTAATCTCTCATCTGGTGAGCAGAACATTTCCCAGTCCCCACAAAGAGTAGCACAAGCAGGGGTGAAGTTCACTACAGATAAGTCTACAACCTGCTGCTCAAAATCTAGCCTACCTCCTACATGCCAGCCAGATGGTATGCTGAAACTCAGATAGCACCCAGTCAGCTGGCTAAACCATGGAAACACCAGACAGCAAGCACAGGTGAGAAAACATGGAGACAAGTTAGCTTGGCTGCTCCCACACCATGCTAGAGATCTTACATCATTTCATCCATTCTCTCAGCTTTTTCAAGGTTGGTTTTTGTCTCTATAGCCATACCGAGGACTACTGCCTTTAGGAAGGAGCAAAGCTCCTCCTGCTGCTCACACTAAGCTTTGTATCTATGACAGCCCAACACTATTAGTATAGCTATCAGATATCAGACAGAAACCTTAGAAGACCCCTCCTGTCACCTGGTGTGTGACAAGGGCACATCCCACCCGCTCCCTGTTGAGGGCCTCCCTCACCAGGACCAGGACCAGAGTTCAGCCCTGCTCTTTAAACCTATCTCTCTGTACTTCATCGAAGGCAAAGGCCAAACAACTCAACAGGTACAGTCCGCGCAACCGGTACCAACTCCAAGAGGCATCGGAGCTGCCCAGGCTTCCTGCGCCACACAGCGCTACCCCCACCTCCCAAACTTGCCCCATCCCAGCCCCGACACACACCGCAGCCGCCTGCTAGCCTGTCCTGACCACTGCCACCAGCAGCCCCTTTCACGCAATCATCCACCCCAATCCCCTTCCACTGACCCATCTCAGTTCCGCGCCGCCGAGGCCCGCCCGCTCGCCCGTCTCAGGGTCCCGCTGCCGGGGCACATAGACCGCTCTCCCGCCCACAAAGGGGGCGAGACCCGGGAACAGACTCACACCACACCTCGCTCCCGCCATGGAGGAGCACTGCTCTACCAAGAGCCAGCGGGTGCCGAGGGACAACCAGCCGCTACGCGACGTCCTTCAAGGCCCTCTACAACTCGCGGCAGTCCCTCAGTCGCTCCTCAGCTTCCCGCTTCTCTCTCACTCCCTCCCACAAGCTCTTTCTAGCCCCAGAAATAAAATCTAACTGCCACTCTCCCTCCTTTCGCCCTTTTCCGACATTTTAACCCGATTCCCTGGCCGCTCCTCTGGAACGAAGAGCATCCCACGCCATCAACATGGCGCCAGTAGTCACCACCTCCTTCACCCTCCCCATCCCCACCGCAGCCGCGCAGCACGGAGCCAACCGGGAAATTGAGTCCGCACCCTGCGCACTGCCGCGCGGTCTGTCTCTCAGAAAACTACACGTCCCAGGAGATCCCACGGTCTGTGGGCCACAGCCAATGAGGAGGCGGTGGCTCCTCCTCTGGCCCCGCCCCGGCGGGCGAGAGGGGTGATGTCATTGCCCAGCGGGCGGCCGCGGGGGCGCGCCGCCGTTCATTGTGCTCGGCCGGTGCTGCCTCCCGCTGCCGCCGCCGGCCACGGCGGGGGTGCCCTGTTCTTGTTTCTGTTTCCGCTCGGCTCTGGCTCCCTAGCGCCGGTTTGGAGCAGTCCTGCTTCTGCACCATCCAGGAAAGCTGTCCTGCACCGGGAGTGGCTCTGCATCTGTCCCTGAAGAGGGTTGCCTTGCACCGAGCTCCGCTGCACCCATCCCGGAGGGGCCTGTCCTGGCCCACGGGTGGCTCAGCACCCATTCTCGGGAGGCTGCGCTGCACGGGGAGTGGGGCTAAGCACCCATTCCTGAACGGGGCTCCCTTGCAGCCAATCCCGCTGCACCCATCCTCGGGAGCTGCCCTGCACCGGGAAGGTGGCCAGCACCCATCCCTGAGGGAGCGGGCTGCCTTGCACCCATTCCCGGTGGGCTGCACTGCGCCAGGGACGACCGAGCACCTACTCCTGTGTGCGTGTGGGCTGAATAGCATCCAGTCCCGCTAACCCCATTGTGGGGTGGTCCGGGGCTGCCAGCCTTCTCCCATCGCCGGTAACCGGCTCCTGGCTCCCGCCTCATTTTATGGTCGTGGAGAGGGAGGAAAAATCCCAAACCAGGTGAGTTGTGTGCCTCTCTTCTTTTTTGGTGTCTTTTACCACCTCCTTTCACATCCTTCCCAAACCTCCCCCCCATCTCCCGATGCGCTTCCCCGCACTGTGCGTTCCCCAGCGGGAGAAGCGCTGCCGAGCTAGGCTGCGCCGCCTTTCCCTGGCGTTGCTGAAAAAAGGGAGGGGTGGGGGAACCCAAACCACCCTAAATCAGAGGAAAAACCGCGGAGCTGATTTCCCCTTCGTCGCCCCTCCGGGCCGGCGGGCAGATGCATCCCCACCGCGGCGGCACCTCCGCGGCCGCGCTGCGCGTCCCGCAGCTGCCGGGAAACTCCTGCAACTTCGGGATGCTCCGGACGCCTCCAAATATCGCCGTCTCCAACAGGGGATACCGCGGGGGAGCCTTGTCCCGTTTGTCTTCTGCACTGTGTAACAGTGGGAAGTAAGATGGATTTTTAATTGCTGTCGTTAAGTGCTGCTGAGCGCCTCCGAGCCCTGGTGGTCCTGGGGAAAAAAAATCTTTCAGAAAGCCGAATAAGCAAGGTCTGGTTTAGGATCGGGTTTGGGGCACTGCTGTGCTGCGTCGTGTGGCTTCTGTATTTTGACAGCCTCATTCTTCCCGTTTCAGGGAAATAGGGGGATTGGAATCAAACTGGCTCTCAATTCTGGCTGCCTGCCGTTGGTCCAGGTTTCCTTTCCAAGTCACATCATGAGTATGCATCTTAAAAATTGTCGGTTGGACAGACTGATGGTTTATTTCAACTTCCAAACTATTACTCTGGTCGTCTTCTCCGTTATTAGAAGTACAAGAAGTGTGTGTATTTTAAACTTTGTAAAAAGAACTTTGTAGCCCAGCAGAGCTTTGTTTTAGTGTGGCTTTTCTAATTATTTCCCTTGCTGTTCGCCAAGTGCAGTTCAGATCTTTACTTTGAACAGTGCAAGATACTAGAATTTTTTTCCTTAATGCATAACAGCGGGAATGTCATCCCGTACTATAGCTACATTATTGCTGCAATTGCTTGTGGAGGACCCCAGATATTGGATTTTGTGCAGGTGACAGTGAAATGCACGCACACAGAGGGATCCTGCCCGCCTCAAATCTGTCAGCATCTTTTGGTGCCCTTTAAAGTTAATCCACTCTAAAGACTGATTTGAAGGCTGTGCTGAGAGCAGGAAGAGTGTGCAGCTGAGCTGAGAGCTTTTAGTTTGTTTTTCTTTCCTTTCTCTCTGCTGCATATTTTCTTCTACACTTCTCTTGTGTAACTGGCACTGTGTGTCCTCTGGCAGACTGTGCCTGGAATCGCAGTGCTGGGGGACGGGTGACATGAGTGCAGTGGGGACAATGAAACTCCCTGTTTGGTTTGATCAAAGTGTTTGTAAACACCAAGGCGGTGGTTGGGGTGTCCCTGTGCAATGCACGGTGGTTTGCAGCCACTTTTCAAGTGAGATAAACATGCTGCATCCACACCTCCTCCTTGCATTTGTTTTATGTGGGTTTTTTTTTTTCTTCCTTCCTCTCTTACTAACTCCAAGGGGAAGAACAACAGTGTGTGCAGAATTTGCCTTTGTTTAGTTGCTGGGTTTTTTAAACATTTTTATTTCCTGGAATGGCATTTTCCTCTTTATCTTACAAGGGAGGGAATGGGTAATCTGATAGAGGGTTTCCCATCTTGGCTGTAAAAGGAGAAGTTTTATAGCACTGATTTTTGTTAGCTATGAAGAGAAGGCACTGGAAATGAAGTGATAATTTGAAAGGCTAGCCTGGGAACTGTTCTGGGAAACATTAATGCAGAACTTGGGAAAGACAAACAAAGAATCCATAGCCATGGATTTTGTATTTAAGTAATGTCGTTTTTGTGATGCCCCTCTTTCTGATTCTGCTTTCATCTTTTTATACATACATGTGTCCTTACAAATATGTACTGGTATTTTTTCTTGGTTTGTTATTTTTTCCATTTACTTTTGTTGAATTTAGAAAGACTTGTGACAATGCATAGTAGCATTTTCAAGCTGTATTATACTACATTAAGAAGTGGATTATAAATGTATCTCAGAGATCTGCACTATTATGTTAATATGAGAAAATTTTACCTTGCAGCAACAGAAATATAGACACATAAAAATGGACCAAAAGCTGCAAATCATGTGATAGATGAATAATTGCTTTGAAAAAGCACGGATGAGCTAAGAGGCCCTTTCTCTTGAGTAATTTGAGTCCTGATCCTGCAAAGACATAAATGCAATGTATGAGTTTACTGTGATTCAAAAGGTCCCCAAGATGCCAATTGCTAGAAGCAAAGAGACTATCCCAGGAAGGCAGCACTAAGTATTTCCTCAGGTCTTTTACCTTTTTCCCTATATCTTACTCATGTCTAATGTCTGAAAGGGGTTTCAGGGCTAGGTGGTCTCATGGTCATACCCTGTACAGTTTTCGTGTATTTTAGTCCTGTTGTTAATCAAATTGAGTTTGATGCCGCTAATTGGTTTCTTAGTAACACCAGGAGTCACAGCTTTGTGAGTTTCAGCATCACCTATGTGCCTTGCATTAAATTATCCATCCCAAAACTGTTGTGGAAAGAGGTCTAAATTGCCCTGGGATGCTGAGGTGTCTCCCAACCTCATGTACAGGGGGACTCAAAGACTGACGAGATGAGGGGATCTGGAAAGAGCCAGAACTGTGACAGACTTGTCTCTTAAGCTTGACTTCTCTGTCCCAAAGCTTAACTGTTAGAGGACACTGAGTTTTTGTAGCTTGCAGTTGGGGTCTGTTGAGGCAACTGGAGTTTCTGTAGGGAGAGGTGGAGCTGCACCTTGAATGCTGTGTTTGGTTTTGGACCCCTCACTGCAGGAAGGATACTGAAGTGCTGGAGCATGTCCAAAGAAGGGCAATGAAGCTGGTGAAGGGACTAGAGCACAAGTCTTACGAGGAACAGCTGATGGAACTGGGGTTCTTCAGCCTTGAGAAGACGAGGTTCAGGGGGAGACCTTATGACTCTCTTCAGCTACCTGAAAGGATGTTTGTGAGGTGGGCGTTGGTCTCTTCTCCCAAGAAACAAGCAGTAGAGTGAGCCTCAAGCCTCAAGTTGCATCAGGGGAGGTCTAGATTTGACCTTAGGAAAAATTTCTTCACCAGAAGCGTCAAACATTAGAACAGGCTGCCCAGGGATGTGGTGAATTCACCATACCTGGAGGTATTTAAAAGACATGTAGTGAGAGACATGGTTTAGTGGTAACCTGGCAGTGCTGGGTTAACAGATAAACTTGATTATCTTAAAGCTCTTTTCCAATCAAAATGATTCTGTGATTCTAAGAAGATTTTTTGGAGAAAACTGAGCAGTTGCTTCCCAAACAGACACAGGGAGGGAAGGTGTCTGTTAGCAAATTGAACCTCTGTCACCTTCATGTGAAAGAGCTTTCCTGTGTTTGCAGATCTAGGCTATGTGCTCATCTTCTTCCCAGACCCAGCTGCAAGTGGTAGATGTTGCTTACAGCCTGAGCTGGAGCACTGGGCCTCCTTAACACAAGCTGCAGAGCTCTTGGTTTTAGCTCTGGGCCTGCCCTTGTTTGGTCTTTGCTGTGAGAGCCAAGCTGGCATCCACCAATTGGCAAACTGAGGTGCTTGCTCTAAGTTTTATGGTGTGTTCCAGGCAGATGCATCTGCAGATGGGGTGGGTTTTTTTGTGCATGGGGAATAGAGTTGTTGTAATTCTCTTATTTTCACATAAAATACAGACAAACAAAGAATTATAATAGCTGAGACTTAGGTAAATTTGTTTTCCAATTTTAAGACCTATTGCCTTTTTTTTCAGGGCAGGACTAACAGTTTGAGTGCAAGCCTTGTTCTTGGCAAATGCAGAAAGAGGAGTAGGGAATGTGGTAGGAGCTAGCTCATGTACATTGCCAGATAACCACCCAGGCAACGCAGAAGTTCAAGAGATTCATTACAATGGTGTGGCTAGCATGGTAGGAGTGCAGAAGATGGCATGGGGGGGCATACCTCCTGGTGATGAGGCTGTTCAAACTAGAAAGCTCACATGGATGCTTGTAAGATCACAGCAGGATATTTAGTAGACAATAAAAGCATCTTCTGTATTACAGATGGATTTCCAACACCAAAACCATCAACCCTTGGGGCAGAGACACTTGGCAACAGCCCTGCTTTGACTGGAAGTGATGAGATGACCTAAGGCAATGTTTTGATTGACTCTCCAGTTTCCGTAATTTCATTTTCTAGCAAGTCATTTAGCTTCCTGCCCCCTCCCAGTGATTCTGTCAATAACTAACTAAATCCTCACTTTATTTTTAATGACTCCCTTACAACATAAAACAACTGATCTGTCATGTTTGTCATATAATCCTGGTGCCTCTTGGTCAGCCTGTGCTCAAATCATGAATTTTAACTAGAGAGCTTGAGTCCAATATTCCTCAGGTGCTCATATGTTGAATTAATTAGGGCAGAACAGGGATGAACTTGTCCCTTAAAATTATAGTCAGTATTTAATCAGTCAAGACCACATTAAAGTCTGTTGCTGTTACAGCAGTTTCATAACTAATCTGTGCTATTGAACGTTGGCCCTGAATAAGGAATTAGTGAGATTTGTGTTATAATGTCCTTTGATTTCACCTTGCGTAGATAAAAATCATTAGAGAGCTTTGTTGCATTGAGCTGGGGATAGGTATTTAGGTTGCAAACAGCTTGAGACTGAATTGCTATTTGTCATCTTGCCTCTCCTGGAGTTACTGCTCTCATTATGCTGCACTTGTCTCTGCATGCAGAGGTGCACTCTTCCCTAATACACTGAAGGCAAAACTAAAACCACCTATCTAAACTAGTCTAGCTATTAATTTCCTGAGATAATTAAGGAATACTTGTGCAGAGGAGAAAACCTTCTGTAAGGTCTTGTTTTGCCCAATGTAGAGCACCTCACAGAAATCTGCTGCTGTCCTTTTAAAGATCACAGAATACTCTATTTATTTTCTTTCCTTTTAGCAGAAGTATTCTCTTTTAGGTCCTCCTTAATTTAAAAAGTTAACTGTAACATTTAAGTATCCAAATACTCCTTTCAAGGTCTAAAAGAAAACACTAATGGGAAAGGGAAGGGAGCAAAGAGAAAGGGGAGGAAAGGCTGTGCTGGCATGAAAAAAGATGAGCTTGCACATGGTTCTCAAAAGACTGTATCCTGCAGGGTGGATTTGAAAAGGGAGGAGAAAGAAAAGGCATTAGAGATGCCAAAGTGTATAGAAGTCAAGCAGCGTTTGAGTAACTCTGTCCTGCTAGAGGTGCTCTCCACAGAGACAGGAACTTAAGGCAGGGCCCCAGCAGCCTGACCCAATGCTGCACTGAACTTCTTGTCTGAAGTGAAGTTGCCAAAAACCACAATCTGCTTTTTGATTAAGCAAAAAGTCAGCTGCTCAAAGGGCAGCACATGTGTGTTCAAAGTGGGATATTTCTTTTTATAGATCCAGCCTATTACTTGCGAAAGGAAATAGCTATGGAGCTACTATCCCATAGGCTGATGCTGAGCCTTCATGGCAATTATTGAGAACAGTGAAGAAAATGAACCTGACTGCATATGAGACTCTTGCTTCCAGCAGTAGTAATCAGTTGCCTGTGCCTTCCAGAGTGTTTTGGACCAAGCCCCTCACATTAATTAAAAAAAAAAAAGGAAAGGAGATTTTATTGCTTCAGCAGGAAGGATTGCTCCCTTTCCTGTCTGTGGAAATAGGGGATCCCTCTTCAGAGTAATAAAGTAGTTGGAATAGAATATTTTCAGTTGGAAGGGCCCTGTGAGGATCATCTTGTCCAGCTGCCTACCATTTTAGGGCTGACCAAAAGTTAAAGCATGTTATTAAAGACATTGTCCAAATGCCTCTTAGACACTGACAGGCTTGGGGCATTGACCACCTCTCACCTCTCTAGGAAGCCTGTTCCAGTGTTTGACCACCTTCTCAGTAAAGAAATGCTTCCTAATGTCCAGTCTAAACTTCCCCTGGCACAGCCTTGAACATTCCCATGTGTCCTGTCACTGGATACCAAGGAAAATCACTCAGCACCTCCCTCTTCACTTTCTTTCCTCAGGGAACTGGAGAGAGCGATGAGGATGCCCCTCAGCCTCCTTTTCTCCAAACCAGACAAGCCCATAGTCCTTAGCTGCTCTTGCAGGATGTACCTTCCAGCCCTGTCACCAGCTGTGTTGCCCTCTGACAAGCTGTACAGGATTGCAGGGGTTTTTCACCTGGGTGTCACTGCTGAGACAGTACCAGCTCGTGGGGAACTGGTGATGTGCTTGTTCCCATCTTCTTTCTCCATGCTTGTTTTCCATCTGCCTAAGCCTCTTCTTGCTCCAATGCAGCCACCTCACCTTAGCTTCTCTGCTTTTCTTCTATCTAATGATGCTCAGCAATAACCTTTGGGAGCTTGGATACTGTCCAACTACAAATGAATCTGGGGAATGCTATGGATGAGCATACATCATAGAATGGAGATTCTCATCTGAAGAAGATGTGATGCCAGTAAGGAACAGATTACTAAAGATACTGGGTAGAAAGAGAATTTTGTGTCTGATTAGTAGATCAGCCCTATGGCAGATGAAACTTAAGGTACAGGAACTTGTCAAGCCCTCTTGTCTTTTGTCACTCTTTTGCTCCGAATAGTGATTCATCTATACATAGAAAAGTGGTGGGAGATGCAGAAAAATCTGCTCCAGAAAAATCCTGGAGCCATTTTTAGGCTGTAGATCAAAACCTTGACTTGAGAGGTGAACACCGAAGTTCAGATTTACAATTGATCAAAGAACAAGTGAAAGGGTTTGCCAGGATTAGAAGAGAGATTTGGGCTTTGCTGTTTTGCAAATAATGTTTTCACTAATGAAAAGCTGACTTGAAAAATCATTAACGCTTCTCTGTGATTTAAATTTCATTGCCTGAACTCAGAGTAATGGAAAATAGATCAGTCAAGGCTTTTTATCTTACAAGTTTTTAAAGGAAGCCAGCTTCATCTCTAATTAGTGAGAAGTTCTGCATGGTGCTATCTCTTGTGCTTCCAGGCTCTAACGCATGGTGTTTTCATGACAGTTGTGGCTGCAGCATGGGAATATTTACTTAAAATAGCATCCTTTCTTAAAAACATAGTAGACAAACTTGCATATAAATATATTTCTTGGACAACCTGATTTTTTGTTAGTGACCTTAAGAAATTCCCTAAGGAGTCTCCATGCTGTGTGGTCTTATTTTTCTGTTACTTTTTGATGGCAGAAGGGAGTTTTAAATTCCATCTTTTCCAACACTGGAGATTCATGCTTTATTTTAATGGCTACTGAACTTGATTAACTGAGAGAGGAGATCTTTGCCATTTGAGAAAAGAATCCCTTGTTGTTATTCTTGCTTTGTAGCTATTAGCTCAAATACCTGAAAAAAGTATGGATGAAAAAGTTTTTTTGACTTGTTTGGTATCCCTGTTAGACATCAGATTGTGCCATTTTGAGACAAGTAATCTTTGGAGGTGAGAATCAGGTAGCTTGAAATTGCTGTGTGGGTATCAGGAAAAAGATTAAGAGAAATGTTAGCCTTTTTATTCTTGCATCTCCCCTGAAGTTCATGGCGCAGCATGTCCTATGGAGAAAAGGTATTAACTCAGATAAACCTGTGGTAATGAGTTTAATTAAAATCCCAGTGAAGACTGGAGTAATCTGTAGCTTTCACAAGAGTATAAGGGCAGGTTTGGGATTTCTGCATGCCTGTGAACTGCCAAAGGCCCCAGGATGTCTGGTGCTAGCATCAGGTTCCATGTCCTCATTGGCTGGAGATACAGCTGCAAGATCAACCTGTGTGATGATGGGTTTGGGCTCTGCTCCTCTTCTCTGTAATCCCTGTTTCTGTGGCATAACTACAGAATAGTGCTATCACTCTCAAGGGGTTGTTTTAGTGCAGTTTGCAATTATATCTGCATTTTGTATTGAAAATACACTCAAATGAAGTAAGCATCTGCACCATTGCCATTACTCTGGCCCTATGAGCAATAGTTGTCTCCTGAATGTAGCCAACAGAAGATCATGACACCCTCTAATTTCCCATGTATCTGATAATATAAAAATCCCCACTGTAAATATTTGCTCTTGAAAGCATTAGGTAGTTATGGGGGGATTCTTGAACAATTTTGAGTCTATTAAAAATTAAATCACACAAAACCAGTATCTGAAATGCATTTACCAGAAGCTTGAAACAGCAGTGGCAAAGTTGGTGCCTGATTTCTCTATTACATTTGTCCCTTGTTCTGAACAATTTGTTCCTTCTAAAAAGGGAACTGTGCCCATTTTCTTCAAGCCAGCAGTATTCACATTTTTAAAATCTAGTTGTAGTGTTTTGCTCAGATAGATGGGTGTGTGTATGTGCACACATAGAAAAACTCCCAGTACCAAAAAACTCAGGCTTCTGTTAACTCTTTAATTCCATCAGACAAATGGGAAGTCTAAAGTCAAGCTTTTACCTCTGGGCTAAGGGCTTTCTGCTCGACCTATTTGAGAGGGAAGTGTGAACATGCAACTTGGCTGTAAACTGCTTTGTGTTATCTGTAGGAATGAGGTCTCCCGTTGTGTTGTGACCTGCTGTTGGCATGCCCTGACCATCTCTTGCAGAGTTGTACTGTGTGTTTGTTGCCACAGTTCTGCGGGGAAAACTGTCTTGGTGCAGTTGCTCTTAGCTTTGCAGGCAGTTGGTCTCTATGTCACCTGGAAGCACTGACCAAGGGTCTTTAAATGCACAGCCTGTGAGAAGTGTCTGCTGAGTCCTGTTGGACATCACTGTGCTGGAGATGCTTGAGGTTCCCCTCTCCTGTGCCATTACACATGGTTATTATGGACCATTTCTGAACTTTCTGCTTCAGGTGTACCTGTAGTGTAGGGAATTTTAAAAGCTCTTTCTCAAGCAGCTGCATGGCTAGAGACATTTGTGCTTTCATCATTAGTGGCTTCACCTTACTCATTGTAAACTTTCAGTCTTTTGTCAATGACCATTGCATTTACATCAATGTTATCTTTAATCTGTTGTGTCTCTGAAGTGGGAAACTGATTTTTTTTTTCCTTTAAAACCAGTCTTAAAATCAATCTTTTTTGCTAGGTGTTTGTTTTTTTTGTTGTTGTTGTTTGGTTTTTTTGGTCCCCGGGCTGATTCACTTTTTGGCCATGCAGGTGGTTAGCTGGTATTTAATAATAATAATAACAAAAGCATCTTTAAAACCAAAAATCCCCTCTAGTTAGAAATTCAGAACTGAAGAAATTAAAAATAAATTGAGTATTGACTTGCACAATAAAATAAGCAAGGAAAACATTCATTGTGGGCTGAGGCTAATTCTGTTAGAATAAAGGAGGGTGATTGTGAAATAAAGTGTCTCACTAAGCACTGCAGTTTTACAAAAGCTGTTGCCACAGGGAAGAAGAACCTGGTGTGAATTATTGCCTGTTTACTGCAGCTGTCAGTCATCACTGCGGTGAGCTGTTTGCATCAGTTCTCAGAGTAGCCCTTAGTAACCAGGCCATCCCCCTTAAATGTCAGACTCCTTGCTGAAAAAATGTGTGAAACTGCATAAAATCCTTTCCATCTTGTTAACACATTTCACAATATTCCTCATTTTGCTTGATGACATCAGTTCTTGGAGATACAGAAGAAGGCTTTAAAAATATCTCCTAGGCAATGTTGAGTGATGCTTAGTTAATGAGTTTAGTTATGTCTGTGTCTGATACTCTGCAGGGTTGGTCCATTCCTGGTTCTTCCTCTGATGTAGCTTTTGAATCATTCATCTCTTTCTGACTGTTCCTCTATTTTATGTATAGATTGGATTTATTATCCAAGATAGTCTTTGGGATAGGGCTTTTGCACAGTACAATGCTACTTTGTACAGTAAGAATCTGCAGTTCTCTGCAAATCTGTAGGTGTTACTGTAATATGAGTAACCAGTGCTGTAACTTGGGAGTGGGGGGAAATAGCCATTAGGGATTTTTGGGGAATGACAGTCTCCTTAATTTCACTGCAAATCAATCTGTATAACTCGCATTTCGTCTAGAAAGACACAATTTCTACTTTGAAGGCAAGACAATCAAATTCTGCGTCTGTTTTGTGTTTATGGGCAAGTAACTTCTAAACTCAGTCTCTTGGTTGCCTCCATCTGTAAAATGGAGATAACCTGAGAGGGATGCCCTGAATATTCATTGGTGACTTATTGTACACTGCTGAAGAAGAGCGTTACAGGCAATGTTAATGAAGTTTATTACTCAGCACGTTGATTGGTATTTCAAACATCCACTGCCTCCACAGTGAGTGCTGGCGAAATCCTAACTGGTCTTAGCCTGTAGAATACAATAATAACTTCAATTTATGTGGGGCTTTC
This sequence comes from Bucco capensis, assembly GCA_013396975.1. NCBI lineage: Eukaryota > Metazoa > Chordata > Aves > Piciformes > Bucconidae > Bucco > Bucco capensis. Next base: position 545,588 of record VWZO01016427.1, on the reverse strand, counting down.
CCTTTGGAAGAGCTCCAAAGAATTTCATAAACTAATGCAAGCCATAGTGTAAATATTGCCTTAGCAGCCACCAGCTATCAGCGAGGTGCTGTGTGATGGATATTGCAATGCAGCTGGCAGCTGTATGTGAGAGAATAGCAAACAAGAAGTAATGCTGCAAGTGGTGGAGGTGACACAGGAAGGGAAGTAGGAAGACAAAATCACACTGCCTGAATTGTGATTTTTAGCTTTGATGTGATCAGTAATTCGTAGAGATCAAGTGACTTTCATGTGAAACATGACATTTTTGTTGCCTTCCCACAGTGCTGTGATATTGGCTCAATTCCAGTCGAGCAGAAAGAGCCCTGCTAGCTCCCAGGGGGTTCTTTCTTGCGGAACGTGTGTGTTTCTGGATGTCTTAATTCAAATACTGTGGTACAACAATGTGACTTCAGTGGTTTCTCAGGCTGGTAAAGCTGTCTGTGTGATGGCCTCCTCCTACAGAGGCAAAAGGCACAGTCACTTGGAGTGTGTTCTGTATATCCAAAAGACTTCAAAGTGCAACCTAGATAACCTGGGAGATGGACTATAGATGACCTTTAAAAGTCCCTTCCAACTCAAACCATTTTATGATTCTATGAACTTACTCTGAAACTTAAGTCCCATTAAGCAAAAGCTTATTTTTCTTAGAAAATAGGGTTAAAGTGTTTATAACCCTTTAAGGCAAGGGGAGCTTGTTGAATTCAGATACCTGTTTGGTAATGCTTCTCCAGAGCTTACCTGATGTGGAGAAGAGATTGCATTGTATCATCTTTAGGCTCAGGCTGGACAAACCATTATTTTTGGTTGGAGCACCCTGGGCTAATGGAGACCTCAGTAGTCAATAGAGCACTGTTTGAGGCTTGGCTTCCTGCCTGGCTATATGCTTACACCAATCTTTACAATAAAACCAAAGCACAAAGTACGACTACAGCCTCGTGGATGAATTTTTGTTTTTTGTATGTTGAGTTGCTGGGACTAATTTAAAGCCTCTGTGTTCAGGATTCTGGTCTTTCTAGATATTTAAAACTTCATCAATTCTGTACTTTACTAGGCTCTGCCCTCCATTAGGTATGTGTTTTAATAACAATCAATGACTGCATGAATGTTTAATTCGGTACATTTTTCAGTTTTAGGATCCCATTCATCCATATTGGTGTAATCAATTCCTCCTGGAAATACTGTGGTAATTAGAGAGACTGATTTGCAGGCATTACTGTGACATATGTAACCAACCTGTCTTGTTTTGATACTTTCATTACCTTTAGTTGTGTACCATCTTGAGTAGGACCATGCAAGGGAGGAGTGTGAATGGCACTTTGTCTGGGAAGATATTATGGGGATTCAAGCAGTACTATGCTGAAAATATGTGCATGGATGCGTAGAGCTTTGGCCAGTGGTTCAGATGTTGCTCATAATAAAGGTCCTTTTTCTTCTGATATGCAAATGCACCTTTCAAACGGACAAGGCAATTGCTATGATTTAGGAAGAGAATTGTTACAGAAAGCACCTTCCTGTAATCAGCATCTACCTCCTTCTAGGAAGGAAGGGCCTGTAATTTGTGCGCTCTTTTTAAATGGAGGATATATCAATTGAATATGTTGGGATACATAGGGATACAGCTGAGAAAGCTGTATGCTGAAACTAGCTGGATTTCTCCAATGTGAGAAATGAGTATTGCTGGCACTGTGGGCTAGGGCTGATGTACAGGTTGTTTTGTAAAGCCTGTTTGGCATTTGAGGGATTTGTCCAAGGCTCTGACATTTTACTCTCCAACTTCTGCTTTTAAAAAGGAACATCTGTCACTTTATCCTTGCTCAGAAGTGGGTCCCAGTGTGCCTCAGTGTGTCATTTAGGTCGTTTGTCCTCTTGCAAAGGACAAGCTCATAATGGCTATTTTGGCCACGGGAAAGTAAAGATGCTCTCCATCACAGTTTGCTTTTGTGTGGGAGAGATTCCCTCTGAACAGTCACAAATCCCTGTAAATATCGAAAACACATTTCATGACACCTCAAATCCTTGCTCCTAATTCCCTGCTCTCCTGCTGTTTGCAAGAAACCTGAGCCATGTGCTTTTAGCTCCTCATCAGCATCTCAGCCTGATGGAGCAAGGAGCTGTTGCCAGTGGGTGTTTGCAGGGAGATCTGACCACACAGGAGGGAAAGCATGGTTGACATTGCTGCTTTTTCATTGAGGATAGTTAGTGGGCTGTAGGCTAGGCTGTAAAAGAAATGTGAAAATTAGTAAAGAAGAGTTGGGGAGTCATGGAAGGAAGAGCAATGGGAAACTTTGAAGATGCAAATCAGGAAAACTGAGAAAATTCTTCTATAATGGGATATTTTTTTGAATGGGGATGACCGTGATCCAAGATGAAATCTGTCAAGGTCAGGGAGGGACAACTGCAGTAACTGAGATGTGAGGGATTCTGTGTGCAATAATCCTGATGGAGCTTTCTTTTTGTTTATGACCATGCTTGGACATTATTCTGCTGGATTTGGGGCAGGCACGAGAGGACACCAACCTGCTCCAAAGAACATACACTGTTTTTGCTGACCATATTTCACTTTGTGTATTTATTTGTAATAATACAAAGTATTATTTTGTATATTTATAATAAATATACAAAGAAATGCAAACATGGTACTTTGTGATCCTCATTATCTAAAGTTCTGGTGTTGTACCTGGGAAGTCTCACTCTGTGCTTACCCAGTTTCATGGGAGAGGGAAGAGAGGTTATTAGTTGCCAAGAAAAGAAACTCAAAGCAATTTAAATGAGAACTTGGAGCTGCCAGCTGTAACCCCCGGCAGTATGTGAGGCTACTGCAGAGCAGCAGAAATAGAGCTGTGAACCAGAGCAGCAGATTAGTGATCCCACAGTGGAAACTTGGATTTTTCCACTGGAGGTGAAGTTCTTCACTCCAAAGGCTACAAAGACGTTTTTGATGTGAAACACTTGTCTTTGCCAGAAGCCAACCTACATTTCTATGCTGAAACAATACTCAAACCTGTCCCCTTTTATTGCCCCACGAATGGGATACTTGACACTTAATACCTATTTTTCCCTGATTGTCTTGGGTTATTGTGTGCTTTTGACAGTGAACTGAAAGCCTATTTGTGAGTTACAAGCGTGTGTTTTATTACAGACGGATGTGTTAGCTGGGGTTGTAGTGACTGTTGTTCAGGCTGCCACTGAGGTTTCCACTTGAACCTGGTTTGTGCTCAGCATTTGAATTCAGATTCCCAGATCTGACACACAGTCTCACCAGAATATCCATCTCCTTTAATTTTAAAAATGGACTGTTTTCTAACTTTTGGCAGATGTAATCCTAAAGAATTTGAGTTTGGCTCTGTACATAGCTGGCAGTTGTCCTTCCAGGGTTAGGGATAATTTTTTTTTTTTGCCAGTTTGCTCTTTCCCTCATCCCCTTTTGGGCTGTGTTTCTCCTGCTTTTGTTTTGCTGGACTGGGCACGGATGCTCCTCTCCAGAGTACTGCTGGCTGGGCTCATGCCTTGTTGCTAGAGCAGCATCCAGAATAAGATATCCCTTATTCATCCTGTATCCTTCTGTGCTTCCTGTGTTTTCCCTGTCTTTTCACTTCCTAAAGTTTATTTCTTCCTTTTATAATCCTAACCCAAAATTGCCTCACGGTTTTTAAAACCAAGGTTTTTTTTCCCTTTAAACCTATGTTTTTACAGCTATAACATCCAAACCAGTTATCCTTGCTGTTTTCTGTTGCCTTTAGCTGATTTGCTTAGGTGTCCCTGATTGTGGCTCAGTTACATGGACGAAGCTTGGTGAGGAGCACAGTTTGGTTTGTGGTTGAAGGCTCTGCAGTGCAAACCTGTGCTGAGGCGTTTGACTTTGGTCAGTTACAACCTTTGGTGTGTGTATGCAGCTGGTAGTGGAGTCTGATGGTGTGGTTTCATACACAGCTGCTTTGGGGGGAATTTAAGGGAAGGAACTTGTGGCTTTCATTAGAGAAGGGGCTGCTTTCCAGTCAGCCACACATGTGTGGTTGTGCAACTTCTAGTCCCCCCTGTCCAATCACAGCAGATGGGGGTGCCAGAAGAAACCTAACCCACAGGAGTATTGGTTACAACACTGGATAACAAACATTACTCCTTAGTGTCTTGTTGTTCCTTCTAGACCAAAGGCCTCTCTTGGGAGCCTGGGAATGAAGAGAAAGATTTGCGGGAGGAGAAGGGCTTGAAAAACAGCCAATCAAGTAAGACCTGGTGGTGAAATGAGTACATTTCCTGCATGGAGGTCTTCAACTTCCTAGATTTTTAGCATGCAGCCAAAACCAAAAGGCAGCACAGCTGAAAGGAGCAGGCTCTCTGGGGACCTGCTTGTGACATTACTGCCAAATTATCTCCAACCTATATTCAGAGAATCTCCTCTAACAAAGGTGTATGGTGCTGGTGGTGCAGGCAGGATTCAAGGTGCTTTGGATTGTATGTGTTGGAGCAAACACCAAGGGTACTTTTGCAGCTGTTACCTGTCTGGCGCATCAAAACACACACAAATACTCAAGGCTTTGGCTTGCTTTGAGAACACATGAAGAAACTCCTATTATTGGACACGTGGCAAGAAATGCTGTGTTGATGCTGAGTGTGGGAGCTGGGGAGGGGACTTGTGCTGCTGCCAGATTCCCCTGGCTGTAGTGTGCTGGCAGGCTCTCTGAGGAGCTGGTGGCAGAGCTAGCATGGAGCTGAGACTCCCCCAGCTAGTTCAGGCTCCCTTTGGCAGGCACGAAGTTGCCACATTTAAAAGCACATGATTCTCATTACCCGCGCCTGAATGTCTGCTGGGGCTGAATTGCCTGGATCCCTGAGAGGCGCTCAGTAAAGAACAGCAAACATTTTCCCTGGAAAGGGGCAGCTGTTTATTTGTAGTGTGCAGTGGTTTCACAAACAATTATTAGGAAAATATTCCATTTAAGCCTTAAAAAACAAAAGGGCATTTTTGTCCCCTTTCTTCTAAAACACACAAGTTAAAGAGTCAGGGATTTTCATTTGCCATGACAACCAATGAAACTGCTGAGCCATGTGATTTCTTTTTCCTTCCTATGATTAATTTTACTTATTTTTTTTTTTAAAGGCCATGTTGCTAACAGAGTTGGGAAACATCAGGTGTTATTTGTTTTTTCTCATGTAGATTAGGCAGGATTTAATTTGCATGTTTGCTTGGGAGCTGGAGAGAGCTGGGGGCTATTGATATTTCCATGATTTGTGGTAAGAACAGTGTCTCAGTTCAGAATTGCTATACTGTACTGACGTCTTCCCCCTCTTTGAGACAGTGCTATTACTGTGGGAGCCAGGACTCCTCAGGACAAAAACCATCATGGGACACATGAGTGCTGGCTGAACAGTGATGAGGTTCAGAGCCTTGAGCCTTAGAGATACTCATTTACACATGATACAAATGGCTTAGAGACTTTATAGGCTGATAAATCTTTTCCTGCTCTTATGCTGGAGCAAGGTTTTGCAAAGGCAGAAAATGTGATGGACATGACTCTTGATGCCTGGTCTATGTGAGGACTTGTGCTGGCTCCAGGTCTGGCCACTTCATACTGACTGAAAGCCTGGGGGTGGTGTTACTGTCAGCAACATTCTAGTGCCAGCATTTATCCTTTTCAAAAATTGCTATCTTCAGCTCAGGAATTTCCCCAGGGTGCCAAATACAGATTCAACACAAAAGAAAAAAAAAACCAAAGCCAAAACTCAACTACAAGAGCTGCTCTGTTGCCAAGGAGTAAAAATAAATGGTCACAAATGTGGTGCTCACATGCTAGGTCGCATCCTCATGATCATGAAGCTGCAAGTGTGAAGGTCTCTAGCAGGCCAGTGACAGCACTGCCCAGGTTACACATGTCGTGTTGGCATCAGTGTCTATGAGGGACTGGCTACTGTTTGCTTTAAACAAAAGGAAATGACTTTCTGCTTTCTCATATTAGTCCCCAAAAGATCAAAACTACAGTAGGCTGCTGCCAGGAGATCAGTGTAGTAAAGGTCAATCTCTGTATTTTTATGTGGTATTGTATATAACATGGCAATGTCTATATTGGAAAAGCTCTTGGAGATCTTATTTGTGATGGAAACATTTTTGAGCAAAAGCACCATGCTTAGGGAGATCTTGGCCCATGTCATAGGGTTGTTGAACACTGACAACATCAAAAGGGTGAATATTGGTGCTGCAGAAGCTCCAGTTGTGCCTTCACCTTCTCTCCAAATGCAAATAACTATCTGCAGATCTCTGCAATAATTTATTGACTGTGTGGCTGGAGATCAGGAGCAGCTGAGCAGAGGTATGCAGAGGTGAGACATGATTTGTCTGGGCTAGAGAGCTGCTGTGATCTTTTAATGTCTGTGTGTGCATGTATACCTGTATACATGATGCTTGGTTTTGTGGGGGTCTGTCTGCTCTAATCCTTAAGGCACTTGCTGCATCAGCTCTACATAATAAAGCTCAAAAGACACTGCCCCTCAAACCACATTTTTAAAATTATTTTTTCAGATTTTGGGCTTTTAGGTAAGCTGTTTGAGTAATGTCCCTGTGGTGGTGGGAGACCTAGAGTAGAAAGATTCCACTAAAGAGTTGCTGTTTTGCTTTTTGACATTTCCTGTAGTGTCAGATTTAACCATACAGTTTCTTGAATTGCAGCTGTCCCAGAGCTGGAATGAGGTTTTAACAGCAAAGAGCTCCCCTAGATGACTAACAGTACTTTTGTGGTGGTGTAGAACGAATGAAAAGTACTGTAACCACCTGAAACTTTAAGGGGAACTGAAAACAGGATACATGTTAGCATGTCAGCCGAAATGTAATCAGGACATGAATCCTGTTCCTTGAACTATGAAGAGACTTGTGATATCCTTGTAAAAATCTTACTCAGGAGCCATGAGTGGCTTTTTGAGCTAAATTACTCTTGCAGAGATACTAGTTATAGTAAAGATATTTTTTAACAAAAATGAAATTCTGGGACCAGGGCTGTAAAATCTAATTCTGCTGTCCCACCCCCAGATGTTTTTCCCACCTGGATTAGGTCCCTCCTGCAGCTAGCAGAGTGCTAGATACAGGCAGGACTGAGAATCTTCCCTTTGGAGGCAGCAGGGTTTACAACAGCTTAAACCAGCCCTGAAGCTATGCCCAAGTCTCTATTATTTCCACTTTCTTCCCACTCTGAACAATTTGTTTTCATGAAACATCTGCTTCTCTGGCAGATACTCCCAGTTAGAACTGTAGTGAAGTGTTTCTCTGCAGAGACACTTGAGTACAGTTCTGCTCAGCTGCTTACCAGACAGGCTGCCTGATCCCAGCTGGGGGGTTTCCATCAAATGAGAGCATTTTTAGAGGGGACAACACTTGTGCTGACAGTGCACAAGCATGTATGAGTTACAGGTAAAATGTGCCTCTCATCTGGAAATAAGAGGAGATGATGAATTGGGGAGTGCTGGGGAGTACCTCAACCAACCTGATCTAGTGAAAGGTGTCCCTGCCCATGGCAGGGACTTGGACTAGATGATCTTCAAAGATCTCTTCCAACCCCAATCATTGTATGATTCTATCATTTTTATTTTGCTTATTACCTCTTCCTTTTACTGCTAATAATGCTAATTTATTACTATATTTCAGGAAAATTACCTTTAGATCTGATATATCTGTCCTAAGCCACAGAACCAAGAGCCAAAATTTTGTTGGGTTTTTTTTTGCATGTGTGTGGATCCTGTGTATTCTGAACAAACTTTCATCTTAATATAGCAGGTAGCTTTTAGCTTTTTGATTGCTACTGCAGGACGTTGTTGGGCTGGCCCAGTGTGGGAGCATCCTGCATGGTGCTGTATGGACCTAAGCCGCAGGATGCCAAGCACAGCCCTCCAGACACTGATCTCAGCCGTGGGAAAAGAGAGGTTAGACAAGGTTTAATTGCTTGTTACTTCTACTAGGTTTGATGAAGTGATGTAAATCCCAGTAAATCACAAGCTTAGTTTAGCAGAAATCAAGAAGTGGAAATAACTGCTTATTGTTTTTCTTTAGTCAAAAAATATTCTTACGAAACAAAACCTTATTAGTAAGCTTTTTTTATTTTGTTCATACCATAGTGTCTGGCACAGTCCAAACAAGATGGTCAATGTCAGTAAGACATGTCCCTGCCCAGTGCAGGGGGGTTGGACTAGATGACCTCCAGAGGTCCCTTCCAACCCTAACCATTCTATGATTCTATGTCATTGTAGCTAAAACTCAAGAAGATTTTCTTGGACATGCTTTTATAACTCAAAGTACCTGGTGTATGTATTCATATTTCACATTATGTCATTGGTTAGTGGAATACTTAGACTTATGCTACTTACATGTTTGCAACCTCATTTGAGTCATGATGTTCTTGTGAATACTTTATTGAAGTCCTTTAGTTATGATAGCTTTTCTTATATCTTTTCAAACACTAATCTTGCAAGTATTTTATCAGAGCTCTGTCACCCCGTGTCAGAACTTCCTCATGTACAACTGTGACACCACTCACACCTGTGCCAGCCCAGCAAACTAATGTGTCAGGAGAGTTCTTTGCCTTTTACCTGGTTTTTGTGCACAAACCTTTCTTCTAGACCGAGGGTGAATTGAATTGTTTTTCCACCAGCATTGCATGCCTGCAGGCTGTGCAGCTGGCACTTCCCTGCTTGTAGTTGTTTCCCCCAAAACCTTGCCCAGCTCTTGGGAGTCACCTGGGATTCAGCTTGATCCTGCATCTGGTTTCTAAAGACAGAGACATTCTCACTTAAGGTGCTGATGGGTTTCCCCATTTCAGTGGGTCACATTTTAGTGCAGGATCTTTATTTCCTATTGCAGAGAGCTGGGCTTAGGAAGCTTTCCTGGCTTTTTTATGCAAGACACATTCCAGTTAATGCTTGGCTGTAGTTTTAAGAATTTTTTTTTTTCCCTTTGGGAAGAGGCTGTTGTTTTTGAGTGGATAAAACAGCATTTTTGGCTGGATTTCTGGCAGTGCAGTTTTCCACACTTGGAAGTCAGCCTGTCTGCTCTGCTGGCTGAGTCTTTAACTGCTTCCATGCAAAAATGTGTTGCTGCAGAGTGTACAGCTTAGGGGTCATGTGATTTGCTAAAAGGTAGCCAAAACCAAAAAAGTGTTATTTTGAACATGCAGTATTGGGTCTCAGTGTCTAAGCACATCTTAACACATGCTTTTATAAACATCTTTTAGGGTTGCACCAGTTTTTTTGCAGTCAAGACCCAGACTCTGCCGGTAAATGGAATGTGAGGCTGTTCTCATGCTTGGAAACAGTTTTCTGAAGGTAGTGTGTCCTGGGTGTACTGCTACTCATTATGTGTGATTTGGTCAGCCACTAGTGTGGATGTGCATGCCAGCATTTCATTTTCAATCCGAAAGAAATTAATTTTCTATTTGTTACTTTGCAAGCACTGTGTGTGAGCATCTCATTTTTCCTAAGTAATGCAGAAATTGGATTAGTTCATTTATCTGTATAAGGAGAATCATCATTGATTAACAGTTCAGTTCTCAGAAGTGTTTGATGGAATATAACTTGCGGTGATATTTTGCACTTCCATGCCCATTTCCAACACTGAAGTGCAATACAAATGTCACTGAGTCTCCCCTCCATCCAGGAGGTAGAAAGTTAAATGAAGACATTGAACTGCAACAGCTGTGACTTGCTTGGTCTTTTCCTGAAGTGCCTTTGGTGGCATTAAGACGCAGGTGGTCAGGATGTGAGGATGAAGTCTTTCCTAGTCTTTTCCAGTATGAAAGGATGTGACATTAACCTTGTAGAGAGGAGGACTGAGGAAGGTGGGCAAGGGAGCAGAAGGAAATCTTGGTTGCTTGTTTGCAGAGGGGCATGAGCTGGGCTGAGGCTTGCTGAGTACAGGAGTCTACTTGGGTTGGCAGGTGCTCTGGAAATGAGAATACTTTATCCTGAGTTACATAATGCAGCAGCATGTCCAGACCTGAGTTCCCTGCAGTTTCCTGGCCTGCAAGGAATAATTTTCTGCTTGAAATATTAGCCTTAGCTTTGAATTTCCTGGCTTATATGGCATGTGCAATCAATGTAATATCTGTGTAGAAAACTGCTGCTCTTTGAATTTGAGATTTTAGATAAATTTAGTTTTGTTTATAACTGCTGGATGATGAAGAACAGAAAATACTTGTTCATTAAGAATGTATAAACACACCAAAACCCACTATGACCTACTGGTTAGATCCAGCAGGTGGAAGAGCTTGCAGATCCCTCTCTAATTGAAGCAGTAGGTTGTAAAGGAGGATCTGAGGTGGGATAGAGCTGAGGTGCAAATTATCAGCATTCCTGGTTTAGTATAGTTTCAGTTATTATCCCTAAATGTGGAGAAGACATTGCAATTTGGATATTTTATTTTGGATTATTTTGGAGTTGTGGTGAATGAAGTTAAATCCAGTTGGCAGCTGGTCCCCAGGGCTCTATTGGGGCTTGTTTTGTTTATTATCTTTATTAATGATCTGGATGAGGTGATTGAGTGCACCCTCAGTAAGTTCAGATGATACCATGTTAAGCAGGAGTGTTGATCTGCTTGAGGGTAGGGAGGCTCCACAGAGAGATTTGGACAGTCTGGCTGGATTGATGGGATAAGGTTTCAAAAAGGTCAAGTGCCAGGTCCTGCACTTCGGCCACAACCCTGTGCAATGCTACAGGCTTGGGGCAGAGTGGCTGGAAAGCTGCCTGGCATAAAAGGACCTGGGGGTGTTGGTCAACAGCCAGCTGAACATGAACTGGACTGTGCCCAGGTGGCCAAGAAGGCTAACAGCATCCTGACTTGTGTAAGAAACAGTGTGGCCGGCAGGACTAGGGAAGTGATTGTCCTCATGTACTTGGCACTGGTGAGGCCACATATTGAATTCTGTGTTCAGTTTTGGGCCTCTCTCTCCAGCACCTCAACGTCTTTCTTGTAGTGTGTCCAAAGAAGGGCAACAAAAAGGGTCTAGAAAACAAGTATTCTGAGGGAACTGGAGTCCTTATCCTGGAGAAGAGGAGGCTGAGGGGAAACCTTATTGCTCTCTACACCTGTGTGAAATGAGGTTGTAGTGAGGTGGCTGTCAGTCAGTTCTCCTGGATGATAGGATGAGAGGAGACAGCCTCAAGTTACACCAGGAGAGATTTAGTTTGGATAATAGGAAAAAATTCTTCTGCAGAAGGGTTGTCAAGCATTGGAACAGGCTGCACAGGGAAGTGATTGAGTCTGCATCCATGGAGGTATTTAAAAGATGTGTAGATGTGGCACCTATAGATATGGTTTAGTGGTGGACTTGGCAGTGTTAGGTTAATGGTTGGATTTGATAATCTTATAGATATTTTCCAACCTAAACAATTATATGATTCTATAGCCCTGCATGGATCCACATCACCTGGCTGCACTCAATCTGCTTTGATTTGACCTGTTCTGATTTGGGGGTAGTGGTTCCCTTACCATGGCTTGTGAACAGGACATGCCCACATCATGCCTGATGCTTTTTCAGGCTACAGGAAATTAAACCTATGAGTGAGACTCTTTGGGAGAGAAGGTAATGCCATGATGTGCTGCACATTCCCTGCTTCACTTGTCACCTGGCCCTGTGCTGATTTGAACTGTGGCTCTATGACTCCTGCACCTCTGACTCAGAAGAGGACAGATACCCTGGAGGTTTAGAAACAAAAAAGCCTTCTAAAATGAAAGCTTCAAAACATTCTTCTAGACATGAAAGGATTTTGACTTCAGACAAAGACTGTCCGTTGTGTTTCCTGAGCATGCTGTATCTTCTGATCTTCCAGGAGGGTAAAATCCAGGCACACCTTGTGGTTGACTGAGAAAGGCTTGCTCTTCTGAAAGTATCCCACTGCACTTCTGGCTTCATGAGCCAAAACAGCTGGGGCAAACCATCATTGCAGAGCCTGCTCTGATCATGCCTAGAGATGGAAAGTCCTCCTTGAGCAAAGGAGTCGACATTTATTTATCAGCTAGAAACCTCACTCATACTTGCTGGTTACTTCATGTGAAGACTAGTGCTGGTGTAAAAGCTGATGAGGGATGGGCAGAATAGTAATTTAATCCATTTGAAGAAGTTGATAACTCCAAAGCCATTCGTTGCTCTCAGGTAGTATTTGAATGTTTGCAGTGTGTTTCTGCCACTTAATTGGTACCAAAAAAGGCTGAGCATGGTTAGAGATGACTAGGAACCCTCTGTGCCCATCCAAACTACTGAGTGGAAAAAACACTGCAAAGAGGTGAAATAATTGATTCAGATGATGATGAATTCTGTCAAGTAAACCAAAGTGGATCAGGGACATCAAAGGTGTAAATGGAGCAAATGCAGGGAGAAGGCATCACGTAGGGGAGTAAACTGATACATACCTGGGTATCTTACTCCCTGAAGCATGTATTTACTGTGGGTAAACTCCTTGCTTGTGGTGAACAGAAGCAGATGGGAGTGCATCTTCTCTGCCAGCTGTGCTGCTATCCCACATCTACAGACAGTGAAGAGCCCATGGCAAGGTGAAACAGACAACCAAGTCCTGCTGACCATGCTATGGGAGGCTTTCTAACAATCAAGACACTGGGAGAAGCAGGAAAGACTGTTGTGCATCTGCCTCTGTAGCAGTGCTTGCTGCACAAGGAAGGCAGCCCATAGCTTCTGTGCCTCCTTTTTCAGGTGTCTCTGTGGGAGCTGGAGCTTGTTTGTACAAGCCTGCATGGGAGAAAGGAGAGGTGGAAGTCCTTGGCCCTTGTGCTTTAGTTTATGGTGGATCTAACCAGCTGTTTGAATTGGAATCAATAATTGAAAAATACCGAGTGTATAGTGTTCTGTCTTGCCCAAGTAAAGAAAGTCAGCTAAGCCTAAAACACATCCTGCTGTCCTTCAGCTGCATTCATGCTGATGGACCATTTCTCTGGGTGTTCACCCTGCTTTTATTGACCCCTCTTGGCCCTTTGTTACTGCCTCAGTGACTGCGCATGGGACCATATGATGGAGTGGAGGAGAGCAGTGGCAAAACCAAAATAAAACTGCAAAACCAATCCCCTGCAAGGCTCGTGGAAAAAGCCCAGGGGAGGTGTGAGCCATAGTGGCTGGTTGGTATGTGAGCTGCTCTATAAACTGCCTCTGGAAAGAAGGGCTATGAAACCCAATTTTCTGCCCTGCTGCCAGCCTCAGGCTCTGCTCTTGCTTCATCTCACGATAAGACATTTATCTGTGCTGTAGGTTTCCCTGTTCATGATTTAAATGAACATGGTGAGGAGGGGTGGCTGAGGCATGGATGGGCAGCCCATCCCCTGCCCTTGCTGCAGGGTTTGTCTCTGCCAAAGGGTGAGACAGGCAGCTGGAGCCCAAACACTTCAGGCTACTGCAGGGGTGCAAGGCAGAGCCCTGTGCCTGTGAGAAAAAAGAAAAAAGAAAAAGAAGAAAAACACACACATACACACCAGAAAACAAAAAAACAAACAACAAAGTTTCCCTCTATTATTGGGGGGTTTTTTGTTGTTATTGTTATTTGGTTTTGTTTGTTTGGGGTTTTTTATGTGGTGCTGTGTTGTTTGGTGTGGTTTTTTTTAAGCATGTAAGTCAAAGTGTGTGGTATTGCTGAGATGCACATTCCCAGGCCATGGCCAGCCAGGCAGAGGTTGAAGCACATCTTCCCTAGGGAGAGGGAGGGTTGTGTGAGCCTGAGTCAGCAGCAAAGGTCACTTGGCTGACAGGCTAGACTCGCAGGAGGAGACAATTTCATAAGGGTAACTGATGCAATGTTTTCTGTGTTCAGCACTGACACAAAACATTTAGATGCTCTACTTAGGGACATGTTTTAGTGGTATAGGTATGTTTGGACTTGGTGATCTTAGAGGTCTCTTCCAACCTCTGGGATTCTGTAAGGTAAGTTAGTGTGTATGTACACACCACTGTGGGTGAATAGGGGTGGTAGGGCAGTGATGGTCAACCTCACCTGTCCTCCCCACCTCCCAAATCACTACTCTCTCTATTCCTTGCTGCTTCCTTTGCTTTCTCCCCTCCTGTGCCCCTACTATTTGTATCTTTTCAGTTCTGGCATTTAATCTCATTGTTGCATTATTTGTTTCGTAGCCTTGGCTCATTTTCCGGGTCCCATTTGGGGTCATTATCACATATGATTAGTCTTGGAGCCTAATGAAGGGGATCAGACATAACTCTAGGGTATGTCTGAGCCATTTAGCATTTCTGAGCTCAAAGATCTGCAGAGGAAGTTTATTTTTAAGCTTCCTGAGAAGATAAATTTGAACACTGGATTGTTTAGGGTACAAGTAATAGAACTGAAATCCCTCTGTTGGGGAGCAGTGTCCTCTGGGATTTGAAGCATCTCAAGGATAATTAGCCAGTGCTGAGTAAGTCTCATTAGTCCTGAAATAGATCTTAGTGGATGATCACGTTCTTCCTCACGTTGGCTAGTGTGAAAGCTTGAAACTGTATGTTAACATTTAGCTTTCATTGTAAGAGCACTGTCAACATGTTCTTAATACTATTGTTATCCAGTGCCACTCTGGGAAAGCCAGGCACGGAGATAGGAAATTATTAAACAAAATAACAATCCCAGAAAATAAAAAAGGACATTTTTTGAGGCTGCTCTCTGAAGTCCCTTTCTCTTATCTCTTTCACTGTATTAAGAGATAGGAGGGACCTGCAAGGTCTTGCGTGTTGGAGCAAGGCAAGGTTAAAGCATCTTTGGGACAGGTCCAGCTGCTGCTGTTTGGTGGCACCTTGCAGGGGATTGTAGCTCCAGCTCAGCAGAGCAGCATCAGGGCAAGTGCCATGCTGTGTCACTGGCCCAGGCAAAGTGACATGTCAGTGTAGTGACTCAACTGTGTTCCTGCTAACCATCTGCTGATGTGATGCAGATCATTAGTCACTAATTGGTATGGTTACCTTTTTTCAGGCAGCTGGAAAGGCCAAGGATCACATCGAAGTGAAACAGCTGAGTCAGTCTTCCACCTCTTTTGCCTTCAGGCCCACCGAGCTCTTGATGGTGCTTGGAGAGCCATTTCTGTGTGCCCTACCAGGCAGACCCAGACTATCTCAGTTTTATCTTGTATATTCTGGCTGTTCAACTATAAGCTTGTCACAGTTGTATGGTAGAACCAGGGTCTGTAGCTCTTTCGGTAGGTAAGGCAAACACTGCTGCTTTTATTTTAAAGTTATGTTATTTGCCCCATCTCTTATGTCCTCATGTGCCTCAGCTGTGCTCTGTGGGTACCTAGCAGTGTCCTGGAAGAGCACATGGGGGGGTTTGTGGGTATTGCCCTGAAAAAAATACACGAACCCCTTGGACATTGTGGCAAAATCCACACTGACTTTTGGAGCTGATATTGGTATAACATTTGGGGAAATCTGGGAAGTGCTAGCTTGGGCTTGTGGAGTGTTGTTTGGAAAGCTGAAAAACCCCCAGCATCTCTAATTTGTGGGTAGCCAGGTGAGACAAGGAAAGCTTGGACTTTGTGGCTAAGGACTATGTGGATGACCCAGCTCAGAGCGGGAAGGCTCTTCGCCCTTATCTGAGGAGCCACACATGTGCTAAGAGACCTTTGTTCTGAATATTTGGAGGAATAAAGGTCAGCAGGAATAAAAGGGCATTTCCCCACTGCCTTGGTTCACATGGTATTGTGCTCTGTCTCTCTTGCAGCTGCGTAAATGAGTATGGAAGATTATGATTTCCTCTTCAAAATTGTTTTGATCGGCAACGCCGGTGTGGGGAAGACCTGCTTAGTCCGTCGCTTCACTCAGGTAAGGTTGGCTGCCTCTGGATGTGGGACTTCAGGATTGGGACAGCACTGAGATAGGAGCATGGAGCCTGTGGCTATGCACTGAGGGCTCTGTTAGCATTGTGGCTCCAAAGCATTTTGTTGTCCATGCTCTTGGTGAGCGTGTCACCTACAGTGGCGTACTGGCACAAGCAACACATCTGTATTGAATGCTCTACTTCACCCTGTTGGGGCTCTTGTGCAGGAGAAAGCTCATCCCTCCCTGAAAATGGGAAGTTCCCTCTGAAAGCCACTGGGACAACTCCTAATTTGGAGGTGCTCTAGCCTGATTATAAGGACTAGCACATTTCCTGGTGTGCTTTTATATGTCTTCTCCTTCTCATCCCATGCTGCACAAAGCTCTCACTGTTATTTGTCATCTGTAGATAATTAAATAATCTAGGTCCTGGGCTGTCAGTTCACTGTCTTCTGTTAAAGAGCAGACTATTTTTTTGGTTGCAGAATAACAGGCAAAGGACCATGCTTGTGTGATCCAGAACAAGAAAAGGTTTTGCATGATGTACTATAAAACCTAAATCATGGGATTTCTGTTGTGCTCTCCACTAGGAATTTTCAGCAATTTGCCCCCTCAGAGTTATTTTTAGTTTTAAAGCCATGGTGGTGTTAAACACTCTCCAACCACATGTGACAGCTGATGGCAATAAAGCTAGTCAACCCCACAGGGTTAACCGCAGAAATCTTTGGCTGCATCTGCTGCTTGTGCTTCGGCAGTGTGGCTGCTGTAGGGGATGGATGTGCCCCAAAATCAACATAACTTTGTAGACCTAAACAGTAGAAATAAAAAAAAACAAAGCAGTTTTGAGGTTTTTTTGGTTTGCTGTTGTTCCTTTCTGATGGTGCTGCAATCATACCACCAGCATCACACTGGTCCTTGACATCGCTGTGGCATCAGTAGTAGCTGGCTCCATGCTTTGCTCCCAAAATGCTGTGCAGGGATGTGACCCCAGTGCTGGGAGCTGCCAGGAATGCCTTTCTGTGCTGTGGGGTGGGGTGGAGGGAAGAGAGAAGGTGTGAGGTTACGGGGGAAAGCCATTTCTTCTCCCACAGGTGCTCACGCCCCTTTCAAGGCATTGGGAAGTAGGATAGAGGGTCTTCATTTACCTTTCCCTGTCTCTTCCAACTGCACAGAAGCAGAAGGGCTTTTCCCCTCTTTTTTCCCCTGTATGTGTCCTCCTTTCCTTCTCTTGTTTTCCTTCCTCTAAGGTCAACAATCAGCACTATGACTGGGGATGTATGGGTAGGGAAAACATTGAGGTTGAATTATGGTAACATTTGTGCTGGGGAAATGTCACATTTTCCTCTTTAAATATGATGGAAATATGTCTGAGGAAGGGGACAAGGGAGGAATAGAAGATGGAAAAGGGTGAGGATTGGCATCCAGAGAAAGTTTTGTCTTGCTACCGAAACCTGCTTAATGAAATTGTTTTCTTTCAGGGACTTTTTCCACCGGGTCAAGGAGCCACAATTGGAGTTGACTTTATGATTAAAACTGTGGAGATAAATGGTGAAAAAGTAAAGGTAGGAGCCTGATGGTTTTAAGTGTAAACTTTTGTGGCAGTACCATAGCTTCTGGAAGGCTTGTTGGGAAGTGCAGGGCTGTCATAGCTCAGGCAATGCTGGGTCCAACACTCTTTGTGCCCCTTGCCACAGTCACCATCAGGATTGTAACCATGAACCTACTCTAAGACAGAAAATGGAAAGGGGAGGGAGATCTTGCAGAATGCTCTCATGTCTTAGGAGACATTAAGATCTTGGAGAGCTGAGATGTTTCTTTCAGCCAAAACCAGCTCCAGTGGAGCAGCTCAGGGGATCTATGCTGGTAAATGGCTTAAGCACTGCACTGAAGGTGGAATTATTTTTTTCCTTTATATACCTGTCTTAAATCAGCTGTCCCAGGATTGTCCTGGTCAAAGCAGTCTTCAGACACTTCTCCTTTCCAAGCATCTGGTTCCCTGTCAAGTACAGATGGAGCCTTAAGATCATGTATCTTAGGTCTAGTGTTTGGACAGGTGAATTCATCCTAAGGATTTGTCTGTGTTTGACTTCTTACTCCCATGATATAATCCTGTTTTAAGACTAGCTTGGACTGAGGATACAAACTCCTGAAGATAACATTGGGAGCAGTTGTGCTAACATGGGCTACCTCAGGGGCAAGGACAGTTCAGGGAAGCTCTACAAACTAAGCAAAAACTCATCAGTGTAGTAAGCCCCTGCTGCCCTGCAAATGTCTGATGAATGCACAAGTGTTCACCCAAGCAACTTGATCACTTTGGGGCTGGCTTGTGTTTCGCAGAGATTTAGCAAATGGTAGCTGGTATAGCAGCTATATTTCACATAGCAAATAATGAGTTGTTAAATGCAAGTCCCCCTTGTGACCCCAGCAGTGGAGTATATTAGAGTCACCAGAGCTCAGCCTCAATGACCAAGCTTGGAAGGAAGGTTAGTATATTGGAGGTGGACTAGATGATGGCCAGAAGTGCCTTCCAACCTCTACCATTCTGTGATGATATGTTTGGGTATTTGAATGAGCCTTCTGAAGTCTGAAAGGCAAACAGATTTCTTTGAGGGAGTGATCTTGTAGCTGAAAATTTGAGTAATCAGTGCTAGTGAGAATAAACATCTAATGAGTGGGAAAAGCAGGAATGAGTCAGAGCACAGAACAATAAAAATGACACCTCAGTCAGACAAGGCACTTCTGACTTAGCTCATTTAACAGTGCTCAAGCCATGACTCTCCTTCTGTGCTGGGCAGCATCAGGGTGAGAGAGCAGAGCTGTTTACCAAAAGGGTTTTCTGACTTGAAAAGAAATGATAGATTTCTGAGAACAAAGACTTTACAGCTTTCAAAATTGCTTTTGAAAGTCAGGGGAGAGTGACTTGCTAGCATGAAAACTGTGTGCAAGCCATATGAGATACGAGTAGCTACTAAAGCTTGCTGACAGATGAGCTGAGACAGCGCTGTGCACTTGAGGAGGCTTTTAATCTGCATGGCCTTTCCCAATAAAACAAAAAGTATGTGTAACACCTGTACAAAGAGGCTACACAAATTTGAGCCACGTATAGAATCACAGAATGGTTTGGGTTGGAAGGGACCTTTAAAGGTCATCTAGTCCAACCCCCATGCAGTCAGCAGGGACATCTTCAACTAGATCAGGTTGCTCAGAGCCCCAGACAACCTGATCTTGAATGTTTCCAAGGATGGAGCATCTACTACCTCTCTGGGCAACCATCACCCTCATAATAAAGGAGACAGCAGATATCATATCATGCTGGTCAAGGCTAAACATCCTCAGTGCTGCAACCACAGGGCTATGCTATATGGACCTGTGATCTTGCTGTACTTGGAAATGTTCATACGCATTAAATTAAATGGATGTGCAATTATTGGGAGAATGGGAAGCTTCAGCTGGATCCAAGAGAATAAACATCTAGGTTTCCTGCAGGCTGAGTCCTTTGGCTCCTCTGAAAAAAAGGTCAAGTAAAAAGATTGCTGTGAAATGTTTTATTTGGCAGAAATAATCAGTGGGGTGAGGTGAGATGTGTATTTGGTGTGCAGGAAGAGTTTGTCAGAGGCTTTTGACTCTTCTCTGCCTTCTGTACTCACCTCACAGGTAGACTCATGACTGCAGCCTGTAAGAAACCCTCTCTTCTCAGGGCAATCCCCTTTGCTTTCAATGCAGTGGAAGAACATACAGCAAGTTTTTATCAGCTTGGAGGTCTTCTCAGTAAATGAGAAACGTATATAAGTTAGAGTTAACCAGTAGACCAGTCAGTAAATGTGGTGTGGGCGTTTTTTGTTTGTGGGTTTTTTTCTTTTTTTCTCCCTTCCCTGGGTAACAGTCAACCTGAATTTCATGTACAAGTAATTTCATATATGGTTTTGTGTGTCACTTAACTGCAGATGCCAGGTTCAGCCATTGAAATAAAACTATGGCAAGACATTAAGCATCAAGGTGCCCAGGAGCTGTGACCCAGCCATAAATTACCTTCTCTGCAGAAAATGTACTTTTTCAAAATCATACCCCACGTCTGAAAGCTGTTACTGGGAGCTCTCATTTCAAACTAGCATTTTTATGATGAATAGCTGGCATAGCTTGACTTTGGAACTCGGCAAGAATAAGATTTTCTCTGTTATGGGCTGCTGACTATACGGAAAAATGCTATAACATTTTCTTCCCAAAGTACACAGGATTCTGGTTGGAAATCACTTTTTCACATGTTTAATTCCAGGGAGAAGTGTTGGGTTTTGGTTTTGTTTTTCTTAAAAAAAAAAAACAAAACCTGGAGCACAGAAGTACTCTTTTATGTTGCAGTGTTTTCATTTTGGATGTTTGTATCTGTGACTTCATTTTTGAGGAATTGAGGTTTTGATGACCCACCAAAAACTATCAGATGGTCAAATTATGAAAACAGTATGAGTTAAGTTTGTGTTGGGAAATGTATGTTGTTCTTCCTGGACCCAGAGGGTTTGGCAGGCACTCATGACCTCTTTGATATAGTTAAGGACGTGTCATCCAGTTCCACATGTTGGGAATGGCAGGCAGGGCTGGGTGAGATGGGTGAAGTTGTAGAGAGGAAACATGTTAGAGTCCTTGGATCAGGCTTCAGCTGAACTCCTTGTTCAGTGCTGTGATTTCTACCCATCAGTGCATCATCTCGGGATAACTATAATTAGCTCTGGGAGCTAGAGGAGAGGCTTGCTTACTTCATCTTGGGATGGATACTGCTGTTGGCTGTACTTCAGGGGCAGAAGTGGCTTTTTCCTTCTGGTGCCTGCTTTGTAATTCCAGGCCAGCAGCTCTGCCTACAGCAGAGGGAGATACTAGAAACTGCATGAAAACCTGCAAATCTGTTGCTTCCAGAGTCCTTTGGCCACAGTGTTAGCTGACTTTGCGCCTTGCATTTCAATCCACAAGTGAAAGAATGAAAACAAAAGTACTGAGGGAGAGGAAGCCAAAGGGGAGAAGAGCTAAGTGCTTTCCCAGCACTGATTTTACCCTGAGGGGTTTTTAGGTGAAAACAGTGCTGTTATCTCTAAAAAAGTTAATTTTTTGTTTGTTTTTTACCCCTCCTTCCTTGTTTTGCCAAAAGCTGCAGATCTGGGACACAGCAGGACAGGAGCGGTTCCGCTCCATCACGCAGAGTTACTATCGCAGTGCCAACGCCTTAATCTTGACCTACGACATCACCTGTGAGGAATCCTTCCGCTGTCTCCCCGAGTGGCTGCGAGAAATCGAGCAGTATGCCAGCAACAAGGTCATAACAGTACTAGTGGGTAAGCAACTGTGGTGTGATGAGGGACTGAGCTGTGTGTATTGAGGGGCTGGTGGAGGTGTTAGCAGGAGGAGATCCATGGCATCTGTGTGAACTGGTGGTGCAGGATGCTCAAACTGGTGCAACATATCTATTTGCCAGCCAGAGCTGTAACCTCAGGTGGGTGCAGGATGCAGCCAGTGCTTTAAACCCAGTGCTTGGACCATTCCTTCTGCAAATAACCCCGGGATACTGACAGGCACTACTCGAAGTGTGGTCCTGTCTCAGGTCTAAGGCTACTGCATGTAGAGCTAGATACTTCCCACCACCTGATCCCATATGGGACTAAAGTGTTGATGGTGCTGCTGCCAACTGATTTTAAAACAGAGCAGTTTCCCTTGTGACTCCCAGCTTGGGTCTCTACAAATATACAAGGATCTGCTCAAGTTGGGGTTGCCTCTGGGTTGCATTATCCCATAGCTGTGGGATGACTAGAGTCTTGTCTTGAGTGGGTCAGGATCTGGGAACCGTCAGGTTATGATGGTTGTGTGGTCATAGCATCAATAGGTGGGATAGAGCTGGAAAACTGGATATTTTTGCATGGATTTTAGGGAAACTAAAAACACATGCATGTTAGGTTTATCTGTAGTGCTTCAATTCAAGCTAAAGCAGACCTCAGCCCATCTGTCTTCTACATGCAAGGTGAAGGTTATTTTGCCTACCCATGCTTTTCCATGCTCTGCTTTCAGCACCTGGTAGTCAGGACTTGGCTTTTAAAGACCCAAGAATATGTAAAGCACAATGGAAAAATAACTTGGGGAAAACCAAAATATTTCATGCTGCAGTATGGATGTCACCTTCAATAGTTTGCTGTTTAAAAGGAAAAAATCTAGAGGATTGTAAAATGTGTTTAAGTTGACCTTAAAAATCTTTTGAGCTTCTTATGTCCTAGTGGTATTGCAAGTTGAGCCTTGGGATTCACACAGCTTCCATACAAGAAACTCCTTATTCTCCATGAGAAGGATATGGCATGTGTACAGATGGCACAGAAATAATTAATATATGACTAACAGATGTATACATGATTTTTTTAGAGAGCATTAAGTTAATTATCAACATGTACAGCACAAAATATGTTAATGGCCATAACACACACTTTGAAGATGGTGACACCCATAAACTGCTTATGTTGAGTGGAAATTTGTTTAGATAGGTAACTGCAGTGTATGCAGCAGGTCCAAGAAACTGATTAAGCAGGAAAGAAAGAGGATCTCTGATGAGAGGAGGGCAATGGAATATGGGTTGCTAGTGAAAGTGCAGTTTTTTCCTTCCACTAGATCTCACAAAATTGTTGGTAGAAGCAAAACCAGGAGATGTTTCCTTCTGAACCTGCCAGATCCCTGGACACAGCCCCTTATTATTGCAGGTCCTGGTCTGTTATCTTCTTTGTAAGATTAATTTATGGCAAAAAGCTCATGTTTGAAGTGAAGTGGCCAGTAATAGAGTATAATCATATCAGATGCTTGCTTAAAGCTTTAATCAACTCTGTGCTAAACCAAGCTCTCCATAGGAAGGAGCTGGTTTCTCATACCACCTTGCTCTGCGAGTCCTGCCTCCCCCACTTCCCACAAGCCCATTCCTCTTTCAGCCTCAACGGCCAAATCCTTCACAGGAATATTGAAGCAGGAAAACTACCTTCCATGCCAGGCTTCTTTTGGAGCTTGTAATGACATGAGAAATACCATGTTCAGTGTCTCACGTGCTCTAATCGACATTTTAAGTGCTCCTCAGAGCAAGAACAGGAGAATTTTTTAGTAGATACTAAAATGGAAATCCTTTATTGTTGGTTGATAGCAGCAAACAGATGCACTGGTGCTAAATTAAAGCTGACTAGATATTCACAGGGCATATTCCATTCAATGAGCTGATACTAAATGAACTTGGTCACATGTATCAGAGAAGAAAGCAAGAGAGGAGAGAGAGCAAGTGCTAAGAGTTTCACATCAAACCCGCTGTCTGTTTATGTATACAACACTAAATTTTTCTTTATCCCTTATCAATTTCTATTTCTCTTGTTTGGAAGTGAAATTAACTCCTTTTCTGAAATATTTTATCAATGCAGGTAATAAGATTGATTTGGCTGATAAGAGGGAAGTCTCCCAGCAAAGAGCTGCAGAGTTTTCTGAAGCACAGGACATGTATTATCTGGAAACCTCAGCAAAAGAATCAGATAATGTGGAAAAACTCTTCCTGGACTTGGCCTGCCGGTTGATCAGCGAGGCACGACAGAACACTCTTGTGAACAATGTCTCATCCCCCTTACCAGGAGAGGGGAAAAGTATCAGCTACTTGACTTGCTGTAATTTTAATTAAAGAGCTGGCATGTGATTTTCCTTCCACCATAGGCCAACAGGACTTTTTTCTTTTCTTTTTTTTCCTTTTTTTTTTTTCTTGCTGGGATTTATCTACTTGAAGGCAATTCCTGCCACATTGATCCTTCTGACTTCTCCTGAGTCAGGTTGCACACCTGGAAGCATGCGGCAGGCTGACAGCTCCAGCAGCATGGCAACATACCAGAACATAACATGGTTTAAATTACATTTTTCTTACAGCTCTGAACTGGTTTAGTAAAAGAAGAGTTGCACAAGTGCTTCATGTGTAATGCAGAGACTAGAGCAGTCTCTCTTGAAGAAGATACTGAAGAGATGAAAATCTCTCTAATGAAACAATGAGTTTCATCCTTTTTAAAATAAAAAAGAAAGGAAGGAAAAAAACAACCCAGCAATGAACAGTAACCCAGGACTGCACTGGCAATCTTCTGGGCTGCCAGCAAGTGAGCTCTTAGGGACATGTACATAGTGTCTGCCCACGTGTCTTCATGGAGGACTCTGATGTTTGAAATAGTGTTATGTCTCTCATCTACAGGCACTTTCATGAACATGGAATTAAAAGAAAAATAAAACGTTACCTACATCAACATCTTCAAGATTTAGGATGACATGGATCTAGCTCAGTTGCTCCCTTTGGTGCTAGCTGTTCAGCAAATATTCCATAGATCAAGTGTAGTCTTACTGCATTACTGTTCTCTGAATGTGTAACTTAGACTGGCTAGGAAAAAAAAAATCAAACCAAACCACTAATAAGCACTGTTCATAAAAATAAAAAAATCTCATTACCTCTTTTTCTAGGCCTGAACATATTGGGAAAGGACTGTGCTTCTTTGATATCCAAGATAGGATGAAAAGACTTTCCAGAAATTAAAAATAATTATCTGTTCCTCTTGTAATTAGTAATGTCCTAATGTGGAAAATGAGCCTTGGGAAGGTTATTGGTGGAGTTGGAAAAAGCACACCAGATGTGACCAAAATGTTGTGTGTGCGTGGACTGTGTGTAAGGGTTCAAAGAGAGCACAGTCTGAAGTGGCAGTCTGCAATATGTTTGGCTTAAAAATAAAGCTTGTAGATACAGTTCTTGTTGAAAGGCAAGTGGACAATTTTGTAGAGGGTTTTTTTTTATGCTAAGTGGAAATAACAACAGGTTTCAAGTGGTATTCTGTGTCTGATCCATCCAGTGCTCACCTTGTGGAAATGCTCTCCAAGATGCTATTGAAGGTATTTTCTTAGCATCCAGTCTCTCTGCTAGAGTAGGTTCAGGGCTGTGGAGTCATTTAACTTACTTGATGCTTTGTACTCTTAATCCCAGACTCCAGTGCATGTGTAACTGTTTAGGCAATTTCTTTCTACAAAACCCCTGAAGTGGAAGCACTGTGGAGTTTGTGATGATATTACACCTCTGGTGCCATAGGCAAGTAATGCTTTGCAAATTTACATGCTGATGTCAAAATGAAATTGGAAGATAGTGAATGCACACATGAAAAATTGTATTTAGAAGTTTGAGCTCTGTTTAGCTAATCTGGGTAAATCTCTACTGGCAATTACGTGGCCGTGATATGTTGCAATTTGGTCAATTAAATATTATTTGGCTTTTACAGAAGATTATAACAGAGCTTTTGGATTGACATAAAAAGCTGCCAGTAAGTACATCTTGAAAAGAATAATTTATTTTTTTTAAAGAAGGGCATTCTAAAATGCTTTTTTCACATTTTCCTGGAAAGGCTTTTGGACTATATTATGTTGTGCCTTTGATCTGTAGTGAGGAGATAACTTTCTCAGAGAGAGGGGAGATCAGTGTGTCATACGGCCATTTTTAATATTTTCTTGTCATTTTTTAGGTCACATTCTTCTTTTGTAACTAGTGGTATAGAAGATGTAGAAGTCGTGGTATGAGGCTTGTCATTTAGATAACACTTAGTGAGGAGCTTCTGTAAGTGTGAAATGTTGGAGGACATGTCATCTGCTATGCTGGCCTGGTCCTTTTCAGTCTCTGCTCATAGTGTAATCCAGAGGATTTAGAAATGGCTTCTGCTGTGCCTGTGCTGAAGAGCAGTGTCTTTCTTGAGCATTCCCCAAATTGCCAGGTGCAGCCTCTTTTGAGCTGCCAACTCTGAGATAGCTGATTCTGCACAGCTTTTAGGTCGTTGTTCAGAGCAAGGCTCAGGGTGTTACATGTAAGGTAAAACTCAAGTTACAAATCAATAGTATGTATATTTAATTTGTAAAAGCTCTTACTCTCCAGATGCTGGGCTTGTCAGCATGTAATTGATAACAGATTGGGCCAGGGATGTTTGGTTGAGTTAGTCAAGGAGGAAGGAGACTGCCCACTAAAACCTTAGTGGATTCCTCAGCCTGATTTCCAAAAGTATCAAATCTGGGCAGGTACTTTTTATTCCTGCTAAGTACCACTCTAAATACACTTTGAAGTGCTCCTTGCATCACTTCTGGAGGTTGAACTCTAACACGTTATCAGGCCTGAACAAGCTAACTGGTCAAAGAGCAGAAACTGCTTTTATTTTCTTGGATGTTCACTTTGAGGTTTCTAGAAGACAGAGTTTCTCTTTCCAGAGCTTTTCTAACCTGAAGGTGACTATTTTGTAGTCTGGCTGCCTACTAGCAACCTCAGAGCATTGGTTCTTTTTGTTACTAGCAAATCTTCTCCGTGTAGGGACTCCATCTCCAGACAGCCATGTGCTTTTTTTAGTGAGGAGGTGTGCTGCATTTGGGCTGATGTTACAGTGAAGCATTTTGCTTCTCCAGGGGCAAATCTGAACTGATTCCATTCAAGGTTGTATTCTGTGTAAACTTAAGCTGAAAGTAAACAGTATGTACAACATTTTATAAGGTCCTAAGGCAAAGCTGTAGCCTGAAACTCACCTCTTTTTCTGCAGTTAACACAATGCCTGTTGAAGAAGTGATGTTCTACTGTAGTAACTCCTTTGCAAGAGTTACTTTTGTACACCTCTGGTTATGTCTCCAGTGCATACAACCCACCTCTCCTTGTAGCACTCAGATTTTATCTCCTGTTCTACAGTCTGGTCCACTGCTGAATCTTCCCAAGTAGCAGAGGAGCTTTATCAACTTCTAATGGCAACTTAGTGCTGTAGCACAGTGATCAAAGTCTTGAGAAATAAAAGTAAATAAAAAAGTACAAATCCCAGTTATTTGGCAGTCAGCTCTCCACCTATGGCCAACACCTTGCTAGATGAGTGGATTTCTGAGAGAACTGTCACTAAAAGCACTGTGATGCTTGCTCAAGTCAAGTGTCCAAAAGCCATACAGAAAGCCAGATTTGACTGGAAGCATTCTCTGCTATCAAGAGAGGAAAGCACTGCTTTTAGTGTTGGTGCAACAAGTAGCTCCAAGCAGAATCCAGTATTGGATGGCCAACAGATGTTTGCTTCATCTAGCAAACCTGTTTGCAGAGATTAGTAAAAGCATCTCCTGAAAACTGGATGGTCTAAACTGTTTTCCAGTTCAGCCACTGGTTGGGTAAAGCACCAAAGTTTCTGTGCTTCACATCACCATCTGTGAAGTACTTGCTGGTATTTTGTGTTGGGCATTTACACTGCAAGTTTACTGAGATAACTGATAACTCCCTTCATTTCCTATTTGCATTCTTCAGGAGAGACCAAGTGCTAGGAAAAAAAGTCCTTTTAGTCAAAGAGTTATGATGGAAAAAGTGAAATTATGAACTCTCTAAAGAAGGGTGCCTCTTCCAACCTCTAACACTGAAGTCCTGATTTGGTCTGCAGGTAAGTTGTTTGAGCATGCAGTCAGATATGTGTTTGTGCTGGATGCTAAATGGTTTTGTGATCATTATTTAATGAAAACTACACATGACAAATTGTCAGGTAAGATACTTGTCTTTGATGTAGAACACATGAAACATCCCTTAAAATCTGTCAGCCTGCTACTGCTCTTTGTCTTTTTGGAAATAGCCATATTGCTAACAGTTGGCTCCTGCTAGTCTAGGTTTAGTGGTTAATGGCTATTGAATTCCTTCAGCATCAGTGATAATAGCAGCAGACTGAGGTTGATGCAGGAGACAGTGATTTGAAGAGAGGGAAGGTTGAAATTAGCGATGCAGAAGCATGGTGGGTGCACACAGATGGGACAACAGGCTTTCCTGAGCTTTTGCTGACAAGGGATGCAATTAGTTATAGTCAAACCCTCCGGATTTTACCTTGTTCATTATCCCTAAGGACTGCTGTTTGTTCAGCTGTTTTTCCACTTTTCAGTATGAAGAACTGTCTATAAATCAGGCTGAGGTTTTGAGCTGATATGATTTCTGCAGTCAGAGACTGAATTCAGTTGGAAAGTAGGTTAAATTCTCCAGCTATTAAAATAGGCTGAGCAAACATGCAAGATATGCTGCCCTTTAGGGGCCTGCGGTGCCATCATGGTCAGATATGGTTGGTGACACTGTCACAGAAACCTTGTCCTTGCTGTGGGGCAGACTGAGAGCTATAACCTTCTCTGCAAGGAGAGAGATGACTATGTAGAGTAGAAAATACAAAGTGAAGAGATGGGTCTACTTGCTTAGGATTTTCTCAGTTCCATCCTCTTTCAGAAATGCATCTATGACAGATTTTGATTGCTCTGGACTTTAAGAAGGGATACCTTGAATTTGAGTCTCATCTGAAATTCCTCTGCATTCAAAATTGAAGCACTCAATATCCTTGTATAAGTTGTTCATACCAACAAAGACCTTTTTGAGTTAATTCAAGTAATTGGAGGACATTATGAATTCCTAGTGAGCAAGTATGGAAACTCTCTGAAATGTTGATATACAAAAGGGCTCACCAGAAAACCCACTGGAGCCAAAGGAAAAGTCTAATCAATTCCAGTAGTGAAAGCCTGTGAAAGATGTTATATCAAAATGTCATCTTCCTCCATTTATAAACTATTTGCTTATTTGAACAAATTTGGCTCTTGACACCACCCTTTTTCCTTGCATTAAGTCTGTCCTCTTCTTGCTGTGGGTAGTAGTCGTTGAGTTACTGCTCACAGTCAGTGAAAATCATGATTTTGAAGGACATTCTTGTTGTATGAGGATGAGTGGTGGGGAAACTCTAGCTTGACTTCCCACAAACGAGCAGTGCATGCAAAGCAAAGCAGCCTCAAGTGGAACTGGTCATGTCTTTGAAATGTGATCATCCACTCGAGCTGTAGTTAAATGTACTGTAAAGGTTACAGACCTCACATCTGCCACAGTTCAGGATTTATCTTGGCTAGGAGAAGAGATGATGAGGTGATCATGCTGACCATGATGCAAGGTTCCCAAAGTAGCCTGCTGTGTTGCTCTGACTTACCTCGCTAATCACCACCTCACTGATCTGACCCAAAGTCTCCTTTGCTGTGCTGTACTATATCCAGCTGAGATAGATTGCCAGCTGTCATCACCCAGGGATGCCATTGCACCCTTTCCCCTCATGTGAATGCGCTGTAACTTTAACTAGAAGTAAAAACTGTGCCATAGGAGTTGAGGGTGTTTGTTTGTTTTTTTTCCCAAGAGGGAGCCACAGATCCAGGAAAAACCCCTCATCTCTAATGCTTGCCCTTCCTACAGTCAACTGGGTAACTGGGGAAAGATAAACCAGATATAGTAGAAACAAAGATTGCAATGAGTGTCATTTAGGCTGTAAATGTCAGTGAAAAATTAGACTGGTTTTAAGAGTGGAGCCAGGGTTATCCAGACAGATGAGCTGAGCTGTTAGCTCTTACTTCTGTGCTGAGAGGTTGTTTCTGTTTCCACATTAGTAATGAGCTATTAGCACTTCCTGGATGTGATCACATTTGTTGAAGCAGTTATCCTTTTCCAGCAAGCTCAGAAGATAATTTTAGCTCTGGTTAGTGCTACAATTAAACCTCAGAAACAGATGCCACCTTTATATTTGCACCTCTTGTTTTTCCACGACTGCTTATCTTGGAGTAACTTTGCCAAGGATGTGCTTGCTTGTGCATGCACCACGGTGGTGTCCCTGCTGAGCATCTTCTGGAGACCAGCCCTGATCCACAGATGCCTGAGGTGGCTAAAACCTGTGTCAGTCATGGTTTTAGCTGTGCATGGCTCCCTGGGGGAGAGGAGATGTTAAAAGTCCTCTTAGGCGTTCATAGGCAGTGGTCAAGGGCTGATGTGTCTGGTGTCACATGAATGCAAACTTCAGAGCTTTTCAAAGGCTGATTCCTCTAGTACCTATCATCTATGAATCTGCTCTTCCCAATAGTGCATATGCCTCAAGCACAGTGCAGGTCTCAGGCTGGAAACAATCCTGGTTGCATGAATTGCTGGATCCAAATCCTGCTTTAAGTAGAAGGAAGAGCACCCGTGGCTCATCTTCAGTGCCACCTTGAATTTCTTACCATGACCATAAACCTAAATAATTTGATAAGCCCATTCTCAGCCAGGACACCCTGTAAGGAATGTTTCCCTTTTTATGGTACCAGTACAAAGGATTCAGATGTTAAGAACTGATGGGGGTTTGGTGCAAGTGATAAAATCTCCAATAAGCAGGTAGATGCACTGCTATGTGGAAGAGGAGAGTCGTTCAGAGCTGTCACTTGGGTGGTGGTGTGAATATCTCTGAGGGTCTGGGTTGCATGACTGACATGAGCTTTAGTAAGGTAATGGCCACTGTCCCCAGCAGCCAAGCCTTTACAGAAGGGGAAGCAGAGGAGGGGGAATGCTCTTCTGACATTTTAATGGAGAGAGACTAAAATGTTTGGTCTATAGTGAAGAGAGCTGCTGTGATTTTTGGGCACTACCATTCCTTCAGCTCTTGCAGAATGTGTGGAATGTCTTGCTGCTGGCCTCCACACAGTTGGCACTGAAGAGGGAAAACAACTTCTAAGCCAGTGTTTTGGGGGAGAAAAGGCCATCTAATGAAACTGTGGAGGAAGTCCACCACTTTTTCCTGTGCTGGTTTGGAGTGTCAAATATATCTCTGGATATTAGAGAAGTAGTTTAAAATGTGCCATGTTTTTTAGCATAATAAGATGCACTGCAGATATGTCACATCCATTTTATTCCCCACAGCTGTTTACAAAAGGGAAAAAAATAAAACCCCCTGAGATTGGAGCAGCTGCAGTCACTCAGCTGTCAATACAGGACAAGGCTCTTTCTGCTCCTCTTTTATTTCCACTTCACTCTGTTCTGCTGCACATATTTGGCTGTTCTGTGAATTTGCAGATGATGAGATTTTTTTTCAAGCTGCCTTTGATCTATGCAGAAAGACTCACCCAGCTCTCATTTGAATGCATTAATACTTTGAGTAGGCATTTTAATTCTATGTTTACTTGCTTGTTTTCTTTTGTAATGTTATCTAACTGACAAGTTCATCGTGTTCTGCATTACCTTTAGGTTTGTGAGTCTAAAACGCTTCCTTTTTCCTGAAAGCCATGATCATTTTCAGAGGTGTTAGAAAGGCATTTTCATTTCCTCAGGAGAAAACCTGAATTACTCTCAGCTTTGATTACTAGCAAATCAATATTGAAGAACAGTTTGTTTTACAGCATGAACAAAGTATGTTTCATATCATCAACCATAGTTTGAATTGTAGTTTAAAAACCTGCCTAAGCACTAAAAGCAGCATTTTGTCTGCAACTTCCATGCCAGGGAAGTCACAGCATTAAAGGAATTTCCTGGGTTGGAGTTTTTCCCACAAAGGTCTGTTGTCTTTTCCCCAACAATTGTGAATTTAGCACAATGTACAGAATTCTAGCAAGAATGCTGATTCCTAAATACATGGCCAGAAGGATGAGGAGATGATGTGTTTCTTGTTGATCAAGCACAAGCATTTCAGTGCAGGAAATGCACTACAGCTGGTCAGACCATTGATCTTGATCACTTGCTGGGGCAGGGCTGTCCTTGGGAAGGGCATAGGTGTTAACAAATCACCAAACTGTGAATCATTGACTGTCAGAAGCATTTGGCTTGTCTGGTTTTTAAGTTCTTGTGGTCAAGTGTGGTACAATGGGGTTGAGAAAGGAATGTATTTTGGATGACCAGGTTGATGAATGTATGATGCTTCATGTTTATTTGTAATGTCCTTTTTATACTTAGAAATTGCTTACATATGTATCTGTATGTAAATAAATGTTTAATCCTTTCCACTTGGTGTTTGATTTGTTTGGTTTTTGATCTGAAGTGCTAAGCAAAGTTCCCTTAAAATATGTACAAGGCAGAGTCACTTGATGGGATTTAGTATCAGGGCCAACAACTGAATGGCTGCTATGGCTTTTCTACTTGGGTTGAGCATACCAAGGCTCTCACAGCATTGGGACCTTGCAAGAAGAGCAAAACTATAGTTCTGCCCATGAGAGAAATGTCTCTTTGTACTAGAACAGGAGAAAAATGTTTATTCAAAACAATAAAGCATAGTGGAGTTTGAAATGCCGAAGAAATGCCTGTATTGGTCACTAGAGGGTGATCTGTGACAGAGGTACCATCTCCAGCTTACTACTGCAAACCTGTAGCTGGTTAAACTCCTATCCTAGCAAGATTCTAGGTGAAGATGATGCCTTTTATTCTTTGTCTCAGTGCCTTTTTAAATGCTAGTTCTTCTCTTTAGCCTTCAACTTGTTGTTTGTATGCTCATAGAACTCCATCTGAGAGTTCCCCAAGGACCTGCTCTTCTGGGGTCCTAAAATCCTTTTGGACAAGTTCTCCTAGTTTGAGCCTTTAGTCTTTTGGTCAGTATATAAAGTTTGTGCTCTGACTCGTTCTGGGGATCAGGTTTTCTCCCCTGTGTTCTGGTCTACATCAAAGATTACTTCTACTAACACTCAGACTGAGAAGCTGTGAAGCTTGAAGACACCATGTGTCTTTTATCACTGTCTCCACTGACCTTGAAGCTGCTGCCTTGGCAAATGTCTGATGTGAGGGCTGGACCATCTGCACCAAGTTGCTCAGAAAGCTGGCAGTTCAAGATGGTGATAAAGCAGAGGTATTTAGAGAGGGGAAACTCCCTGTGTGCTTCTAGGTAGGAACTGGGCAAAGGGAGGAAAAGAAAACATCCCTAAATCTCAGACATTGTGGGAATTGTTTACTGAAAGATGGGAGGGCTGGAGTGTGTTGCTTGTGTGAGTGCTGGCCTAAGAAGCCAGACCAGGATCTTCCTGGGGAAAGGTAAAAGACAGGTGAAGGGTGGCAGCTCCTCCCTACAAGCAGCATGTGATGGGTGAGACGTGCAACCACCTTCTTGTTAGCAGGTATAAGAGGGAGTGCAGAGCCTGTGTGAGGCTTTGCTGTGGGTAAAAGCATTGTAGAAACACGAAGGCTCCCTGCAAAAAAAGGAACAAACTGCCCAGGGGGAGAAATGCAAGGCTGACAGACTACGGGAGCAAAACCAAGACAGCTTACTCTCTCTCCTCCATCTTCTCATGTACAAATTCTTCCTACTGAGCACTTGAGGAGCACTGCCCAGAAGATGTCATCTTGCTGACAGGGTCCTGTCACACAACAGTACTTTTTGGTCTTACTGCTAGTGCAGTCCTCTTCTACAAAGCACAGATCTGACTGTCCTGCATTAATTTCAATGGTATCGTACAGGCAGTCCTACCTAATTTAAAATCTAGTCTTGATTTATGGATTTCTATGCATAGGGAATCAACCACAAACCTGGTATGCATTTTCAGGAGTCTTATTACCTTCAGAATTAAACATGCTGAAGGGTATTCTTTTTGTACAAGCTTATAATTATAATCACATCAGCTTGCAGCAAAGCTATCACTTACTGTAGTATGTGGATGAATCCTCTGTGGAATAAAATCACTCATGCTGGACAAAACATTTCATGTCAAGATGCTGACAGGTATATGATGTAGAAGTTCTGGCAGCTTCTCATAGCTAGCAGCATCAAGTCTCTGGTGTATCACTTGGATCAGGTCTAATCCCCAAGATAAGGTGGATGTTTGTCCAGTTCATCACAAGGGAGTGCTTAAAGAGCCAGTGATCCTGCAGTCTTGTGGGAGGCTGTAATAGAAACAGCTAGTGGCACAGTGTATTTGTTTGAGTACTGATGGCTTAAAGCCCTTCCAATATTGCTTCCCTGTGCTCAGTGATTTGGGTATGAGTAATGGTGTCTTTCCCTTTACTTCTTCTATATAAGCCATAAACAAAGATTTACCATTTCTTGGTAGGCTACATTTCTTACTCCTTTTCCCTTTGCCCCCACCATAGATTCATCAGGTAGGATTTTATTTGCAATACATAAAGTCTTTTGAACAGGCATAGTATTGGTAAATATAGGCATAAGCAGAGGCTTATGCACTTGGGCTCAACCTAGAGCCCTGCAGTATCCTGACTGAAGCATCTCTTATGCAGCTCTGGTGTCCTGAATCACTGTCAAGTGTAAGGCTAAAGCTCAGCTGGGCAAGTCATCAACTGCTTATGAAGTCTGAATGTCATCTTCTATTACTGCTATGTCCATTTGGCTGTGCCAAGAAGCTCTGCCCAGGGATCTGTGTATCCCTTACTGCATAGCATTGCCATGTTCTGTCACCGTCATTTAGGTGGTGTCACTGGCAGAACACTTAACAAGTGACTCCACTCACAGGTACAATGCTTTAAGTTACTTTGTTCATCAAATTATGTTTAATTTTGCCTCTTTTGCTGTAACTGGATTTTTTTTCTCTTTATGTGCAGGGACTGCAGCAATATAGGCTTGGGCCTGTAAGAAGAAAGCTCAAGCCTCGTGCTGCCAGCACCACCTACTGTGGTAGCATCCTTAAACACTGGGAAGAACTTCTGAGCTGTGCTTGAGTATCTTGACATATAGGCCAATAATCAGAAAAGATGGTTTGCTAGTTAAGGTCTTTCAGTGGTATTGAGAGCTAGGCTCCACACCTTCTTAATGTTAGGCAGGTTTTTGAACCTGTGCCTCTATTTCCTCAACTGTAAGTAGTGGATAAAACTCCCAAATCCAGCACTGATTGCTATGGAAAAACTGCCTGTAAAGTGAATTTACCTGTGCAGCTTGCTGTGTAGCCATGAGGAATTGTTTTCTTCATTCCACCTGCAGACTCAGCACACTGGTACCCTTGGTAGGAGAGGCTCAATCTCTTTAATACTCTGCTTAGCTGCAGAAGCAGCTTCTTTGGTTTCAAACACTGTTCTTCCTCTCATCCCTCAGTGAGAAATGTGTTTGATGAGAAGATGCAGAACTTACGGTAGAGACTGAGAAACTGGTAAGGTTACCTGTATATTTATGTTCTGTTTGTACTTAACATAGCAGATATGGGACAAGGTGGTGAGAGTAAATGCCTTCACACTTTCCTGAGTGTCCTGAAAATAATAACCAGCTACATAGTTACTAAATACACATTTACAGAAGTTTTTATTTTGCACTCTAGAGTTAATTTACATTAAAATAGAGTAACTGCACATTCTGTTTTCCCCCATCTCTGTGGTACAACATCTGCAAATAGTCATAACTCATCTTGGGAGGACATATGCCAATAGGTATATAACAATTTAATTGTCAAATAGTCCTTCTACCAGATCCTTCACAAAAGTCTTAAAAAATAAGTAAAAAGAACACAGCATAGGAATATATTATATATATATATAATCTTTTTGTTATTATTTTGGCTTATTGGAAAAAGAGGTTCGTGCATGGAAGAACAACTCAGGAGACCAGCCAGTAGCCCCTTCCAATATACCCCCTGAATAATTTGCACCTGAGAGGAAATTCTTGTCTTCTGATGGGGAACAAGTTTCCAGGACTGTATCAGTTAAAAACAAGGCCTTGGTGACACCTTTAGATAAAGGAGTTGTGAGAATCCTGTCTGCATCCCCAGGGTTTAATCTCTCATTCTGGAAGCATACATCATTTTCACTGTTCTTTTTGCTTTCAGAAATAGAGTTCTCACCAGTGTGCCCATAGGTTGACTGTAAGTCAGTAGACCAGCTAATTGGTTTGAAGTTTAGAGAAAGAATTGGTTTCAACCTTTTGCTTGCAGATGGAGGGATCCCCTCCTGAAAGTCAGCAGGCAGTTGGTTGTTAGGGAACTGTTCGGAAACAGAGCTATAATTTTCCTTGTCTTCCCTGTTACTTGGCCTTTCCCGTTTCACTACCCTCCCAGCAAGCTGCTGCAACAGAGTGTTTTGAAAGGAAGACCTGGATCGCTTGCATTTGGAATAGGTTTTAGTTGGATTTTTAGGGGTGAAGGTAGTGACAGAAGAGTTTCTTTCTACAACAGGCCACAGTTTCTGGAGAGGTTTTGTCATAGGAGTCGACTGTGAATATGGCACAAAGTCTTGAGCACTAACTGAATTACATTCTGAATCACAAAAGGAGTAAGTTGCTGGTGTACTGTGCTTACTACTAAAAGCAGGAGGGGACCTGAGTAGGAATAAGCTTGTTTTTGAACTGCTACAGTGAACATCTCCAGGATAAAGCACCAGTTCAGGAGTCGTGACCTTTTCTGTCAAAGTATCTTCCTCCACTAAAGAATTACATGATTTATTTAAGAATTCTACAGGTTTTGCTACCTCTTTTGCAGTTGCATCAAAGAGATCAGCAGAAGCATTGTAGCTGCCTTCAGGGAAGATACTGTTCCACAGCATCTCTCTCCTGTTAACACATTTAAAGGTATTCTCTGACAGTTCTGTCAATGTTAATTCTCTTTTATACATCCTTTTGGTATTGCTGGGAGTTGCTGGATCAGAGTCCCATGCCCCTGTGAATGTAAGATCTCCTCTTTGGTTTGGTGTAGAAAAAGAATTTTCTTTATTTTCACAACCAGCTGAACAGCTTTCATGTGCAGAATGCACACAGTTAGTTGCCTTGCTCCTTTTTAAACAGGAGGTTTCTCCATGTTCAGCAGTGCACTGTAGACTAATAAAAGACCAAGCTGACTTTGAAATGTCAGTATTTGCTTCTTTGGACTGTACATATCTGCTCTCGGAAACAGAAGGCTCTGATGTAACTGACAAGGATGGTGACAGACTATGTAGATGAGGGTTAGGTATAAAGCAAGATGCTCCACCTTCCTTGTAAGTTGAAGAGAAAACACTAGAGAAAGACTCACATTGTGACACCTCATCACTCTGAGGATTTACATTTGACTGAACACAAGCAACCAATATATTCTCCCAACTGTCCTTCTCTGCTGGTGGCAAGAACCTCCCCGAGATGCTCACTTCAGGCACATCACCACCTGCTAGGGTTTGCCTGGGATATGATCTATTAAAATTTACACCCGACTCACTAGTTTCAAGAAGGGCCTGTTTGCCTGCACCAAGGCTGGGTGATGTTACAACACTCTTTCCATCTTCTATTCTGGCTAAAAACACATTTAGGCTTTCTGAGAATGGGAACTCATCCCAAAGCAGAGAGTCTACCTGAGACACTCCAGCTACATTTACATTATTAGATGCTGAGGCATCTCTCTTGTTAAAAAGGCAGTTGTGGGATTTTTCTGGGTAAGAATAATTTCTACTATTAGTCTTTGGGTAAATGCTATTTACTCCAAATTCCGAGGGATGTTTCAACAACCTGGAACTGTTCCCACATGAACAGTCAGTCTTTGAAGAGGATACTCTCTCCAATTTCTCAGTTGCAGAGATACTGTGAGTCTGACTAGGCTGTGAACTCAATTCATCATCCTCCTCTTTATCCCCTTCCTTCACAGAAGAGCTGCACAACTGTGGATCCCAAAGACTTTGATTGTTGAGGCTTACACTGAACGATTCTGCAGACACAGGCCTCCCCTCTTGTTCATGCTGTTCACTCACCAGCTTTCCTGCTTCCAGAGTAGGAAAGTCTTCCGGTGTTACCCAAGCAACAGATGAAGTCAGGCTGAAGGACTGCTGCCAAGACCCTAAAAAACTTTCTCTGCCACTAGTCTGAACAAAACAGGAGTTTCTGCTCAGGCTAGACAAGCTGCTGAGCTCACTGACAGGTTCATCTATTGGAGCTAAAGATGCATCAGGTAAGTATGAGCTGTTATTACTGCTCCTCGATTTTGCTGACTGCAGGAGCCGATGGAAGTAGCTGATAACAGTAAAGCCAGTAACAGCAGAATTTGGCAGGAAGATCTGGCAAGCTGTAAGGTTTTTTGTACTTCTATTAATTCTGGAACAGTTTTGCAAGATGTTACTGGCAGCAGAATGCCCTCCATCTTCCCTTGCATAACCCTGGGAGAAGGGGAGAAAAAAAACCTTAGTATAATGATAACAAAAAAAAAAGAGTAACGCATGTCTTTTAAGTCAGACTCAAATTTAGGTCTCACTTTTTGTCAGGATCTGCAGGGAAGAGCATACAAAACAGTCTGTCACACAAAGCAGTACTCTCTGGGAAATAAGCACTGGCAAGGGCTATAAAGGGCATCACAGTGAGAGGTTCTTTGGTTACTGCAATTAAAGAGTTTTGGAGCTGGAAAAACAACCATGAATTCTAAGAAAGGACTTCACAGAAAATTTCTTCCTCCCTTTAGGGCACTGGGTGCTTCCGGGCTTCCTCCACTGCAGTTCTGTGCAAATGGCTAGCTGCCTAAGGCCAATGCTTTGCTTTTATGTAGGAGACACTGGGCAGCAAAGCTCTCTGCTACCAGATACCTGACTTGGCAGCTCAGTTATCAAAGCTAACATTTCCTATGTACTACCTCTGTAAAAGGAAAATAATCTACAAACTTTATCTTCTCAGGTTTATTTGCTGAGCAGTGTTTTAAAGGAGCTTAGCTGCAATTGTTTATAGAACCCGCTTCCCCCTACACAGAAATTACAGGTGAAAAATGGCTTTAAAAAGCAAAGGGAATTACCTAATGTTTTGAGACATGGATAAACCCTTTTTCTTCTTTGCCTCAAGCTCCAGCAATGCCAGAGAAGTAAAAAAGCAAATATAGCTGTCTTCAAATTCAACAACCCTCCTACTACCTGAGTCTATGCAAAGGCTGAGGCTGAAGGGTGTTAGCCAAGGACAACACCCTTCTAGGCAAGACTTTAAAAAGTATGTAATGTTGGTTCTGAGTTTTATCTGAGAGAGTGCAAATGTATGCATAGCTGAACACAACAATACAGAAATGCCTTTAGCGAAAGGCTGAACAAATGGTCTTTGAATGTGTGTTCAGTCCTTTTGTATGCAGCAGCAGTCACAAGGCTCTTGACACGTAGGATTACTTATATTTGTACAGGTACCAGACCTAGAAACCTGGTACGTTGTTCCAGTTAAGTAAAGTTGATCTGTTAAGTCCTCTAACTTCCATTACTTAACATGCTGTGCATTAGGAAAAATCTCAGCTCAGATACAAGCCTCATAGTACCTGTGGGAGAGGAAAAACACCTGCCAGGTAGGATTTAGCTTTGAGACTTCATAATATGAATGACTCACACAAGCACTGCTTGAAAAGAACTTAGTAATATTTCCATAGAAACAGCCTTCTAAGAGCTAATATTTCAAAGTCTGTTAAATACATAGAAGAGCCACAGATGCATGTGTTGAACAGCTGTACTTTACCAACATTTTTAAACATGTCCTTAAACCCAGACATATCAAAATGCTGCAGGGGATGTGTTTCTCCTTACATTTCAGCATGGGAGAGGTAGGGCAGTGCTTGAAAAGACAGTCTGTTTCTTGCCCAAACTGTACATGGTTTTTTACAGACTCCAAGCTGTTACTGATATGCACAGGAGCTGGCACTGCTCAGGCTCTCTTTAAAGCAGCCCTAACAAGCTGTCAAGTTTGACTAGTGCCATTCAAGATGACTTTTGGATGTGACTCATTTTAAATAACACAGGAGTCTGGGGGAAGAGGAGCAGAACACTTCCCATGTCCTAGCCCTAAATTTTCTAAAATTCCCAAAAGATACATGATGCTTTGATAACTCAGTATATGCCCCTAACTGGCTACAAGGTGGCTGACATGAGCCAGCAGTGTGCCCAGGTGCCCAAGAAGGCCAATGGCATCCTGGCCTGGATCAGGAACAGTGTTGTCAGCAGGAGCAGGGAGCTGATTCTGCCCCTTTACTCAGCTTTGGGGAGGC
This sequence comes from Bucco capensis, assembly GCA_013396975.1. NCBI lineage: Eukaryota > Metazoa > Chordata > Aves > Piciformes > Bucconidae > Bucco > Bucco capensis. Next base: position 506,124 of record VWZO01016427.1, on the reverse strand, counting down.
CTCACCTCGAGTACTGCTGCCATTTCTGGGCCCCTCACTACAAGAGGGACATTGAGGTGCTGGAGAGAGTACAGAGGCTACCAAGCTGGTAAAGGGCTTAGAACATAAGCCTGATGAGGAAAGACTGAGGGATCTGGGCCTGTTTAGCCTGGAAAAGAGGAGATTGAGGGGAGACCTCATCTCTCTCTGTAACTACCTGAAGGGAGGTTGTAGAGAGGCAGGGACTGGTCTGTTCTCCCTAGTGGAGAGTGATAGGATGAGAGGAAATGGATGGAAATCGTGCCAGAGGAGGTTCAGGTTAGGTATTAGGAAGAGTTTCTGTACTGAAAGGGTTGTGAGCCATTGGAACAGGCTGCCCAGGGAGGTGCTTGAGTCACCATCCCTGAGGTGTTTAAGAGACAGGTGGATGTTGCACTGGGGGGCATCATTTAGCAAGTTCATAGGGCTGAGAAAAAGGCTGAACTCATGATCTTCAAGGTCTCTTCCAGCTGTAACTGTTCTATGATTCTAATGAAAAAACTCACTATTAAAAGAATACTGTGGATTAAACATTACCTTCACTCCAAATATAAATCTTTTTCCAATGAAACAGGTTTCCACTGCTTGCACTAACACTCCTGGAGATTCATCTGTGTTTGTGTCTCCTGACAGCTGATTGAAGTCTTGAATACACCTTGAATAACAACATACAGAAGTATTGCACCAACAAAGGAAGTCTTACATTAGCATTTTAGTATAGGTAGAACATGTGCTAACGAGAAGATACTGTGGGATAGCTTCAACTAAATATAGACTGAAAACCAGAAACCATGAACCTGCACATTGGATTGTTTAGTTCACTTAATTTATTAGTGAAATAGAAGTAAAGAAATTAACCACTCTGAAAGGTTTAATACACAGACAACTTTTGGGTGTTTCCTCCAGGCTGTGATTTTTCTATCAACACAAAGACTATACAATGCTGTCAATATGCTGCTATTGCTTACACATCCTTTCTGCCCACACCTTTATAGCAACAGCAGCATCCTTATTAAGACCTGCAAATAACTCTGTTTTTCACAGCTGACAGAAGTACAACAGCCTAGTGTAGAATGCCTGCCATGAGGATGTTATTAATGCGGCTTAATACAGGATTTTAAAAGTGTTCATCTTTGACCCAGTGATAACACAAGGCACTGGAAAATAACAGAACAGAGAAAGAAGCAGTGAATGTACCTGAATATCCCATCCCAGCAGTTTCACATATCAGAAAATCTGAAGCTTATAATGTGGGTGGTCAGGCTCAGAGAACTAGCAGGCTTTCTTAGAAATCCCTCTTTGCTAAAGGAAAACCTAGTCATAAGATGCACACCTTTTTTCCTAAAATCCAAACTGTTACAAAAACCCAGAGGCTCTACTTTTACCTTACAATTCTTTTTTTAAAATCTTGAGGAAAAAATACATCTACATCTCTGGAAAAGTCAACTTACTTAATAACCTTAACTTTAGACAAAGGAAATTCAATCATCTCAAATAAAGAAAAAAGGACTTAAGAAAGAAGCCCAACCAACCAAGTTGTGAAGCTCACTTAGCAGGCAGTAGCTGCATTCAATAGCCAAGGGGAGGATCTATTCTACTACATAGAAGTAGCCATCTCAAAATTTCAAGATTTCAGAAAGAAAGCAACCTTCAGGATTTTCTCAAGGTGATGGGTACCAAGGAAATGCTGGAAAGGAGCACTTCAGCAGCTTCTTCTCACTCATCTCCCCACCATCCAGGCTCATCGCATTTTTTTTAGGATGAAGAAAAAGTAGCAGCTATATACTTAGAAACAAGCCATTCCTTACCTCTGCAGATTGTCTGCAGTGATCCCAAAGAACGGATCTAAGCAACTTCCAAAGACAGTAATGTCAAACAAATCACTAGTGTCAGCAATCTTGAGGGACAATCTATATCTGTAGCTTGCATCTTTAGCTTCACCTGTGCAGCCACATTTTAGACAGTTAAACCTGACAAGACAGTAAAAGGATAAAAAAGATGAAATACATGAACTTCTGTTCATCACTGCTGAGGTTAAGAACTTATCTGCAGCCATAAGCAATACTACTACAATGTATCAAATATTCCCTTACAGACTGTAAGATTCTCTCTTATTCTTTACTCCTTGAGGCATTAATCTAACCACAGGCTCATCAAGAGGTCTGTGTCATGACAGAATCCTCTGGCTTCTTTTACTAATTTATTAAATGCCGTGAAGTTGGAAAGAGACAGTGGCCTTTCAGTCACCAGTTGGGGAGTAATTGTAAATTCCCTGTACCCCCATTTTTCACATTTTGCTGTGGTTTGGGGCTTTATTTCCTGGAGATTTAGTATCATACCTAGATTTAAAAAATCATCAGGAAATAGCACTGTTATTTTTTACTTCAGCATTTGAAGCAACAGATATTCTTGTTTTGCAAAGTCAGCTCCTTCCATTTAGTGCTGACATTCATTGATTTACAGTTCTTCTATGTGTCACATATTTCATTTAACAGTGGGATTAAAAAGAAAAGTCCAACATTTCTGGACACACAGTAAATGAAGAATCATACAGAACTACCTGATGCATTGCATATATATGAACAAATTAAAAAAAAACAAACCAACAAACCTGACTTCATTTAGAGGAGCTTTTAACCAATGCTTTCCAGCTTAGGAACAGCACTGAAGAACTGGACAGCAAGGGATGCACTTGGAAGCTATTAACACACATCATTTATTCTCTTACACTGTCCTTTGATACAGCATTGCACTGAATACAATAAGAACTCTAGATCCATAATGACCTCCAAGCTGCTACTGAATTACAAAGAGATCTAAATTATGAAAAGTAACACAAATATCTGAAACTAGCACTTATTTTTATGATGGCTGGATTTTCACTGTTTTGTTTTAACTTGTGTTCAGCTAAGAGTGATTCCCCAAGGCCTCTGACAGTTAATGATCCCCAAAGCAGTACAGACCTCCTTGAATCCAGTATCAGCCTAGAAAAGCATTTTTGACACGCAGGATAAATGAAGCAGGAGTTCTGGATGGAAATTACAGAGGCAGCCACGAGTCCTCTCACATTATTCATGTGTTCACAGCATCACCTTAAATAAGTAAGACAACATGGTTCAAAGAGTTCTCATTTTATGAGATGTTATTATAAACTGCTTTTAGCTGAGCTGTTTGAACATTTGGAAAGGTGGCCCTCAAGAAACAATGATCTCTGTTTGAAAATGGTAGCACAACTGAGGCAGCATCTATTATTACCCTTAATTAACCCCTTAAGAAGGAAAAAAAAAAAGTGAAAATATGTAATAAGAAGGAAGCATTCATGCTATTTGCACACCACTGTAGATAGATCATGCACATTCTCACTGTAGGGAATTTTTATTGGAACTATCCTTGAGCACAGCACTGCAGCAAATCTGTTTCCAATCTTTTTCCTTAATTTAGAATCACATCACAACATGGGGTTAAAAAAATTAAATGATTCTACACTTGTAATTCTGACAACATCTTCAATACCAATTACTTTGAAAGGAGAAGATGCCCAGAAAAACTCAAAAAGACTTGCAATTATAGCAGTATTTGTGCCCTCTGAGCTGAAGGTACAAAGTTTCCGAAGGACAGTACAAATAGATCTGCTTTACTTTATTTTTTTTAATAGTCAAGTCAAACTCATACCCAGGCAGGGGATCACACAGCACTCCAGGTGCTCCCCCACCTCCAGCGTCCCAAAAGCTTTCCCTTTCCACAGCCCTGAAATCTCATCGAGATTTCCATCAGTGCCTGCTGCCCTCTCGTGGGCTCACTGCCTTAAGCCCGCCCTCAGAAAACAAACCCAAAACACACAGGAGTTGCTAACAAGTCTCACACGGCAATTTTTACCTCTTAACCATCCCTGAGAAGCCCCTGAAGGCAGATTGCAAGCAGTCAGCCAGATGCAGATAGAGCAAAAGGATGCTGAAGGCTGGACAGAGATGCCTGGCTTCACCCCAGTCCTGTCCCTCATCATCACAGAATCACTGAGTAGCTGAGGTTGGAAGGAACCTTAAAGATTATCTAGTTTCAAGCCCCTTGCCATGAGCAGGAACACCTTCCACTACATCAGGTTGCTCAAAGCCTCATCCATCCTGGCCTTGAACACTTCCAGGGATGAGACATCCACAAATTCTCTGGGAAACCTGTTCAGTGTCTCACCATCCTCATGGTGAAGAACAACTTCCTTGTATCTGATCTAAGTCTACCCTTTTTCAGTTTAACGGCATTACCCCTCATCCTATCAATCCACTCTCAGCCTGTCCCCACAGGAGAGGTGTTCTAGCCCTCGGATCATCTTCATGGCCTCACTGGACCTGTTCCAAAAGATCCATGTCCTTTTTTATGTTGGAGACCCCACAGCTAGACACAGTACTCCAGGCAGAGTCTCTGCAGAGTACAGTAGAGAGGCAGAATAATCTCCCTGCTGGCTCATATTCAGTTTTTCATCCACCAGCACCCCAAGTCCTCTCCCGCAGGGCTGCAGGACCTTGCGCTTTGCCCTTGCCGCGGGCAGTTTAAGCTTTGCTCAACACGCAGGAAACGCTTCAGTTATCAGGTAACTATTATCGTTCTTACCAATACCCTTATTCCAGCGCCCCGTGACCAAATCCACTGTCTCCTGGGCCCAGGCAGGGACCCCGCTGATGGGACACAGTCAGGGGAACGGGCAGCTGGCGGCGCCACCTCCCCTCGATGCCCTCAGGCCCGCACGGGTGGAAAACGCCGGAAGGTGGTTATCGTGGGCATGCCCCAAGCTCCAGACCTCGGGAAGCGCTGCCCGCGGCACGGCTACACCGTCCAGCCACAGCCAGAGTAAGCCCAGCGCTGAGGCGGGAACAACAAACGGAAGTGCGAGTTTCTTTCGTGACGCAACCCCGCAGCAGTACCGCCCCACTTGCCCAATAAGAGGCCAACCTCGTTCTCACATCTCGTCGCACGGCACTTAGCGACGAGAAGGGCGGATCAAGCAGCCAATCGCTGTCTCTTTGCAGGACACCGCCCCACCAAATTCCCTATCAAAGTCGCCGCAGCCAACCCCAACAGCATGCGCGATCCACTCTCGACCCCGGGGCAAACCGGAGAGCCTAGCTCCTTAGAGCCCACCCCTCCACGTGCGGAATAACCCCTCCCACTCGGGGGTGGGCCGCATAGCACCGCCTGCTGAGGGCCGCCCTCTCCGCTGGGTCCTAGCGCCCACCGCTCCCCGCGGGGCCGGCCCGGGGCAGCCTGCGGGCGGGGGCAGCGGGGCCACTATAAAGCGGTGGGGCGGCAGGGTGGCCTCCGCTTATTTTCTGTTCTCTCGGCCATGCTCTGGCTCCTCCTGCTTCTCCCGCTGCTCGGCGCGGCCGGTGCCGTGCCCGCCCCCCGACACCGTCGGCGAGGCGCCGCGTCGACAACCGGCCCTTACCTCACCCGCTACCTCACGCAGCAGGTAGGAGCCCGTCGGAAGCCGGGGGAGCAGCTCCTGCCTCCCCTCACGCCGCGCCCGGTCAGCTCCTCATGGTAAAGAGGCTGTTTTCAGAGGGGCCGTCGTCGCTTCCCTCCGGGCTCTCCTGAGCGGTGTTGGGGGTGAGGGGCTGGACTGGGGAGAGCTGCAGTGGGCCGGGGTGAGAAGAAATCCCTGCACACGAGTCTGGTGGGTCCCAGGTACAGACACAGGCTGGGCGACGGGTGGGTTGAGAGCAGCCCTGAGGAGAAGGAATTGGGGATGTTGGTGGGTGAAAAGCCGAGTCTGGCCTGGCAATGTGAGCTCGCAGCCCGGGAAGTGACTCGTAGCCTGGTCTCCATCAAAAGAAGCTTAGTCGGCAGGTCGAGGGAGGTGATTCTTCTGCTCTGTTCTTTGGTGGCGACTTCACATGCAGTACTGGTTTGAGCGCTGGAGTCCTCAGCGTAAGGAAGACGTGAACCTGCTCAGTTGTGTCCACGGGAGGGCCACAAAGATGATTCGGGGTCTGGAGCATCTCTGCTATGAAGAAGGGCTGACAGAGTTGAGTATGTTCAGCCTGGAGAAGAGAAAGCTCCGAGGAGACCTTATAGCAGCCTTCCAGAGAGGCCTACAGGAAAGATGAGGAAGGACTCTTCATCAGGGAGTGTAGTGATAGTGTTAAACTGAAAAAGGGTAGATTTAGATTAGATAAAAGGAAGAAGCCACTCACCATGAGGGTGGTGAGATACTGGAAAAGGTTTCCCAGAGAATTTGTGGATGCCCCATCCCTGGAAGTGTTCAAGGCCAGGTTGGATGAGGCTTTGAGCAACCTAGTGTAGTGGAAGGTGTTCCCTGCCCATGGCAAGGGGTTTGCAATTAGATGATCTTTAAAAGATCGCTTCCAACCCAAACCATTCTATGAAATCTGTGCAGGGAGTCCCATGCCAGTGTGCTGAGGGTCTTTCATGTGCTGCCAGTGCAGTTTCTGGTACTTTGAAGTTTTCCCACAGCCTAGCTGAGTGCACCTGCAGGCAGAGAGTTTCTGTGGGGATTTAAGGGGCATTTTCATATAACTCACTTATGCCTCATTATCTACAACTACCTGTAAGGAGGTTATAGTGAGCTGGAGATTGGTCTCTTTTCCCGAGGAATAAGTGGTAGGATGAGAGAAAATGGCCCCAAGTTGCATCAGGGGAGGTTTAGCTTTGCTACTGAGAAAAATTCTTCCCTCAAAGGGTTATAAAGCCCTGGAACAGGCTGCCCAGGGAAGTGGTGGAGTCACTATCCTTGGGGGTATTTAAATGATATGTAGAGATGGCACTTAGGGATGTGGTTTAGGGATGGGCTTGGCAGTGTTAAGTTTGTGTTTGGCTCAGTGATCTTGAAGGTCTTTTCCAATCTAAATGATCCTATGATTCTATGAATTAACTGCAGACTGGACAGTACTGTGTATTTGTGGATTTCTGGATATTGCAATGCTTAGTCCCTGTTGTAAAATGTTCCATGTCTTGAATATTCCAGTAAAGTTGTAACTATTTGTAGTGAAAAGTAGCATGCAGTATTGTATCTGTACACCATATCCTAGCACCAAAGCATATTCCAAAACATACTGCACAGCATGTTGGCAGAGAGAGGCCTGGCACCTCCGTTGTACCCTGATAATATTTGCAAATAGAAGTTGTGTGATTTTCTTTCTTTTAGATATGGAACAGATTTTTGTTATTAACATGAGCTTTGTTTTTCTGTCTGCTCCAACAATTCTCTTCACAATTCATTGGCAAAATACATAGCATGTAAACAGAACAGAGGGCTTCATAGTGTTGGCTGCAAGTTTTGATGTGGTCCCTTGCAGAAAACTTGAAAGCCCACTTGTCCAGTCAACAGTTCCTTTGTATGTGCCAGGGAACATTTACATCATGATTCCTCTTACTGGAAGACCTAGTAAGGGGAGAGGACACTTCTCTAGTGTTCTCTCTGTTTGATTAGAATCAGGCTCTTAGCGTGCATCTGAATTTCATGCACTGGTCTATACAGGGAGTGGTGGGAAGGAAAAGATATTTAATTCACCAGCACCTTTCATGATACGTGGGTTGAATGTCTCCTATTTCAGCTGCGCAGAGGGTGAACTTAGGATGAAATAATCAAAATGGGAAGATTTCATGTGCTTATTTTAGTGATTTGAGATATAGGGTTGTCCATTAATTCCTGTAATAGACCTGAAGCTAAATTTGGTAACATACTGCAGATACCTTCTGCAATGTGTGGTCAGCATTGGCCAGGATAGTAATCTGGTAGTAGTGTTGTAACTCCAAGCGCGATACCTAATTGTTCTGGCACATTGTTGTTACACATTGCAGTCATAGTATCAGTGATACTAATTCTGTGCTGTGGTCTGAACCACCTGTTGTCATTGTGCTGTTACATCTCTGCGTTGTGGCATCACTGGGTTTTTCTCAGCTATCAGCAGAGACAGCCCATGTGCCCTCTTGTTGACAGCAAAGTGGCAGAGCTGCTCTGTACGTGAAATCTAGGTAATTTGGAGGTCAGTAGATGTTGAGAGAAAGGAGAGAATAGTCCCTTCCTGTTGTAAAGCTGATGCCACATCTTGCTCCCATCAGTCTTTTCCACAATCTTTTCCCCTCATACTTAAAGCAAAATCATGTTAGCTGAGAGTGTCTGCTGCAGAAAATGAGAGGGCTTATTCACAGACCTTTAAATCCTTTCTTTCCTTTTCCAAATACTTACTAGTATTGTTGAACACAGTGGGAGATGTGTGTATACTCATGTATTTTTTTGCAGTCATCAAAGATTTAAATGCTAGTGATTGGCACTTGAAAGATCTTGGGTTAGCTTAAGAGCTCTAGTCACATGGAAGGCATAAGACTGCTTTTTATCAGTAGCAGTGTGTGCAAAACTGACAAGCAAATCTTCGGGTCTTATGAAATGTGTACTGAGTGCTGCTGTCTGGAAATCTGTAGTGGAACATAAATACCATGATTAACATATTCAGTAGGGGTGGTGACACTTTGCCATCTCCCAGGAATGCTGAAGTTTAATTATTTACATTATAGTTGCTTGTGGCATGAATCATCTGTATCTGTTCCATGTTGCTGAGACTTTCTTGTTAGCTAAAGTTCCTGTTTTGATTCATGTTTCACCCTTTAATGGTTTTCAACATCACATTTATATAAAATCAAACAATAAAAAATTTGCTTCGTAAGATGGCAAAATGTGCTGTCACAAAGAAAACATTTTGTATTTCTATTTATAGTAAAAAAAATAAAATCTTTGAATAGACTCTTTAAATATTTAATACTTCCACAAAAGAAAGCTTTGAAAAGACTATGTAGATTTCTTGCATAAATTCTGTTGCTTAAAAGTACCTCTTGGGTGATGTGAACAAGTGATTCATTTTGCACACTGGAGAAGTGAATTTCTGAAGCTGAGAATTTCCATGTGGAATTACAACCTCTAAATGCAACCTCTTGGCATGAAGGCTTATAGACCTGTAGCATTGCTTGAGGGTTTGGTGTTGGCCTTTACTGATAAGCAATAATTAAGTGTGCTTTCATAAAAATGGAGAAATAGCAGGGTCAGAGTTCAGCTCAACACTCGTTTACGCTCAACTTCCTCCTGTTTATCATTTTGAGTATCAGACTTCCCTGAGGATGGAGCTAAGGTCTAGAACATTGAGAAAATAGTCAAGCAGTGCCTGTGTGAGTGTGGCTAGGATCTTAGCTTGCATATTGGCCTGTGTATGTCATTAACAACTCTTATTGTTTTGGCTTGAAGATATGATTTTTATTAGTTCATTCATAAGTAACTGATGCCTTTTAGCCCTCTAATCTTTTCATCCAGTTACTGAGCTTAGTCCTTCAATCAGATTATCTTAACTAATACACGTTATTTGTATCACTGTTTCCAGAAGGTGGATTCTCATTGCATTTAATAACTCCCTAGATTTCATTCTTCTGTATTTCATAGCTTTGTGAATTTATGTGCAAGTCTTTGTGCTCTAATGCACAACTGCATTTCATATTGTGTGTACATGAAAGGAAGCTGTGTTGAAGCTTCAAAGTAGTGAAGTTTAAAAAGTAATGCAACTTGATAGTTTCTGGCTATCAGGTGTCTTTAATACCCTATTTTTTGTTACAGACTGAAGTTCTGAGGCATAGAAAATGGAAGCCTTGACTGAAAGTGTGAAAATTAGAATGGAAATTTCAAGCCAGAAGAGAATTTGAGGACTGCAAAGGAGAAGTGAAGAACCTTTTTGATGGCAATGCTATCTTAATTTATCAAATGAATCCAAACTAAGAGTGCAGTTTTGCTCTTAAACAGATCTGTTGTGCTTATAAGTACAATTACAGAACAAGATATCTTTAATCCAATTCAGCGTTTTTCAGTATTTGAAATTTTCACTGTTGTATGTAAATAAATGTCACTAAAAACATACATACAACAGGTATGTATAAGCTTTTTTAATGTTAATGGAGTAGTTTTCAATCATGGGCCTAAAACTCGCTTAAAAAGATAGTAAACCAAATTCTGGTTAGCTGCTTCAGCATCTTATTGTGGCTCAGGTTGGTGTCTTGGAATAGTAACAGGTATCAGGAGTGGTTAAGATGGGTTTGTTTTTCCTGTCTGGCACCATAATACAATAGCACTTAACTTCTAGTGAAGGAAAAAACAAAGTGCTTTTTACAGAGCCCCGTGGTACCAATTAAAAGTAATCTCAATGGTTAGAGAAGAAGAGATGCTGATGTTTGTCTCTGAGGTGAATTACTTGGAATATATGTTTTACTCATCAAGTAGTACAGGAGTACTTGGCAGCTTTTCCTCTGTGATTTCATAGTGTGATTTAAAACAGAAGCTGTAAGCTATAAACCAGGTCTATAAGCAGAAACAATAGCTCTTATTCAGTGGACAGGAAACAGGGAAGTACTTGTTAAAGCTTGTCAGTGAATCTTTATTTTTATGCACTACTTATCTGTGGGTCACAATGCAGACATCAGCTTCTCCAATTAAGCAGGAAACACTTAATTTCCTCACAACTTGCAGCCTTTTTCCTTCAAGCAAGCAGTTATACTAGAGATTACAAAAAGCACCAGTGATCACTACTGTCTATGAAGAGAAGCATTTTTAATCTCACTAGCTTCAATCATTAAAAGCTGTAATAGGCCAGTGAAAGATTTCTGGTAGACTGTATTGGTTAAAGAAAGTCTGAAGGACTAAACAAAGAACAAAACTGCATATGGCTGCAGTAGTGAGCTGTTTACAAGCTGGACATGCCTGAGAGAAATCCTGTTAGCTTCATTTGAAATTATTTTGACTTGTACCAATTGCCCATGAGCTTCTGGCAGTTGAATCAAACCCTTAGACCTGAATTTCTTGCCTTTTAAACAAAATTTTTTTTGAGGGATGGGGTGAGGTGGGGATATAGGGAAGAAAAACGAAGATCAAAATGGAATTTTATGCTAATGCGTTCTATATTGATTTATTCGTCTGAGAAGATCAAAACCAGCCAACAGCAAAAGAAGCTGTCATAGGCTGATTTGTAACATTATGGCAAATTTGTAAGAGACTAGAAGTCACACTTGATTGGTTCATTTTGGAACTTCAAAAATTTTGATTTTCTCTGTTTCACACATTCTGGAATATTTAGATTTTATCTAAAGCAGTCAAACTTGGAAGAAATTTAATGGGGAAAACGAGGCTGTACTCAGTCACGTTCCATATGCTTGACAAATTGTTCATGTCTTTGTTTTCCAGGTGTGTGAATTCAGAAAATTAAATATGGTGAGGTTTCTTTATCAATGATCTGGATGAGGGGATTGAGTGCATCCTCAGTAAGTTTGCAGATGACACCAAGCTAGGAGGGAGAGTTGATCTTCTTGAGGGTAGGGAGGCTCTGCAGAGAGACCTGGAGAGGCTGAATCAGTGGGCTGAGGACAATGGGATGAGCTTCAGCAAGGCCAAGTGCCAGGTCCTACACTTTGGTCACAGTAACCCCATGTAATGTTATAGGCTTGGGGAAGAGTGGCTGGATTGCTGCCTGGCAGAGAAGGACCTGGGGATGCTGGTTGCTAGTTGACTGAACATGAGCCAGCCAGGGACTTAGTGTGAAAAAATTAGTCAGAGGTAGCTTAGATGGTAGTTTCCACACAGGAACTTCCTTTCAAGACAACAGGAACAGAAAGTGATGGGCATCAGACCCTTTGACTTCAGCAGGGCTTGGACTGAGGCCAGGCTGAAGTAGAGGAAGTGGCTGAAAGCAAAACTAGCATTAAGTAAACACTTGATTTATGCCTCAAAGCAGCAGCTTTCTTTGCCACACTACATGACTCCCTGAAAATGGAGTCTTCCACAAAAGCTGTTCAGAACTACGTGCTACTCTGGAAGTGCTGATTTTTCTGTAGTGCTTCCTAGACAGTCCTAAATGGCTGGCCACCTGCAAGCATACAGATGGGGACAATGCAGAGTTCCCTCGACTCCTAAGCTGGAGCTCCTGTCCTACAAGATGATGACAAATGGCTTTTAACTATGTCTGTGGAGTTGTTCAGAATCTGTTCTGAACATGGTAGTTAGTAACAAAATGTTCTTGCCTATTTTTATGTCAAAAAAGGAAAACAGAACTGGAAATAGAAAAATCTTTTTTAGATAAAAATCTGAGAGTCATTGTTTAGATGAGAAAACTGTTGCTGTGCTATGAGCTCAGCAACATCCAGCTCAGTTCTAGGTGCTCACTGCACCGGTGTAAAGACCCATTGTTTTTCCATATATTTACTAGAGCTTTTTCAGCCACTGTAGGACTTCTGTAATGATTGTGACAAGAGACCTAGATATTGCTCTGGTAAAGTAGAACAATCTGTGGAAAAACTTTTCACCTGCAGGGAGCAATCAATGTTATTTCTCTAAATGCTGCTGGTCTTCTTATCCTATCTACCAATGTCTGAGAGCCCTGAAAGCAGACAACTGTTTTTCAGTGTTCAGATGTGTTGCAAGCTTCCCAAAGTGGCAGTTGCTACACAGTATTTTTGCTGTTGCAAAAGGACTGTGTGACTGATTGCTGCTTTGATGCTTTGTTTTCTGAAATCTTCTTCCCCTCCTTCCTCTTAGATGCTTATTAGAATTAGTGGCTATTAAATAGATGATTCATAGTGGCACATGTAAAATCTCTAGCAGTGGACTGTATGTAGGTGTTTAGTGTCTTTGAATGCAAATAAACTGCCACTCCTACATTGAGCTTTTGCCATTTTGCTTGTGCATCTGGATGGATGACAGGCCAGTTTTCCTGTTTGCTTTCACTGCATCTGCCTGTTCTTCCTTGGATCTCATGTCTTGAATGGGATTAACTGTAGAAAATAAAATCCAAATAGTAGTGATTGAACTAAGGCTGGGAGAAAAATAAAGCAAATTTATTTGTACCTCTGAAAAACTAGGAAGTAAAACAACAGCTTGAGTTGAACCTTTAAAAATACTTGGTAAAGTAGAAAGTTCTAGCCCCCTTTTTCAAGGGTGGGAGGGGGTAGAGGTGTTTTAAATATTTAATTTGACAAAGTCAGAATATTGTCATGAATCTGAAATGCTATTCTTTCTCATGTCTTCATTTAAAAAAAGACTGAGAAAACCTTTCCAATGAAAACTGTTTTGATTAGAGAAGATCAAACTTATCTTGAAAAGTCTTGTTTAAACAATTAGTCCTACACAGCTTTAGGACATGTAGCAAAACTGGAATATTTTTATACTGCTTAATCTGTGACATATTGAAGGTTCATGTCCAATTTTTTCCACTCCTCTGAAGTTAATCCTCCAAATGGGATGGATTTGTAATTCAATCTGAAAGGCAGATGGAAAAAATTGCAGACCTTTGCCTGTGAAGGATCTGAGAGACTTTTCACAAGGGTAACTTTGGTTTTGGTCGTGTAGTGCATCTTCTATGTCCTTTTTTCAGCCTTATGAAGTAATGCAGTGTGAGTAATATAGCTCTGACCTGGTTGTTCCCTGCACATTGCCCCAGCCTTTGTCCTGCAGAAGAATTTCACTGGGACAATAATGCCTTGAATCATTGAAGCATCAATGACATGAACATTTGGTGTCTTTATTACCACAGTAGTTTGTTAAAAATTTACATAGCTGTTTGATTCTCAGCAGGAAAGCTTCTCCATTGCTTGGAGAAGAACAGAGTGGCAGGAGAATGGAGAGTGTGGTTAAGGACCATCAGCAGGAAAGCTGATTGAAGCAATTCCTGCCATCCCCTGCCTTGGTCACATATTCTCTCCCTTGTGCTGGAGCTTTGTGACCCTTGAATCAGGGGCAGATAATGTTGGGACAACCTGTGGGACTTGTCAGACTGTCCTTCCAACTGGAGGAGTTTTAACAAGGAATTGCATCTTCACTGTGACTGCTGGAGGATTTTACACCTGAGTAGTTAAAGCCTAAATGTGTTTATGGACTTCATTTTTTACATAGTAAGCAGAATCTGGAGTCCCAATTGCAGCACAAAGCTACTAATGGTTTGTGGAAATTGAAACCAGTTTGTTTGTATTCTCATTAGCTGCTTAGGTTTCCAACATACATATGACAAATCATCATTTTTTGTTTGGGAACTGTTTGTTTCTAACAAGGCTGACCTGAGTAGCCTTGTGCTTTCCTACACCATGTCCTGTAGCTGTTTAAATGTTCTTTGATCTTTTCAAATGCCTTGTCCAAACTGTGTGACTCAGGGCAGGGGTAGAGTTCCTGTTTGAGGCTTTCCTTGTCAGTGGTTTTTAATCACTGAAGTAATAAATGAGTGCTAAAAGCAAACTTCCTTAAATAGCTGCAACCTCCCCAAAGCAGATGTTGTGGTTTCTGCAGCATAGAAGAAGCTTCAGTAAAATACACAAAGTATGATTCTAGTCAACGATGTGTTATTCACAAGGACATAATCACAATGGAAGAGATCTCTCCATTACACACATCTTAAAGCCTGTATTTGTTTTGGGGAGCATATTGGGCTGAAAGCCAATTCCAACCAAGAAAAATTGGTAACAGTTGCTCTGGACCATTGCTAGTAGAATAGAAGTTGAAATCAATTAGTAGGCAAAAAGCATGCACATTGCAATCACAGAATGTTAGGAGTTGGAAGGGACTTCTGAGGCTCACCTAATCCAACTCCTCTGCTAAAGCCTAGAACAGGTCGCACAGGATTGCATCCAGGTAGGTTAGAGTCTCTCCAGAGAAGGAGACTCCACAACCTCTCTGGGCAGCATGTTCCAGTGCTCCATCACCCTCAAAGGAAAGAAGTGTTTCCCCATGTTCAGATGGAATTTACTGTGTTCTAGTTTGTGCCTATCACCCCTTGTCCTATCACCGGGCACCACTGAAAAGTCTGGTCCCATCCTCTTGATACCTTTTAGGTATTGATAATCATTGATAAGATCCCCTCTCAGTCTTCTCCAAGCTAAACAGCCCCAGGTGTCTCACCCTTTCCTCATCAGAGAGATGCTCTAGTCCTCTCATCTTTGTAGCCTCTACTGGACTCTCTCCAGTAGTTTCTTGTTTCTTTTGAACTGGGGAGCCCAGAATGGGATCCAATACTCCAGATGTTGCCTTGCTAGGGCAGAGGGGGAGGAGAACCTGCTGGTCACACTCTTCTCTTGATGCACCCCAGGATACCATTGGCCTTCTTGGTCACAAGAGCACATTGCTGGCTCCTGGTTAACTTAAGTTTGTATGTTTTGTTAAATGTGACAGATTAATGAAATAAAATTAATCTAGTGAACAAACCTCTGAATTATGGAGAGTGTGAAAGATTGCAATAACAGAGTCCATCTCTTCTGATTTTCTTGTGTAATTTAAATGTAGGACTTTCAAGTTGGTCAGTTAATATAGCTTGATCCATGAAGTTTGCATCTCCCTGCTCTTCCAGAGAGCATCAAATGATTATACATTTCAACAGACTGGTACTAATCTTCAGTCTCTGCTGTCCCTTACACAAGTATCAGCCTTAAAAGCAAGGGAGTAATTCATTCCTTGTGTTTAAAATGAAAAAGATAAACCAAAGCTAACTTTGTTTTTCTTGTCTTTTTTCTTTTTTCTGCACTAAATGAGCAGAGACAAACTGAGAATCTTACCAGCTGCTGGTGAGCTGAAGCCTTAGTCCTGGCAGGCTGTGATAGCTATAAATATGCAATAGGAGGAAACAAAGCAACATCAATAGCATCAGGGAGGAAGACTTTTTAAAAACTGATTTTTATTTAGCTTTCATTTCTGGTTCTGTGTCTCCCCTGCTATGAAGACATACATAGTGTGTGAGTTAGTATTTTTCTAGTGCTACTCTACTGCTAAAATGGTTTTAATGAACTTGAATATTTAATTATATGTAGTAGTGCTTGTAACAAAATTTGGGCCTTTGTTGAATATGATGCTGTACAAAGATGACTAGGCAGTCCCTGCCCTCATGAACTTCCAACTTAAATGGAGGAAGCAAAGATTGTAGGAGGAAACAACACTAATGGGGTCAGCTAACTGGACTCCAGTTAGGAATAAAACCAGGAATAGAAACACATTAGTGAAATCCCAAGGAGGCTGGTGCCTACACTGCTGTTCACGCAGGAGGATATCCTCAGACTATCCTGTATCTTCCTGCTCTCAGGAAATAATTCAGACAGGATGAGCACTCAAAACAACTCCATGAACATGTGGAGGGTGCAGCATGACTCTTAAAATCCCCTGGCTTCTCACCAGTAAAGCAACAGACTTGATTTCATGTAGAATATGCAAGTTTGGGAAAATAAAGCTATTGCAAGGCATGACAGAAGGTCTTTCAGACACTTACAATCTTGCCAGGAACTCATAAAACAATCAGGTGCTGATTTATCACCCTGAATGGCATGGAATGACTCTGATTAGACGCTACGCTGTGATTTAGCTGAATTAGTCTCTTTTGTCTTTTTTTTCTTCCTGGTAAAGGCTTGGGTCTGTCCTGTCTCTGTAATCACTACTGACCTTAAGGTGCTGCTGAGAAGGAAGTAGATTTTAGCCCACATGTCCTGTTTTGTCTTTGTACTTTTCTGATTGCCATAGTTCCTGAATACTTCCAGGAGTATATTAAGCAGAGGAACATCTGCACAAAAACTAACATCTTTTTTGTCTCCTCCTCAGGGGAGATGTGTGGCAGAGTGGCTCTTTTATTTTAGATGAACTTCCAAAACAACAAAAAAAGCACATTAAAAAACCAAACCTCTCTGAGAAGCCATCTTTGAGTGCTCAACCAAAGCACATGATACATGTGCACATGTAAGATAAAATCAAAGAAATGTGCCATGTACTTCAAGCAGAGGGCAGCAAGGTGGGTTTTGGCCCTTCCTAGGTATTCAGTGGACCAGTCTGGAGAAGGCTCCTCATCCTGAGCCAATGAACTGCACTTTGCTGTAGAAAGTTTCTGTGAGCTAAAGGATCAAAGCTGCTGACTTGAGCCTTCCGTCTGGAGCCCTAATCAGCCTCTTGGGCACAATGTGTCATGCTGTCTACTGCCATTTTTCATTAAGCTGGGTGAATGCAGTTCTCAGCAGCTATGCTTTGGGTAGTGGCTGCAGTCCTCCCATCTGGAGCTGGCTGCCTATTAAGCAATCTGGTGTGTGTGTGTGTACTTTCTCCAAATGCTTTGTGACTCTTTGAACTCAAAGGTGTGCAGGAAAAGAAAAGGTGATTCCTTTTTATTAATCAAACAAGGTTCATGAAGTGTTTTGTACATTGAACTGAAATTTTGTTGCCCACTTGCTTTGTCTCACAGCTGTAGCTCTCCAAAGTATTCCCAACCTGCCTATCTCAGCTGACTAAAGTTTCCCTTAAACTTATTAATAACATTACTTTCAGCACTCTCTTTTCTATTTGTATCCTTTTTATTTAAATCAGAATGACTTTCAGTGTCAGTGTTTTATGCACATCATACTTTCAGTTGTAAAAAATTGCTGTTCTGTTGCTGCTGCTAACTGTATTCCTATTTCTAACCAAACTTCCTAGTAGTCCTGTTTACAGAAGCTTAAAACTTCAGCTGTGTAGCTGGTTTGGATTCATCCTAGAATATTTCTGTTTTGGAAGGGAACTCTTCATGTCATCTGGTCCAACCTCCCACTCAAAGCAGGGCTATATTCAAAGTTGTATTTGGTTGCTCAGGTCCTTGTACTTACTGCAGGTATACTGGCATATATGCTAGTATATCTTTGTCATTATTACTTTTAATCAACAGTTAAGGTATTGTAAACGTGTACTGAACTGCGTTTTTCTTGCTGTTGTAGTCTGTTCTAATCAAGTCTGGTTGCAAAAGTCATTGCTTTTGTCTTACTCCTGTTTGCTGAAGTGTGGGAAAGAAATTTCCAGGTTCAACTCTTTAATGAAATCTGACTTAAGAAAAAAAAGCTATAAAATACCTGGATGAAACCTCTCCTAGTTTGTGGGGTTTATTACTTGTTTGCAAGTAAACTTCTCTAAAGAATGATGACAGAAAGCACTTGTTGAATGAGAACCAGCAGCTCCCAGGTGCAGCCCTGCATGTTCCTGCAGCACAGTTTGGCTACACGACAGCTCCATCTGCTGTTCTTGAACTACAGCTTTCCTGTTGTGTCCAAACCTTCCACTTCACATTTTTATATTGATTCTCGTGCTTCTTCCCTCTGACAGTTTTTACTCTTGTGAGGAGATACTCCTTGGACACCTCTGAACTGTGTTTTGATGTTCTGCATTCAGTTTCTTTGATCTTCTTGGCAATAACCTGCAGTTGTATCATCTCTCTTATTCTCTGTCTGCCTTACAAACATTAGAGGGGTTTTTTCAGTCATGTTGTGGCCTACCCGTGCAAAAAACAGGTTATCACAAGGTATGAAGCACCATCATCTAACAATAAAGGAGTTCCTACTCTTCCTTTGAGTATTAGGTACTTTTTTATTTTACTAGAGAAGTCAGGACTTGTCAGTGCTGCCTGGAGTCTTACATGTTGCCATGGTTTGTTATGAATATGATGAACAGAGGCAGTTTAGTTGCTGTAAAGCTATCAAAATTTTACAGATTGAAGGAGGAATGGGAACAAAGATGGCAGTGAGTGATTCTGCAGTGTGGCTCAGAGCCAAGATGGAGAATCATGACACTTAATGTGGTTACTAAAACTGGCAAAAGAAAACTTAAATTCCTATACTTTCCTTCTCAGTATTGAGAGACAGACTCACTAGAGCATTGGGATTTGGGTCTTGTAACCAAAGACTTTTTTTTTAGTTGCTGACCTTGTTCTGCCTTACTACATCTAATCACTCTTGATTATACTTGATGTAGAAAGTGAAACTAAAGTTAATAATAGCTGTGCAAATGAAAAAGGAGAAGCTGAGCTGTCAGTGTAAAATAATCTCAACATTAGTTGTCAGCACTTGAGTTCAGGGAAAGAGCCCTTAAATACACACATAACATCACCACTTACTTATGAGTGAGCAGTAAATGGTCCCACTGAGCAGAACTGTAGAACATGCATAAATTTAGGGGTTGTTTTTTGCATCTGGAAAGAGTCACTGAAGTTAACTTACTTAGGGTGAAGACCTTGTCTCTTATGTCAAGACTGTGCACAGACCTTCAACTGCTCCTGCTGTTCTACTAGCAGTAAGTTGCTACACAACTGTCCACTCACTTCTGTCCAAGAGTGAGTAAGCTTTGAGAGAGTTTGGAAGACACTTTGCAGCAGATTGTATATCTTAAGTAAGTTTCTGTGCTTTCTTTGACCAAAAGCAAATATAAGTACATGGTGTGGAGTAGCTGGATCCTGCAGAACAAGAGGTAGGTTTTAATGAGCTGCCTGGTGGAATCTACTTAGTTAAGTCACTATGTTAGCAGTGAGTGCTTGAATTTGTGTGTGATTTGCTGCTTTTTAAGGTTAATTTGCAGATATTCTAACAATAGGAAATGTAAGAGGTTGGTTCCTGGGGCATGTGAGAGATTTGGCAGAGTTGTTGATGTAAGAGCCAGATGGGTGAAGAGAGATGTTCAAGCCAGCAGATGTCAGGCTGTTACCACCAGCAAGAAACCATGAAAGAAAAAGATGATGCTTTGTGCTGATGGAAGTCAAAACTGGGAAGCTACAAGTTATCTTCAATTGTTGAATAAAAGTAGTGATGATTTATGAGTACATGGTGATTAAACAGAATAGCTCTTCTGGAATAGATTTGTGTTTTGATTTGTGTTGTGGGTTTGGGCTTTTTTTGTGGTTTGGTGTGTGTTTGTTGTTTGTGGGTTTGTTTGTTTGTTTTAATTTTTTTTAGCAGTAAAAGCTTGTGTGGGTTTTCCAGGACAAGATTGTGCTCATGCAGGGAGTTACCTTGTAAAATCAACTGAAAAACTTCCCAATGAGGATGAATGCTTGGTGAAGGGCCAAGGGGAATAGTGCATAGAAAGCAGGGTGAATAAAAGCTGAAAAACTGGCCTTAGGAATTGAAATGAAATTCCTAATAAGGGATTAAAGCTAAATGTGGATTTTGGGTTAGATGGTATGTACAGCACTGGGATATTTATAGGGCAGTGGAAAGAACTGGGGAGAGCATGTGAATTTAGTGAAAATTGCAAGGAGACAAGGAGGAGCTCTCCACAAAAACTGTGAAAAATCTGCCAGTAGCACAACTACAGAGAATCAGTATTTTTCTAAGAATAAAAAAAACCCCAAACAAAACACTTTCTAACAAGACTGTTTAATTGCAATCTCGTGCTGAAAAGAGGAAAGAAGGAAAAGGTGTTGTAAATGGGGTTTGGGTTTCTTTGTTTTGTTTTTAAATACAAGATGAAGCTAGTAAGGAATTTTCGTAAGATTCAAAATACTGCAGGACAATGACTTTTTTTACCTGATGATACAGTTTTACTACATCAGGTACTTTGTGACCCCTCAGCAGATTTGTCTTATTGTCTAAATATATTTAGAATATCTCATGTTAGGTATGATGCTATAAAAAGGGCATGGATTTTATTTTTTTTTTTTAGCTGAAAATAACATTTCTCCTTCAGCATATACACCAATAATTTTGGCTCATTTCCTCTGTAAAGCAGAAAAATTTAGATGTTTTGGGAATATAAATCAAATCAGTGTCACATTTTTTTGATAGTCGCAAAACTTTCTTGCTTTATTTTTCATCTGCAAAGTGACTGCCAGCACTTCCAGTGGATTCCAGGATCAATTTTAGCTTTCTGAACATGTTGTTCCTTTGTCTTACAGATTGATCACTTTGGATTTGATGAAAATCTTACATTCCAGCAGCGGTATCTTGTAGCAGATCAGCACTGGAAGAAAGGCAATGGTCCAATATTATTTTATACAGGCAATGAAGGAGACATCACATGGTTCTGCAACAATACAGTATGTACAAAATGCATTCTTGAATTACACTCCTTCTTTCCAGTAGTAGCATACTGCAAAAATAAGGAAGAACAAGGAGAAAGTGTCAGAATATCAGAAGTTTGTAATGGTTGTTAGATTGTTAGAGGAAGAAGAGGAAGCTGAACAAAAGCGCAGAGGAATTTTGGGGAGATTCAGGGTCTGATTTGAAGCCCATAGGAATCAATGGCATGCACTTGGACTAACTTTATGTAGTGAAGAAAACTTCTACAGGAAGCACTGTAAGGTGCCTCATGCTAAGAGTTCAAAGTTTTGGACCAAGTACTCCTAGTACTTTACATTTCCCAGGTAAAAGGAGAAGTTTTGATCTTGTACCTCCCAGCCCCCAGGAAAAGAAAAATGGGAAGTGAAATGAAGGGGGCTGGAAATCAAATAGATGATTCTTGTTCTTTGACAAGACCTGTGGAAGTTTTTACTTCCCTGACAGATACAAATGCAGAATGGAGTCTGTGGGTATTTTCAAGCCCTCTCAATACAAAGTCCAGTAACACAACAGGAGGTGGCATGTGCTGAGCTCAAAGCAACCAAGGTCTGCTTACACATTGTTCTGTCAGCAGGTGATCTCTGTCTGCCTGTTTCTGGAACTGGTGGTAACAAGCTGCTGTCAAAGTTGTAATGAGTTGTAGTCCTTTATTAGTTGAAAAGAAGTGTACTGCAATGCTCTAGATTATTGCTTATTGCCCAACACTGTTTGCATTTTCTGTAATGTGGTCCTAACTCAAATACATGATTTTCTACTGTAGCATTTTTAAATTCCTGTGGATTAAGCTCATGCCATAGGAGTTCTGGCAGGATTGTGTGTATGTACTCACAGAACAATACTGCTTAATATTTTGCAGCATTAAAATATACATATTTTCCTTGTATGTGTCCCTGCCTCTGGGTGTATGTCTGTTTTGTGTGTTTTCTTACTTCAGTGATACTTTAAAACCAAACTGCACTCTGTATTTCTAGGTGCTTTCTGATAGTGACATTTTTCTAATCAAAGAGCAAGAATTGGAATACACTAGATTGAAAGCAGAGACTTTGAAAATAATTGATTCAGCTTATTTAAAGGTCTGTTTTCCTCCATCCAGGGTTTTATGTGGGATGTGGCTGAAGAACTTAATGCCATGTTGGTATTTGCTGAACATAGGTATTATGGAGAGTCTTTGCCCTTTGGGAATGAATCTTTCAGCGTAAGTGTATTCTTTTACCTTTCTTAAATGTGTTCTATACAAACATAATTCTGCCTATTGGAATTCTTGCCAGTGCAATGACTGTTAGCCTGGGTAACATTGAAATGTGCTAGAAGCACACAACTATCTTATTTTTGTAATTGTCAATTCTAGGATGAAAAATAATATCTGAGATTGTCTAGCGCTTCAAGGAACACCTGCAAAGAATATTTCATTTATTATCAGGCACAGATTTAGAGCTCTGCAGCTGCTGTGGGGAACAGGAAACTCTGCTGGAAATCATTCTTGTGCTACATGTGACATGTTTTCTTTGTCTCAGGATTCCAAGCATCTGAATTACCTGACATCAGAACAAGCTCTGGCAGACTTTGCAGTACTAATTGAGTCCTTAAAGACAACCATTGCAGGAGCCCGTTACAGTCCTGTCATAGCTATAGGAGGATCTTATGGAGGAATGCTTGCAGCATGGTTTAGGATGAAGTACCCCCATGTGGTAGTTGGGTGAGTGTACTCATCCTTCTCAAATACAGAGCAGGGATTTGTTACTTCCATGGTATAAATATTGCAGCACTGGGAGAAGTACCATAAATCAAGCTGGCTTGAGTTTTTCCCTATTGGGAGGATGAATTAAGTTATCTTGAATTTGAGAAGAGGCACTGTTTGCCTAACAGACACCTGTAGGTCAGCAGGTACTGGATTATAAACTGTATTATAAACACTGACTTTGCATCTGATTTTTTTAGTGTCACAGACTTCCTGGTGACTTGAGGCAGCTGTTTAATCTCTTCGTTGTCTTAGTTGCCTTCCGGGAAACAGGAATAGTAATTCCTCTACCTTTGTTTACTAGAGAGTAGATTTTTGTGGGCAGAGTTTGCACAATGCCTAGTGATGAAGACCTCATTGCTAGATGTGAATTAAAAATAGTGAAGTAAGCAAGTCTGAATTTCTACTTTATGTGTTTATTGATATCTTTGTCCCAGTATCCAAATTTGCAACCTTCAATAGCCTTTGTGTGCAGACTCATGGAATAGTTTGCAACCTTATGGTTAGATCTCCTAGGGCTTTGGTGTCCATGCTGAATTCAAAATGCTACTTAGTGGCTATTGGAAGGGTATTGACCAGAGGATGGAAGTTCATTTTACAGCATTTCAGGATTTTTTATGTCCCTTTGCAGGGCTCTGGCAGCCTCTGCCCCAATCTGGCAGTTTGGTGATTTGGTTCCATGTGGCACTTATTTCAGCATAGTGACAAATGATTACAGAATGAGTGGGACAGGCTGCTCAGAAAGCATCCGGAATTCCTGGAATGCCATTAATCACCTTTCCTCAACAGGTAAGACCCTACCAATACTCTTTCAAAGGGTCATAATGTTCAGAATTCTCTTGTGACTTCATAAAATCAGCAAGCTTGTGTTATGGCTTTCACCAGTATATGTATTTTTTTTTTTAACTGTATTATTAGTACTGAAAACAGCCAAATCAGCTTAGCATTATTTTTTAAACTGTCTGCTTTACTGGATCACAAGCTTTGTTCAAGCCTGATGTGATTCAGAAACCAGGTCCAGATATCCCCAAGGGCACACAGGACCTGACTTCAGATCAGAATCTCAAAGCTTGTATTCTTTTCTGAGAAAGTAGGCCAGAGAGTTGTTTCTCTTAAACAAGCAAAAAAAAACACAGACAGAACAAACAGTTTAAATACCAACTGAGGCAATTAGTTGTTACTGCAATTTCTTATGGATTCAGTGCTAGGAACTAGGTTGGACTTGTTGATCTTAAGGGTCTTTTCCACACTAAATGATTCTGATACTACAACTACCCAAAAGGACATTGGATAGTGAGGTAGGTGTCAGTCTATTTTTCCAGGTAACAAGTGGTAGGACAAGGGGAAGTGGCCTCAAGTTCAGCTAGGGAAGGTTTGGATTGGACATTAGGAAAAAAATCTCCACTGAAAGGATTATCAAGTACTGGAACAGGCTGCCCAGGGAAGTGGTGAAATCCACATTGCTGGAGGTATTTAAAAGATGTGTAAATGTGGTGCTTGGTGACATTTTTTAACGGTGATTTGGCAGTGCTGGATTAATGGTTGGACTTGATGATCTTATGGGTCTTTTCCAACCCAACCAATTCTATGATTGTATGTCAGATGAGTTCACTGTACAGCAAAGGAATTCACTTAAAAAATAATTTTGCTACTTCAGTTTATTGTCCTAAAGAGAAAGCCTGGTATGATGAGTTAGCTAGTTAAAATCAAAGCAGCTGAATTAGATGAGTTCTAGACCAAGTGAAATATGAAAGGAAAAAGGCCAGGGAAGTCCTAACATATCCATCTCTTAGTAGTCCTTGCACTGTGGGCTAGCTGGTTCAGAGTTTTTCTTTCATTGAAAGAAGCATGCTTTGATGTTACTTCCTATCAAAAGAATGCCAAATGTCTTGTAAATCTGCCTTTGGTTCTTTTTTGCAGTAGTTACCTTAGCTGTGACATGCCCAGACATTAATGTATGCAGATTTTATTTCCCTTCACTTAGAGGTACTGACTCAGATCTGATCTTCTATGCTTGTATGTGTGTGGAATAATTTCAGCAGATTAGTTATGCTAAGTGAAAATGTTTTTTAACAGCAGCACAACTGACCTATATGTTAATGGTATAATACATTAAATAGTTTTTCTTTTTTTATTAAAGATGCAGGTTTACAGTGGCTTTCCAGCACATTTCATTTGTGCAGCCCATTAAAAAACCTTCAGGATGCTGTTTTACTGAAAAATTGGCTGAGTGAAACATGGGTAGACTTGGCTATGGTGAACTATCCCTATAAAGCTGACTTCTTGCAGCCTCTGCCAGCTTGGCCTGTACAGGTAACTGAGAATTGATGTCTTGTAGAATTGACCATTTGGTTTAAATAATTCTCTCCTCTTCTAGCCTGCACCTTTTCCTTTATTTTTGACTCTGTGGAATCAACATGGCTGAAAAAAGAGAAACAGGACAGTATCAACTTGTGCATCGACTGATTTGTTGACTAACTGCCACTTGTAGGGCAAATAGGTTGCATCAAGAGCCCAGCAGAAGGAAAGTGCCAGGGATGACTGAATAAACCTCAACACTACACAAATAGTGGGTTTTATGACAATGCTCAGGGTATATCATTGCATAGAAACACTTGTAGATTTAGAACCCCTCCCCTTTTTTCTTCATTGCAGGAAGTCTGCAAGTTCTTGAAGGATCCCAGTCTTTCTGACAAATTGTTGCTGGAGAATATTTTTCAAGCTGTGAATTTATACTACAATTACTCAGGAGAAGCCTCATGCTTAGACATATCTGAGACTGCAACGAAGAATCTGGGCCAGTTGGGTTGGTACTATCAGGTATGTGTTCTGTCCTTTCTAAATTGTGACTTGGTGGGGTTTTTTGGGCTAGAGCTGATGAGAATTGTCAAGTCATTTAACATCACACCAGATGTAATTGATGTACTGAGAACAAATGCAAGCACGAAGCCAGCATGATTGTGTTGTGAGGCATTGGAACAGGCTGCTCAGGACAGTGGTTGAGTTACCTTCTCTGGAGGTAGTTAGAAGACATGTAGATGTGGTAACATGGTTTGGTGGTGGACTTGGCAGTGTTAGGTTTATGGCTGGACTCAGTCTTGAAGATCTTTTCCAACCTTAAAGATTCTATGATAGTTTGTAATTACCTATCAAATGCTGTTTGCACGAGCATCTATTGGACAGTTATCTGTGGAATGCATCTGGTTGCCCTGCTCTTTCTTACAGGCTTGCACTGAGATGGTGATGCCCATGTGCACAGATGGCATCAATGACATGTTTGAGCCTCAGAAATGGGACTTTGATGCACTTTCAGAAGAGTGCTACAGGCTGTGGGGAGTGAGGCCTCGCCCCTCTTGGATTCTTTCTATGTATGGAGGAAAAAACATCAGTTCACACAGCAATATTATCTTCAGGTGAGCCTTATTTCAGTTTCTAGAGTACAGTCTTCCACCTGTTTGGGTTGTCAGAGCAGAGAGCCTGCCCTAAACAGCAAAAGGATCTGTTCCCAATTCTCCAGCTGAATAAATGATGGGCATGCTTTGTGTTGCTCTTGAGAGTGAAACAGCCAAGCTGCAGTGGCCAAAGAAGCCAACTGTTCTGTCACTGCCTGTGCAACTTTAAAAGAAGAATATAGGTTGGGATCCTGCCAAATGTAATTTTATTCCCATGTCGATTCCTTCTTATCTTGTGGCCAAAGTCCAGCTTTCCCATGCTGGTAAATCCATCTGGCTTTTATGAAGCCAAAGCACTGTTTCTTCCACATAAAAGGAAAGTCTAAACAAACTCTAGCTACAACACAGGATCTTGGTCACTAAAATTGTTGCTCTGGGTGATAGCCTTGTGGAAGGGCTGGCCTGCTTTTTTCCTTTGATACAGAAAAGAGAGGGCAGTAACTTGGGGAGCTTTCCTGTTACTGCCAATTGCCCTTTTCTTTTAGTGGTAATTAGGCAAGTTTCAACAAACTTGTATAAGATCCAAATACAATTAGATGCTTGCATTCTAGCAAGGCATACTGATAGTTCAACTGAAGTTTGTTTGAAACACCTTTGTACATGGACAAAGTGAAAGAAATGTTTCAGTCTAGTGCAAAAATTAGTGCATGCTGCTTGCTCTCTGCTCAGCCTTTACTTTTATTATTTTTAAGGTTAAACTCTGCTTTCTGGGAAGGATGGTTCATGTAACTGTACTTCTGCAGTGAGGTGATAGAGAGTTTTGAACAGCTAAGTACTGGGTGTTAATCAGCTTGTTACATGGTAGGCAGGCACTGAATAAACCCACTGAAGCCTGTGCTTCAGGAGCTCTGACTTGCTGTACTGATTGCCTGCTGTGGGCACCTCCTGGATGTATGTGCCTCTGTGCTCTGGTTAAAATTGTGCAAGGCCTTTTAAAAACAAAACAAAACTCCAAACCAACAAAAACAACCCCTCCCACTTCTTTGAACAAATCTCAGAATGAATCCGTTGGATTTAGTAAATAGGTGTGTGTTTTAAAAGTACAAACTCCACACTTGAATTGAGGATTATTCTTCAGATTTCAGCTGTTAGTGTTGGTCTGTTTGGCTCCAAAGGCCTACTGCTTTCCTCTTGTGTGCCTCTTGCTGTTTCTGTCCCAGCAGGATATCTGCTCTAGAGTAAGAAATTCCACCCTTTTTTGATTAATTTTTTTTTAAAATAAAATATTGGTTTAACTTAATTTCTGCAGAGTGTTTATTTCCAAGGCTTCAGAGCTCAGTACAGTAGAAATCTGCTTTGTAAGTGATAGACAAGCAAACAAATCTAAATAAGTGTTTAAGAATTTATGCCAGCTGAAGGAGCTTGAAATGAGAAAAGCTTGGAAGCAGCCAAATGAATGAAGAAGTAATGCTGTACACACAAAGCTTTGGATCTCAAGCTGGGTTGTTTCTCTTCAAACAAATACATTGTCAACACTGTACATTTTATATAAGAGCCTTTTATCCTCAAACACTTCAGAGTGCTTTACAAAAAATATCCCTCTGTTTACCAGGGAATGCAGCTCCCTGTGGCGTAAAAAACACTAGTTCAAGTGTCAGGCAACTTGCACAACAGTTTAGCACAGGAGAGGAAGAATACTCCATCGAAAGAGAACCACTGTAGGGTGGATTTATCCAGCTGCAGTGGGATTGGGATTTGGCCAGGATGCTTAAATTGCAGATTCACACTGTTCTATTTCCAAGTCGCCCAGGCGATCGAATCTGCCAGAGGAGCTCTGCAGCAGAAAGATTGTGCCGAGGGGACCATGCTGACCCCTTCCAAGAGCTCTCAAACAGCAAAAAACCCACCCAAAATAGGAGATGGAAAACTCATCCCTGTTCAGCCATTGGCTTGCTCCATGGAGCAGGCATTATTTGGAGCCAGATCTACAGTGCAAGGAATCCTTTCATTGAACTGGAGTGACAGAGGAGGAGGAGTAAATTGCATTAAATTGTCCTGTCACAGAGGAAGAGTCACTGTAGACAGTCTCTTGAAGGATAAAAGCTTTGTTTTTCATATGGTTATTATTAGAAATAAGAATACTCATGGAAGGTCCAAACATTTCTTTGCAAAATCAGGCTGCCACCCAGCTGAGACAGCAAAAGGTAGAACTTCCTGCAAGTTCAGTTCTAAAGGGTTCAGTTGGCTATTAGTTCATGGCAGGCTGTGGAGGAAAGCAAAGTGCTTTGAGTTGGGAATTTGGACATATCTTGGTACAGGGGAACATAAACCTTTTATGATGATGACAGGTGGCAGCAGATCTATCTCCAGAGTCTGTGGTACTATTATAGGTTATTATTGAAATTAGCAAATAATTAATGACAGAAGTGTAGCTTTGCTTAAGCTACTTATAGCTCCATACCTCTGTCAAGAAAGCTCCTGTCAGCAGAGGGGTTAGGCACCAGGCACTGAGGCAGGGCTGAGGTTTGTTTCTGTTGGTACATATGCAAAACTAGTTGAAACTCAATGTGGATATATTGATGTGAGCTGCAGCCCAACTGCTGCCTGCTATGCAGATGTACCCTAATGAGGTATCCTTTCCTTACAGCAATGGTGGCTTGGACCCGTGGTCTGCAGGTGGGGTGACCCAGAACATCACAGATTCCCTTGTGGCAATTGTGATTCCAGATGGAGCCCATCACCTGGACCTACGCAGCCGCAACCCTTTGGACCCCAAATCTGTGCAGCAAGCTCGAGCTTTGGAAGTCTGCTACATGAAGCAGTGGATTGAAAAGGCTAGGTACAGCCACTGAAATGGTACTGTAACAACAGCAGCTATCATACCTCTGTTTGCTTTCCTGGGAGTAGAGCCAGGCCTTATATGGTCATTTCAACATTTCACTCCTGCTTCCTCACCTGTGTTGCAGTGCCAACTGTTGCTTGTGTCCATGAGAGAAGCAGGCAGCAGATGGGTGGAAAGCATGCCCAGATAATAAACTTTAGTCTAAGTGCATGGCTTGAGCTGCCTGCTCTGGCTTGCTTTCCTCTTCTGCTCTTAAATGCTGTACTTTAATCGTAAGAGTTCCTGTTCTAGGCTTGATGCCTTCCTTTCCACACTCAGTGATTGTCCTGACTGCTGGTATATACAGTAGATTAAATGGCAGTGCTGTTGATGAAACTCCTTGCTGCCTTCAGTGGGATTGAATTTCAGACATCCACAACTGGTGTAAGCTGCAACGGCAGGGATGTGGAGATAATGGGGGAACAGAAATCACATCTTACTGTGATGTTTGGAGAGGTAAGGAAAGTATAGAGGAACTGACTGTGCTGTTTGTAAAGAAACTAAACAGGGTAAGCACTTTGGAATCAACACTGGAAAAGCAGGAAGTATCTTTTTCTGGCAGCTTGTTAATCAGAGCTGCTTTGGGTGGCTTTTCCATTCTGTGCTGTACTGAATGGTCAAGGCTGGACCTGGACTCATTCTGCTGATAACTGTGGCTGAGCACACACAGTCTGTGTCAGAGTTTTATTTCTTCCTTTGCTGCTTGTCCTAATTCTGAAATTTCTGCCACTGTGATGATGGTTACCAAAGAAAACTCTGGGTGTATTTTGTGTGTGTATATGTGTATCCCCCCCCCCAGCACTTAGCTTTTTGAAATTGGGAAGCTTTCAAAGCTATTCTCTCGAAGAGCAAATGTGACACTTGTTCTGGCTAGATCTTATGAAGTGACAAATAATTGGGGCTGTGCCTTGTGTGGGTTCCTCCTTCCCCCCATTCTGTGTATTGTTCACATTCTGCATGATCTGTTTGCTGATGGCTCTTCAATAAAAGCCTTTTTAAAAAACTTGTNCCCCCCCCCAGCACTTAGCTTTTTGAAATTGGGAAGCTTTCAAAGCTATTCTCTCGAAGAGCAAATGTGACACTTGTTCTGGCTAGATCTTATGAAGTGACAAATAATTGGGGCTGTGCCTTGTGTGGGTTCCTCCTTCCCCCCATTCTGTGTATTGTTCACATTCTGCATGATCTGTTTGCTGATGGCTCTTCAATAAAAGCCTTTTTAAAAAACTTGTTTGTGGGACAAACTCTTGAAAAGGCAGAATGCAGCTAGCCTCTCGGATCAGCCTGAAGCCTGCTGCTGAGCTCAACAAGCCAGGTGCAATGGGCTTTCTGTAAGGCTTCCAGAACAGACAAACTGCCCCGATTCATGAGACAGCATATTTGACATTAATAAATGGCTAGGGCAGTCCCCTCATTTTCCAGCTTTGGCTTCATTCACACTGAAGCTGTTCTTCAGAAAGGATTCTTTGCCGTTTAAAGGAAAACTCTGTTTCAGAAAGAATTGGGCAAAACTTCTTGTCCCCAGACTCCTAAAATTCCACTTCTGTTGAAAAGTTTTCTCAACTTTGATGATATGCCTGAAGCTGAGTATATTCCTAAGACATCGTGCCCTTTTCTGTTTCTGGTCTTTCATCTGCTGGGAACAAAGTGAACCCAATGTTAAAATTTTATCTTTTAAAACACTTGTGTGCATATTTTCACCAATAGCGTTCATGGCATTCCCTCATCTTGTGTTAAACACCATTTATGTTCAGGCTCCACATCTGAACCTGTCACACCCTTCAGCAAGGTAATTACTTAAAAGACTATAGAGAACAAGACCAAAGAACTACAGCGGGGGAAGGAAGAGCTATATACAACTTGGCTGAAAACTGTTGGCAGTCCCTTTTCCAGGGGTTCCTGTTTTTGGCACTCTCCTGTAAATATACTCTAGTCTCTTGCTTGTGTACTTTATAACATGATCACAAATAGTGATTGTTTTCTACTCAAGTGAGTTACAGTCAAGTTTCTAGAAATAGCATTGTATCATCCTCTCCGTTAACTGATGTATGGTGGTGTCCTGGTTTACTGCAAAGGAAACAATGGAATCTCCAAGACTAAATACAAACTTTAGGGTCACAAATGGTTTGTAACTGCAAGCAAGAACCTGGTCCAACTGTTCTCATTGATTGCTCTGGGTGCTACTTTGAGTGCAAACTCTAGGGTAAACCCACTTCCATGTTGTACTGAGAGGGATGTGAAGATATTCTTGGAAAACCTTGTGTTTGCGCTCTCCAAGGCAGTAATAAACTACATCAGCTCTTGCTTATCTTGAAGTTGAGATTTGGGTGCCAGATGTTCAGCTCAGGAAAATGAGCTGGTTGGCAGGGTGCTTTGGCTGTAGTGTGGGCATCTCCATAGGGAAAATGTATTTTCCATCGTCCTCAGTGCTATATATGAGTGTTTCCTTGGTGGTGAGCGAGGGCTCCTCAGGGTGGGTGGGGGTGGCTGCTGCCCAGCTCCCAGGGGCTTTCCCCTCTGCTGGTGATTTGCAAAATCTTTTGGTTCAATCCTCCAGTTTAGAAAGTAGGGGCAAGTGAAACACTGAGAGCAGGAATAGCAAATCCCTTCCGTTTGTCTTGTTGTTTTCTAATGTATGCGACCTCTCTGGGTGGTTTAAGCGGTTTAGGTACTTTCTATAAAAGGGATCTTTTAATGACAAAACTAATGTGATTATCTTACCAAGTGTGAGAGGCGTATTCAAGGTTTAAAGAAAATCTGTTAGAATAGCTGAATGTATCTGCTTAATCCTTTCTCTAATGTGGGTGGACAATGCGCTGGGAAGCAATTGGTCTTTCTTTCTTAGAGTAAATGCTTGGTCTCCAGAGGTAGGAACTTGTTTGCAGCTTTTTATACCCTTACGCTTCACCTTCTAGAAAATACAAAGGCACAGGAGAGAGGCAGAGAGCTTTGAGAGGCCAAGTTTTTCCTCCCATAGCTGGGGGTGTAACCAATACAGGGCCAATTGCGACAGGCAGCTGAGCACCTTCTGCTCCCTTTGACTGCCACCTGAATAGAGGATCCCTTTTTGCCCCCCTGCAAAACCACATTCCCTACAACATGAAATACAGAAATGCTTTCTAAGTGCCCGGGGAAGCTACTCATAGTTACTTGGATGATGGGACCCTGTCTGCTTTTTCTGTGTTGGGTGAGCAGCCCTTCCCATGTGAATCCATGGCTTTGGGGAATTCTCTGGAGGTCCTGTTTTCCATATCAACCCTTTGGAAAGGTTTGGACCTGCTGACAAGTTATTGCAGGGTGATGCCCGAGCAGGGCATCTGTTGTAGAAGATACACTTGGAGTAGTTTTGAAAGCACTTGTTCTCTGAAGTAGTTGGAGCATTGAAAGGATGGCATTTTTCCTGACTACCTTCCTGCTATCTGCAGCAAGATTCTGCAAGGAAGTTATCCAGTACATCTGGGCAGATGCTGGGAGGTTTTCAGGAGTCATGGCAAGCACTGGACAGTGAATCACTATTTCCAAGGAAACCCTGGGCTTCCTTGAGCATCCAGGGCTCTGCTTCCACACCTGCACATGCATCAACTTGGGAAGCAACTCAGCTTCTTGCTGTGTCTGACACTTGCTGATGTTCCTCCAATCATCTCACAGATCTACTAGCTGCCCATATCTTCTTGGCTGAGGTAGGCTCTGGTGATGTGAAGCCCCATTCCTTTGGTCCAAGAGGAGAATGGTGGACCCCCTTCTGTAAAATGTGTATGTGTGAGCATGCATGGGGAAAAAAATGCCCTCCTCCAGAAAGAAAGGAATTACCTTCTTCTCTCCCCTTGCTGCCTGCTGATATGCTCAACCTTGCAAACTGGGCTCTTCAGCTGCCTCAACATTTCAGCATGTAGAAGATCAGAGAGGAGAGGAAGCAAAGGATGTTATTTCCCTGCAGAGACCAGTCCCCCCTTCTCAATTACCACAAACGAGTCTGTTAAAAAAGGGCAGGCCCTCCCAGGTCTCACTGGAGGAGAGCAGAGGCTCCCACCTTTCCTCCTCACAGATGAAGTCAGTACTTCCTACACAAACTAGATTAATAAATGTTGGGGCAGCAGGAGGTGAGTGCAATCAAGTGAAAGAGCCTGAGTTATAGCAGTAACCTGCTGAATTCCTGGGTCACAAAGTAATTTACAGAACAACCCCAATGTCATTCAATAATTATTCAGACAGCCTGGAGCCCGGGGGGCACAGCCTCCTGCTGGGTGTATTATTAATACCATCAACAAGCAGCAGGATGTTGGTGTGAAGAAAAGAACCACAACTCAAGCCTGTGAACCTAAGGAACAAATGGAAAATGGTATTAATACAATATTGTACTGGTCTCTAATGAGTAAAAAAATTTCTATCTATCTTGTCCTAGCAAGTTGTTCAGCAAAATATGAATGTGCCCCCTCAGACAGTAAAAACTGCTCACGGCAGTTTGCAACAGAAGAGGAGGAAGATCAGTGTATCAGTGGCTGTCCATTTATACATCCTAGCCTCTGTGATAGTCCCCATGGAGACTGAGTTGGGGGGGAGGTGGTTTCCAAGCACCCCAGAATAATTTAAATTAATATCCAGTGAACAATGTAAACCTTCTCTTTGACGTGGCGTGGGAATAGGCAGTCACAGCATTCGAACTGGGTCAGCTGAAAAGGAAGGTAATGCCACAGCCCAGGATTTGATCAGCGAAGTAAGCCAGGGGCTTGACCTCTGCTATCTCAGTCCCTCCTGTCTCCTCCCACTCCACATCCTCCAAAGATCTAGAAATGGCAGCAGAAACTTCTTTTGTTAATGGAGACTTCCTAGATGAAGAGGATGTATATAAAACCTGCGAGCAGGTGTAGAGGGCAGTGTCTTCTGCAACATGTATGGATCCTGGCACGAGTGCCAGGAGATGCAAACGTCAACAGGTAGTGTTGCCACAGCTGCAATTTTAAACCATTTTATGTCACTGCTTTGGGTTTTGTGGCCCTTCCTCACACAACTGAAGCTCTACATAGTGCAAAGGTGTAATAAGGGGTTAGGTGCACAAAGCCTGAAGTGAATCAGGCCTGAAGTAACCTATGAGTTGTTTCTCAGCTGAGAAATGACATTGAAGAGCTACTTACTATCTTGCTTTGATCTGGGACACACCACTAACAAACAGACAAGCAAAACCTCCCTGGTTTTGACCCTTCCTCATGCAAAGGAGCACATAGTTTATTTAAACATGGGGGTGAATTTTTTCAAGGGCATTTAAAGGATCAGAGAAGGGTTCCTGGCCATTATCTTAGGGATAAATAGCATATATACTAGTTTATATATACTGGTTTACAGCAGAAGAGATTTTGCTTTGGAGCTGTTCCTGTAACACAGTAATAGAGCCAGGCTGTTGCCCCAGGCACTATCTGAGCTGGTAGAACTACGTCCCTGCTTGATCTACCATGTATGTGGGAGATAGGTCACCACATGTGACCAGGAAGCAACTGTTGTGCCTGGGATGACCTCTTCTGCACGGAGCCCTCCTGGACCATCACTCTGGCCACAGGCTGAGGTTTAAGAAGAAGCTCAGCTGTACAAATTCTTTCCCTGGCCATGAATGACTCCTCTTTCCGTGCCCTTTTTCAATGTTTGGTCAGTGCTCTTTTTCAATTTTCTGTTTTGCTTTAGTTTCACTCTGCCAGTGCCTAGCAGGCAGAGAGGAGGGCCACAGGGCACTGTGGGCATCAGTGACAGGATATATAGAGGGCTCTGATACTGGTTTTAGAACCCAGGCCCTTCCTCTTTTTCACAGTTCAGCAGTAAATCACTAGTGAGATCCATCCCCCTCCTAACCTCCCTCCTTGACTTCTCTCACACATGCCTCTGCCAGAAGTGACTGTAATTTTGTGCCTGTGCTGCTTTTCTTGATGAGACCCAGGAAGAAGGGGTGAGAGATGTTCTATTCTGATATCACCATTGCTGCCTAAGAACAGGATCACCAAAACACTTCTGTTTTCCCTTTTGTGCTTATGCACGGATGTTGCTGCTGATATTCCCTGAATTCCCCTGAGAAATAAAGAGTGTTTTATCCGTATTCCCCAAGTGTCCAATACAAATGCAAATCAGCTCTGGGTGGTAAAGGTTGGTTTGTTGGTTTTTTTTTCCTGGCTGCCCAGCATCTCTTGGCAGGTCTTCTCTCACTTGTTCCTTTTCCTTGCTTTCCCTTAGCTGGTGTGTCCAAAAAGAGGGACAGAGACCTGCTCCATTCCCATACCTCTGTCCTCTTCCTCCTGTTGCCCAACTTGTTTAATGTCTCTTTGTTTATTAATCTCTTGGGCAGAAAGAGCAGAAAGGCTAAAAATAAACCAGGATTCTCTCAAATTCCCTAAAATAATGGCTGAGTGGGCCATGCTGGTCCCAGATGAGAACATTTTGGCATTTTATGTTCCTGATTTGCTGCCTTTCTGTAGGATTCATCTCTTGGACCAAATTGAGTAGGACATCACGGCTGCAGGGAGTCAAGATTAGAGGGAGCACAAGGTGACTCTGAACTTCTCCATCACTTTAAATAGGTCAAAGCTTTTTAGGTAATAAAATGCCTAAATGAAGGACTTAAATCCTTTGTAAGTGGGATTTGAACAAGTGGGATTTTAACCAGCAAGGCTGGTGAGAGTAACTGGTGCTCTAAATCCTTAGGCCAAAGCAAGTGTCTACTCAAGAAAATTCATAGTGTTTCTTAAAAATTCCAAATAGCCAGTAGACTAGGCTGGTGGGTTAAAGCCAAGCTTGGCACTTCTTCTGGAGCTGGCACATTTTCTTACATGCCCAGATTTCAGACTTATGCAGACTCAGGGTCTCTCGACTTTTTAAAAAGAAATTCTAATTAATTAATTATTATCAATTGTATTTAAAGCTACAGCTGAATATATCTGCAGGTTATGTCAAATGCACACAGGATTACTAAAGGAGAAGTTAAAATCAAGACATTAACATAAAAATTCAGCTCCAGCAATCCAGCAAAAGGCAGCCTGCAGGTCCTGCAAGTCCAGGTTGAGCATCACTTCTGGGGCAGCCACCAGCTTGGTCAGGATCCATCTCTCCCTCCCATAGGTTTCGGATCAACTGAGCACTTATACACTTCACTTCAAGTGCACGAGCAGCACTTACCAAAATGTTCTTGCAGTGGCTTAGCAGTCCTTAAACCCAAGTGGAGGGGTGGTGAAGCCCACGTGGGGCTGACAGATCCTGCTTCCTTCCCAGCTCGGGTCCACCAAAGGGCTTGAGATCCTGCAAATGTGCTAAGCCCATGGGCCTGGCTGTGTGGCACCATAGTTGGGCCCACAAGGTGGCCTGAGCTGTCTGCTGGGAGTGCCTGAATTTGGGTGGGAAACACATGGGGCCCAATCCATCACCTGCATCCCTTCATTGCAGTTTCCCATCTATCCAGCACCGATACTGAGCAGCTTGTTCTGTCCTGAATGCCACAGCTGAGCTGCTTCCTAAAAAAAAGAACTCAGAGTGAAAAAAAAAATCAGTTGCATGGGGTATTTTCTTTTCTTTCTCTCTTTTTATTTTTTTTTGGTGTTCCTTTTCATCTTCTTTCCTGGTGCTATTCATTTAGCATGAAACGACCTTCCAAATCAATCCGGAAGAGATCATTTGAAACTGTTGCTGTTATCCCATTGCTAATTACTGCTTTGAAATCCCATTCGAATCACCCTGAATACACAGTTAGAGGTTCCTAAGCTAAATGCCTACCAGGTATTTTCCCAAACAGACTTTTTCTTTTTAGGTAAAAACAAAAAACCCAAAACAACCAAAAACCCCACCAGTCCTGGCTTGCTGGCTAGCATTTGATGGGACAATAGTGTCTCCACAGTACATCTTGTTTCCGAAGCAAAGCTGTGTTTTGGCAGGAACCAACTGCTGCTGAATTTCACAGGACCAGTGATGTGGTATGGTACCTGCAGACCCAGAAATGAAGCAGTTAATTGCCCCACTGGGAAGGAGGAAATTTCTTGTAAAAATCCAGAATCTGGTTGAACAATGTGGCCTTTTATTTTTCAGCCTTGGAATCAAGCCTGGCTGCCCTTGTAAACAAAGAAAAGAAAGAATCACTGAACCAGCCCAACACATAAAAACTGACCATGTCTGTCTTTGAAGTTCCCTTTATGTTGTTTGGAAAACTTGGGATTATCAAGGGTTTTTTTTTCTGTTTTATTTTGTGGGGTTTTTTCCCCTCTTTTTTTATAAGAAAAAGAGGGATGGGAGTTAAGGGAAACTTTTCCTTAAACAGAGCAGAAGTCATTAATTAAGTATCCCATTCATCCCTGAGGCACCGGCTCATCAATCAGATTTCTTATTAGCATTCTGATGACCTCCCTGACCCCCTGTCTCTGTACTGTCTGCATGAGGACACAGAAAACCAGACCACACACCAAACGGAGGAGGATTATTTGACACTTCTCCTTACTCTGGGGGGAAGTGAGCCAGGAAGAGGAATGGTGACTGACGTTGTTGTTTTGGGTTGAGGCAAGTCAATAAGCAGCTCCTGGAGAAACAGCTCTGAGAGCTTGGGAGGGTGACATAAGTGATGCCTTGCTAGGTTTGCTGATGTATGCACAAGGCTGCTCCAGGGCTGAGACTTACAGCTTAGTGCCATCTCGGGCTCTCTCTGCTCCTGTCATGGTCACAGTAGGCTCAAACCCAGAGAGAAACAGGATTTGTGCACAGTGCTCTTACTCTTGGGTAACCCCAGTCAGGAACCATTTGGATCCTGAAAAATGTGCTGGCAGCTTCTGGCCTCCTAATTACACTATGTCCTCAAGATGGGTAAAGGATCCCACATTACCAGTACTCCAACCTTTCCCCTTCCAGGTTATTCCAGTTACAAGTAATTAGTGGATTACATCTTTACACAACTGCTTTTGGGCAAGGTTTTGCATTGAATAAAAAGAGGACAGTGGCAGCAACGAGCCATGAGGTGTGCACATTTCTTGAAAGTCAAACTACAGCAGCCCCTTGCTTAGCAATGGAATTTGCACGCACACACACAGACACACACATGCACAGAGCACACAGCCAAGGATGAACCTGAGAGACAGCAGGGAAAGCAGTGGCCAGTGGAGAGAGGCAGGGGTGGGAGGTGACAAGCTGCTCTCCACTACACTTGTGTCAGGGAGGAGGAAATGCAGTGTGAAGGATGTGCCCATGCGACAGCCGTCGCGATGGACACACGAACACCATGCTGCTCTTAGGGCAGCTTGTTACCAAGGGCTGGCTGACATTTCCAAATTAGATTGCTTTTACCAAGTGATATTGCCAAAATAAAAAAAATCTGCCATTTACTTTTAAATGGGGAGGCTGTCTCCCTAGCAAGATAGAAAATGATTTGTTTTACTATTTCCTACTTCGTTTTTCTCTCTTTTTCCTCTTTATTTTTCAAAAACAAAAGTATAATACTGTACGTGGCAGTATTTGGAGAGTTTAACTTTTTTTGAAAAAAAATATTCTTTTTTATTTGCTTTAATTGCATGGGGTTGTACCTGACCAACTGTGACATTGTCCTCTAAGTGTCACAGCCCTGGATACTTACCATTGTAGCTCATCTCTGAATTTAAGCAATATTCCTCGAGTCACACTAGAAACTGGTAGGGATTAGGTACAAACAAAACCAAAAAAACAGAAGGAATAACATGTATTGAGCAGATACTGTCACAAAAGAGATCAGATGGAGAGAGACTTGCTATGTGGAAGACCTAAAAACACACAGATTTGTAAAGAAGAAGCCTCAGAATCCTTTAATCTCTCTCCAGTGCAGTAACTGAAGAGGTGAGTTTGACTGGGTACAAGTTTGGCAACTGCTGGACCATCTGACACAGTGATCAGATGTTGCTTGCAAAGTGTGCATAAATTAAATTTCATGTACATGGAAAAAATTCAAACAGGATCTCTGGTGCCAGCAGCTCCTCTTATCGCTTTGTAGCCTGTTTGCATTCCCTGGCAGATAATCACCATGACTAACATTTATCTGACACAGCCAATTTTACTACCAAAATCTGTTTTCTGACCTTAACTGACTTCACAGAAATGACAGCTCCCCTCTGCAATAATAGAAATGCCAACAAAGCTCTCCTAGGAAATTGTGAAGTGTCCACAAAATTCATCTAAGTTAAAATAAGGTGCAATGAGTACTCCAGCGAGTTGGACAGAGAGGCCAAGTGTCTTATTTCTCTGCCTTAGTATTTGTAGTGGTTTCCTTCATCTGATTTATTTCATTTAGTGTTGTGTGTTGCATCTTCAAATACAGTAAAACTATGTGCAGTTGAATGGCCACACTGGAGAAAGAGTTGCCTCCCACTCTCTTCATGTCAGCTTGACTTTCACTCTTTCTTTCTCTGCTATTTTCTAATCTGTATTTTCAAGAGGTCTTTAAGGTAGGAAAAGCTGGTACAAGTGTTTGGTGATGCAGTGAAGGGCATTGGGGAATTGATCAGATGAACATGGTAAGGTTGAATTAAAGAGAGATTTAACTCTGAGCAGACCCTTGAGCTGCTCACCATGGGGCTGCACAGGATGCTGGCTCCAGACAGTGATGAGAAGTGGGGCTGAGACAGGGCAAGAAGGAAGGACTAGGGCAGATGCACACACATCTGCCTGTGGCTCATTAGCAGATTTCTAATCTAACAGGGCTTTACTGACTGTCTTTCCATAGACCTCCACTCAAGTCAAGTACATTATAAATCCCCTCTTGGGGCAGAGACTGGGCAGGAGAGCAAGGAGCACTTGCTGGCTAGATATTTTTTAAGCACTTGAGAATTAATTTATCTTTCTAAAGAACTGAATTCTTCAAGCGGATCTGCCCATTCCTTCCAGAAGGTCTGCAATGAACAAAAACAGTTACTGCCATGTAGTTTTTCTCTCAAAATGGAGTGTGGTGACCTCTGAGCAGCTAAAAAGCATTTTCAGGATATTTTGGGCAACTGTCCTGCACTGATTTGACACCTGTATTTCTAAAGGACATTAGGCCAAGTTAAGATTTTAAGATCTGGGTAGGATTAATTTGATTAGGTTGATTATGAGGGCTCCCTTCAAGGTCAGCAGGAAAACAGGCAATTGCAAGGCAGGATCACTAAAATAAGGCAGAAAAATTACTCTGAAGCTGCATGTTTCTCTCAGCCAACAGTAACCATAGAATTATTTAGGTTGGAAAAGACCCTTAAGATCATCAAGCCCAACCATTAACCTAGGACTATTCAGTCCACCACTAAACCATGTCCCTTAGAGTCCCCAGAAGAGGAGCTGTGGGCAAGTTCCTTATGTGGGGGTCCTCTGACAGCCACAATCAGTGGCTTTTGGGTCTTTTAAAATTGCTTGTCAGTGTCTGTATTTGGCAATCTTGTGGTCCTTATTGAGGTGAATTATGGCTGTGGAGGTGGCTATGCCTGGATTCAGGCTGTAACAGCCAGGATCCTCCTGAAGCTCCCTGGGGAGGGAACACTGACATTTTTGCATAGGTCACCTGGGCTGGGGAGAAGCATACAAGCCTCCACCCTCCAGCTAGGAACTCTCTGGAAGCTTTTGGAAGACAAGAGTGTTTTGCCAAGAAACTTTGGTCCAGATAACCCTTGAGGTCCCTTCCAACCTTGTATTACACGATTCTATGATTAACACAAAGCAAAGCTTGAATGCCTTGATCAAAACTCAAGCCCCCAAGAAAAGCACTGCCAAAATCCACTATGCATGAACTCAGCAGCCCACAACACATGTGGCAGTTCAGACATGCTAAGCAGAAGCAGCCACATTCCCACCACCAGGCACACTGAGATATGACAGCGTGCCAAAGGATCTTCAGGGGCTGAGGAGGGGGAAAAATCCTGGCATAGAATTTAAAATGTGCTCTAACCTTTTCTGCAAACTGAAAGCAAGAAAAATGCTCATAAAACTACTCTTTGTGCACAGAAAGAAGTCCATTTTTATACTGTTGCTAAGTTCCTTATTGTTTTCTGGCTGTTTTTTGTGTTTCTGTGGCAGCCTTTTCTGTGGGCCTCTTTCAGTGACTTAGCTATATTGGCCTGCAGATAATTAGATCAGTGCTATCATTTTCACTGTCCTTTTTCCTCTGAGGCTATTTGCATGATAATGGCAGTATATGTGCAACTCTCTCCCTCCATCTCCCTCTCTCTTTTAACAAGACACCATTTCTAAACAAGAAATAATTCAGAGGAACAATCTGTGAGTGGATCTGTTAAGAAAAGCTGAAAACATCTGGTTAAGAAAACATTTCTGCTAACCAAACACCCAACATTTTTGTCAGCCATAGCTTTCAAATTAAAAAAAAAAGGTTCTGTTTGTTTGGTTTTTTTTACAGTATTTTTAAGCTACATGCATTTGCTGCATGCAAAGTTTCTAACCAGATTACACCACCACTCTGGATATATATGTGTGTGTATAAATGATTTATTATGTGTTTATCTACATAGTTTATAGACAAGATATTAGGATTTAAGCTCTTAATGCATCCTATGAACATTTGAAAGGTAGCTGTGCCCCACAGCCTGAACATCTCTTGCTGTCAATGAAGTCTTCCATTCAGCAAGGTATGCCCAGATCTAAGCATGAGAGTAAACCTATTGAAATCCAGAGGTTGTCTTGGGTGGCTATTGCTTCTGTTGTGCTTATTTAGGGTCTGGAGATTTCCCTGTGAGAATGTATCATAGCCAAGGCTGGGCCAAAAAAAGCACTTTTTGTGCAGGAGCAGACACCTGCTGTCCCCAAGTCCTGCAGACCCATGGCCATCTCAGCCTGCAGACTGTGCTGCAGCACCAAGAAGATAATTGTTTGCTGTAAGAAAATGGTCTTGGGACCAATTCCTGCTCCTGATGGGATTAAACTCCCTGCAGACATACCTCAGAATGGGAGAAAATAAATTGTGGAAAAAAAAAAAAATGAAGTGAGTTGACAAAATTGGTGTGGGTATCAGAAGATCATGGAATTCATCTGGGATTTGGATTTCCCCACAGCAAATCAGCATGGGGCATCAGCTGTCCTACAGCTGATGTTTTTTTACTTGGATCTGTCAGATCTTCATGTTACCCTGACAAAAACATACTCTTTGTTCAGCTCCAGTTCTCAGAGACCTCCTAAGAGCAGCCCAGTGCTGTAGTGGATGGGTAGTGAGGCTGGGAATAGAAAATCCTATTTGCCTGTTTA
The DNA here is from genome assembly GCA_013396975.1 of Bucco capensis. Taxonomy (NCBI): domain Eukaryota; kingdom Metazoa; phylum Chordata; class Aves; order Piciformes; family Bucconidae; genus Bucco; species Bucco capensis. Next base: position 464,060 of record VWZO01016427.1, on the reverse strand, counting down.
GGTAAGCTTATTAAAAATTGAACCTTTCTAATGGTCAATTTTCAAAAGGCGAAACTGGTCACAGTTTTGATAGCATTTTCAATGAAAAAAGCAATTAAAAATTCCACAATTGTCCTTTTTATGAAAAAAAACAAACCACCACCATTCTTGGAAAGAAACACTACTTGAATACTGGAGCACAGTGTTAACAACCTCTTTAAAGATAACCCTGTGCTGCAAATATCTCAAACCAATTTTAACACAACAGGGAAAAAAAAAATCCTTTTGGTAAGTACCTGTGAGGATTGGACTGCACTGCCCTCTGCCATGGGATCACACAGTTCTCACCATTTCAGCACCTGAGTCCCAGCTGTCTCCCTGTCATGGACACAGATGAGGTGGTACCAGAGCAGCCTCCAGATGTGGATACCATCTTGCTGCCACCATTATCATGCTACAGATCCATCAGCTGAGCTGCACCAGGTTTAAAAGACAAAAGGAAAGGGAAAAGTTATAATAATACTATTATATACTATTATATACCATGGCCACAGGTACCTGAAGTCACCTTGGAGTTAGAGACAGCATGGTTGAAGCATCCCTTGAGAGCTACCTGGAGTGGGAAAGAGGTCTGAGTGCAGGCCACAGGACAGCTGGAAGGACAAGCAGAGTTTAGCTCATTGCTACATGGAGGGAAGATGCCACATGTGGTATAAAGATTTTGACATGGATTTTCCTGGCTCAATAAAATGAGTTATTGCCAAATGGAGAGTAAAAGGACACGGACTGACTCAGAATCATGGGAGTTGCTGATGCTCAGAAGTTCTGAAGATTATGTCCAATACCTGGGGTTATCCATCACTCAGTGAATATCAGTGGAAATGCCTTCAACTGGGAATTGAACCAGGACCTTACTTTGGAGCATAATTAATGAATGAGAAGACTTCTTTCTGAAACACTAGTGCCAAGCTGTGTATGACCATGGAGCACACATCAAAGAGCACACAGCCCTCCTATGCTCTCCTCTATGTTGTGGATGAATTATGGCTCTGAGAAACACCTCAGCAGCACACCAAACTTATCAAATGCAGTATTTCTGTGACAGACAAGTTCACATATTCACAACTTTTGTGGGATTTTGCTCTATACCAGGTCATTTTTAATCATGTCACAAAGAATTATGCACAATTTAGGTGAAAGACTGATCCACTACAGCTGATACTCCTCCTGAATCCTCATGTTTTCAGAGAGTATGAAAAAATATTTAACCCACTGAAGGTAACTTCAGTGAAGAGCTGGAAGTCTGTTGCCATCACCTTTAAAATCATATAAGAGATTTGAACAAAAGCCACTATAGTCTGAAGAAGATAAGTGTTTCTCCAACCAGGAATTTCATATAATAAAAAACCAGCTACAATCTGAAACAGGAAAATCAACACAAGGTTTTTTAAGCTGGTGCTGAAGTTTGTTTTGATATGCTCTGTCCCAGTATCAAGATTTAGGGCTGGACCAACCATTAGTCCAGTGACAGATGTTCTCTATTACCACCTTTTCCCCTACTCCAGGAAGGAAAAAGGGAATTAACAGAGAAAGAGACATGTGGATTGGAAATGAAAACTTCAACTACTTTAAGGAAAATAATAACAAGAAAATGAAATACATATACAAATATATACAAAACTAATACCACACCCAACCCCCCACCTTGATGTCAACTACATCACTGTCACTACTGATGCTGTAGCAGGACTCACCAGCAGACAGGAATCAGACTTGGGGGCTGGATTCTGGAACTCGATTCTGGAATTCTTGGATTGAAGGAAAAAGGAACAGAGTCCTGCTACAGCAGAGCTGAGCTTCTGATCTTCACAAGGAGAGTTACCTGTCCACCACCCCAGCTGGCTCAGGTACTCAACCTTCAGGGAAGGGTAGAGCCCCAAACCACTCCTTTTTTGTAGTTGCTGCTAATTAGGTGCTAAATAGCTTCATCATGCACCTGCTTTGCTTGGGTATTAGGCCTTATATAAGAGACCCCAAGGACCAAACTTGATGTGAAAGTTTCAGGGATTGGCCCTTTGTTTATACTGAATATGATGTATATGGAGTGGAATACCTTGTTGGTAAGTTTAGGGTCATAACTCAAACCAGGATACTCAGGAATTAGATTTGAACATGGTCCCTTTCCCACAGCATGCTTCTTATGATCTTGTTGCCCTTAAGCTTCCAGTCTACCTTCTCATAGATTGATTTCCTTCACAATATATCATATATAAAGGGCACAACACAGCTGTAGAACAGTGTTTATAACTGTTCAGATGAAGAAGAATGAGGTGACTATGATGGAATTGCTGATTCACTGCAAAGCAACTCCAGTTCTATGTTGGAGTAACCTCACTGAAATAAGGAGTTCCACTCTTCAAAACCCGAGTTAGGCCAGCCTCAGCTGAACAATGGACTTTCTTATGCATCTAGAAGATTAAATACAGTCCCCCCATGTGCAGTCCTGCACTCCTCACATGGCTGAAACAACCATTGCCTTGTGAGCAACATGATCCCAGAACATGACTCTGCAGGACTGGGCTGCATAAATCCCCAAGATCCCAGAAACCAGTGGCAAATGTGAAATAAAAATCTCTCTCTGATGAATTTAAGAACTTTGATATAAGAAGTTGGTTGGATGAGGGCTTGAAATTACTCACTGTTTCTTTTCCTGTTCTAAACTATATATGGGATTTTTTTCCTTGCTTGCTTAAAATAAGCATATAAAAAAATCTCAGGTTAAATGTTTAAAGTCCACCTCGTGCCTTTCATCCCTCCTTTTGATTTTACTGAATATTATATTGTTAATTTTTCTTTCTGTATTAGTGGGGAAGCAAACTAGTATGTTTCAAAATTTCTCACACTTCTGTGAGTGTAAACTTCCTGAAGATTTTAGCCTGTTTGCAAGAGATTCAGTAAAATAAAGATTTTTTTATTTTTTTTTAGGTCAACATTTTCTTCTGGCAGACTGAGCCTGAAGTGCACTTTATTTCCCTTTAATTTAACAGCTCCAGCAGCTTTTCCAGTTAAATCGACTGTTCATTATTGAGCCCATTTATGAAGGGCTGTGCAGTGCAGTTTAATGAATCCCTGGCACAAAGCTCCCTTTCAGTGTAGGGAAAGAATAGCAGCCTATTTAGGTCCTGTAGGGCTGTATGTCAAAGGCTGCCTATAATACTTGTCAGGGAAGGGCAGAAATTCCCACTGATATAAGAATGTGCAAGAAATCAACTTTCACAACCAACTCACCGATTAAGACGCAAGCAGGAAATGAGACTGTAGGTTGTGAGTGGTGACACCTGTTTGGGCAGCCAGATTTTCCCATAACTTGATAACCATATGGGCCATGCCACTGTGCAACTAGGCAGGGGAAAAAAGTCCTTCCTTTCCTGTTGTAGAGATTTTCTTACTTTCACACTGCCTTCTGATGCTGCAGTGAAAGGAAAATGGGTGTTGTGAATTGTGAGGGCTGGGCTCAGTGCTGGGTTTGGTTTGTCTTCCCCAAGGGAAGCCTTTGCTCATGCAATCATGGAATGGTTTGGGTTGGAAGAGACACTTAAAGGTCACCTAGTCCAACCCCCTGCAATGTGCAGGGACATCTTCAACTAGATTGGGTTTTTCAGAGACCCATCCAGGCTGACCTGGAATGTTTCCAGGGATGGGACATCTACCATCTCTCTGGGCAACCTGTTCCATTTTTTCACCACCCTCAATGTTAAAAAATTCTTCCTTATATTAGCCTGAATCTACTCTATTTTAGTGATGGAGCACAGCATGAGATGTTTCCTTCAGGCTAGATCCTAGCAGGATCCTGTCCCTGCATTGCAGTGTTGAACATCAAGATGGGCCATCCAACCAGAAGATTCAGCTTCTGCAACCACCTCTGGTGAGGAGCTGCTCCACAAAAGTGCTGGCACCGTAACTCAGTCCTCAGCTGTCAAGGCTTTCTTGTTTGTGTAAGCCACTCTCTCCTTTCTGGCCTACTTGGTTTGTAAGGATAACAAATTGTTCTTCTTGTGAAGGGCTTGATCGTGTGGCTATGAGCTCAATTTGTGCCTGTGCAAAGCATTAGTGAGCACAGTGTGTCCCTGCTCCCTTTGATTCACAGAGTGACCATGCTGCAGTTCCCTCTAAAAAGCCAAGCTTGATGCCAAGGACATCATTCTGGAAAGCCCTGGTTTATTCCCCAGAGCTGGTTGAGATGCTGCTACGTATAATGAGCAAGAAAATAAACAAAATCAGACAAATTTCCTACACAAAAGTGGGCAATAAAGAGCATTGTGAGCACTTAGTGAGTCTGACACCATCCTGTGGGTTGAAGGTTTGGGGTGGGAAGAAGTTATTCTGCTGCCTCTTGACTCACCTTGGTCAGATGGGAAGAGAGTGGAGGGACAAGGACATCTAGTCCATCTGAGGTTATTTTGTGGGTCTAATCTCAGTACTTCCTGGCCACAAGACCTTGCCAGCAAGCAGAGGTGGATCGCTGGTGGGACACAAGAGCTGCTCAGTGAGGGCTGAGCATGATCATCCTGAAAGTGCACAGGCAGAGGACAAGAATTGGCTCATACAGCTGCTGGGAAAAAGAGATGTTTTGCAGGAATAACCAAACCTCTATTTCCTTGGAAAAAATAAGTTTCTTTGCAAGTTGTTGACATCATGTGGCTTAGCAAATTTCCCTCCAGGCATTGCCCAACTTGGGGTAATCAGCTCTGCTTGAGAGAACACGGAGAATAAGCATGTTTAATGCAATTATGAAGGCTTTCTAAATCTCAAGATCTGGTTGAGAATATGTAAATTTGGCTGCTTAGCACAACTGAATGCAAACTTTCCTTTGCATGCCTCACAATTGTTTTAATACTCTCCAATTTTTACGAGGTAATCAAGTCTCCCACTAAACCGTGGCTGAGCTCTCAAAGCTGTTTAATTGAATGAATTCAGCCTTACAGAAGAGAAGCCAGGGCTTTCAGCCTTTTTTTCTCTAAGCCACCGGATATTTAGCCACTCTGCATATAATACCACCCAGACTCATTAACAATCCCCTTCAGACAGGCTATGAAATATTGCTGCTATGATGCTGAAGCAGATACTAACTCGAGGAAAACTTAGTTGTTCTGTTAGAGTAATTTCATGTTGCTCAGATAAAAATTGCTTCCTAACTGGCTGCATATCCAGTGACAGACAGTGATTCCCACATTCTAGACCCATGTACAGTTTGAAGTGGCCTTGAAGTGGAGGCAAAACTATCTACTGGAGCACATAGGGGATATGTATGTTGTTCTTTACATTTCCCCATCAATAACAGAGCTTGGAGCAATCTGCAAAGCCTGACAGGACATGCGTGTAAAAGCTTGAGTAGCTAATCCACATCAGTTGTACTTGAGCTAAGTAGTTTAAATCCACCTTCTATGTAGACATACTCATTCTGATACAGTGAGATATATAGATTTCCCATAGTCCTCTGCCTACCAGTGGGGGTTTTTTTTTGCTTCAAGTACAGAGTTGCACTCAGAGCAACTCCCCAAATAAGAGACTCTGAGAAGTTCCATCTGAGCAGATTTTGCAAAGAGACCCAGTCCAGATGTGCCAGTAGCAGAGCCAAGGCTGTGCCTGGGACCAGAAGATTCTGCTTGCCACTGGGACCCTGCTGAGACCTGATGAGAAAATCAAGAACTGCTGCAGGAGGGAGGGAATAGTGCTGGGGGTGGCTGGACACTAGTGGTGGGGATCACAGAATCATAGAATCATTTAGGTTAGAAAAGACCCATAAGACCATCTCATCCAGTTGGAAACCGCCAAGCCCACCACTAAACCGTGTCCCTGAACACCACATCTACATGTGTTAGATAGTGACTCCACCACTTTCCAGGGCAGCCTGTTCCACAGCTCAACAACCCATTTGGTGAGGAAATTTTTTCTTATATCCAACCTAAACCTCCCCTGGCATAACTTGAGGCCATTTCCTCTTTTCCCATCACTAGTTACTTGGGAGAACACTGCTTAGGTCCAGAGGATGCTTTGGACCTGGTCCAGGGCAGCTGTGTCTATCTGGTGAGGAGATGGCTGTGTATGTAGCCCTAGGGGCTGTGTGTGCCTGTTGCTGTCTTGGGGACTGCATGTACCTGCCACGGGACGGCTGTCTACCTGTCCTGGGGCTTCCTGGGAGTGCATGCAGCCGTCTCGGAGGCTGTGTACCTGCCCCGGGAGCAGTGTGTACCTGTCCCGGCGGCTATGCACCTGTTTCGGGGTTGTGTGCCTGTCCCGTGAGGGCTGCGTACCTGTCCCAGAGATGATGCTCGTCCCGCCTCTCCGCCGCTGCCAGTATCCCCGGCCAGAGGGGTGTGTACAGAGGGGGGCTGTCCCCGACCCGGCCCCCGGGCGCCTGGCGGGGAGGCGGGGAGGGCCGGGGACAGCCCCGCTCCTGAGCCCTCCTCCTCCCCCGCCCGCTGCCTTTTCCCCGCCGCCGCCACCGAGCGACCGAGCCGCGCAGCCCTGCGGAGTTCGGGGCGGCGGCGCCCTGCCGCCGGCCATGGCCGTGCCAGCCGCANGCCATGCCCGTGCCAGCCGCACTGCCCAGCCCCCACCCCCTCCTCTCCTTCTGCTTCCCCGCCGCCGGCGGCCTCCTGGGCTATGCTGACCTGGAGAAGGGCTTCGAGGGCGGCGCCGGTGGGGGCGACGCGGGGGACTTTAGAGAAGCTACCAGGGACCTGCTGAGCTTCATCGACTCGGCCTCCAGCAACATTAAGCTGGCACTGGACAAGCCAGTGAAGTCCAAGCGGAAGGTGAACCATAGGAAGTACCTGCAGAAGCAGATCAAGCGCTGCACCGGCATCATCGCCGTCGCCCCGCCGCCGCCCGCTGCACCACCGCCCGCCGCCGCAGCCTCCTCCTCCTCCTCGCCAGCCGCCTGCCCCGCTAAGCCCCCGCCGCGCCGAGAGGCCTCGCAG